>VZRL01003891.1:330117-422121 GCA_013397895.1 Origma solitaria | reverse complement strand
AGTGGGGTCGGGAGCCGGAGGGGAAGCGACAGCCCTTAGGCACGTCCCCTGTGACAAGGACGCGGAGGGAAGGGTGGTCGCGGGGCACTGCTGGATGAGGGGGGCGTCGGCGTGTTCGTTTCCTGGCTCTCATCCCGAATCTTGCCGTCCCGTCAGGGACCGCGGGCACGTAGCGCGGGGCCGTGTTGTTTCCGTGTGCGCGGAGCTCTGTGCTGTGCCGCGCAGGCCTGTGCGCACACGGCCGGCCGGGCAGCTCCGGGCAGCGCCGGCACATTTCACCTCGGAAGGTTTTCTCTGGGAAGACCTGAAACTGCCCATGTGTGGCTGGTGCTGACCCTCACCACGCTCGTTCAAGCCTTGCATTCACTTCACTCCGTGTTTCATGGCCAGCCTGGCTTTCAGCAATGCAGCTCTTCCTGCGTTTTTTTCCCAAACGGCTTGTTTTGAAATTGGTGGGGATGGAAAACTAATTCTGAACACACCTACAGCCCCGCTCTTAGTCAACCACTTGCTCGCAAATGCTGTCCTTTGTTTACTGCATAACGATGGAGAGACGTGCCTGTAAAATTGAGGGTGGTAATGGAACCCGTGGCAAAGAGTACACAACTTCAAGTCACATACAGGGAATGATGTGACTCAAATTAACATTCATATAATCTTTAACAATTTTTTTTTAATCGCTTCCGGTTTTAACTTAAATCGCGGAATAGTTGTTCAGAGGTTATTTAAGCAGATAATCAGATGAAAAAGAGGTGGAGTTCTGGTAAAAAATAAAAAAGCTGAGTTTATTTCACCTTTTCTGCAGCCCCTTTTTTCTGTGTGAATCATGTCACTCTTCTCTGTTAATGTATGGGAAATCGAAAGATGATTTTGCTGAAAATCCAATGAATTTTTACAATCTGGAAATTAACATATAGTCTATTTGCCTGAATGCAGTGTTGGGGCAGTAGTCATGTGACTGCCTTACTGACACCTGCTTTGTGTGAGTGCATTAGTCTGGTAGCCCAGATAGCGATTTCTATTCTTTTTTTAGATTCTGCTTGCAACTATACAGTGCTTGTATTTGATTCTATTTCAGTTCCTCTGATAAGCGAGTTATTTTCTTCTATGTGTTATTTTCAGCATACTTCTCTAAACTATTTGAAAGCTTCAGCCTCTGTGGTACTTAATAAATTAAAGGTTGGACTTGATGATCTTGGAGGTCTTTTGCAACCTTAATGATTCTGTGATCTTTTAGTAGAGGACATGGCAGCACCATATAAAGAAAATGAACTTACCATAGTTTTGTACTGATGGTCCCTGCTTGCATTTGAACATAAAAACGTTAATGTTCCTTTGTCATGCATTTGTCTTTCATTTAGTGCTACTGTGGAGAGCCTAGTCTCCTAACAAATCAGGGTACTGATTTTGGGTGATGTCAGCACAGCATTTTTTTTTCTTTAATTGTAAGATTCAAAACTTGTTTCCCTAAATACTGATTTATTATCAATTAAATGTTTAGTCAATTTAAAATTTTTCTTCATTACAAAATAATTGAACTGGCAGGTACTAACAAGGTATCAGTCACTACATAGACTGATTAATGTGTCTTAGAAGAACAAAGCCATACAAATTACTTTCTTCACTAATCTCAGAGGCTGTTTCTCTCAAATAGTGCGATCAGATAACTTCTCTGGTTGGTTTTCTCAGGCAGTTTGTGGCTATTTTCTTTCTTTACATAGCCTCCTCAATGCACTGAGATAAAGCAGCTCTTTGTTGTCTGTTTATAAATACTTACTATTTCCCCCAAGCTGTAAGGGCCAGTGTGTAATAATAAAGTAAACAGAAGAACCCCAACCAACCAACCAAAACCCACAATGCTACCCCTCCCCTAAACCTGAAACCAAGCAGAAAGAAATCCCCACAACACACTATTAAGATTTGGATATTAAAGTGCCTGAAGGGCCTATTTTTATTGTTGTTTTGCCTCTTGTCATTCTCTATGAGTTCTGAAATGTAAATTAGCCCATTTTGTTGTTTAAAGATGGAAGTGTCAAGGGCTCTTAGTATGGGTCAGTTCTATCAGTAGTAAAAGTTTAATCATGTCTGTAAAGTGAAGTCTTTCTTTATTATTCTTAACAATATAATTTTGCAGAGTAGGACAGGCCTCAGAAACCCAGCACAGGTGTTGGGCATGCTGGTTTCCTTTTGCCAAGTGAAATGTGCTTGTAGAACCTCAGTAAGAACTAGCAGATTATTCCCTGACAGAAAGGCAGGAGGTCATCACTGAGCTGGCCATTGATATATTGCTGGAGATGGCAGCTTTTGTACTTGCAGGTGTGTTGTGAATTCAGCTTGAGGTGGGAGATGCTGTTGCACAGATGTTTCTTTCAGTACGCTGAGGCTCTCAGGTTCTGTCCATGACTGTCTCTGATATCCCTTTCATAGTTTGCTAACTTTTGGTGCCAGATTTTTTTGAGATGTAATTATGATGTTTAAAAATACAGAGTAAGGCTGCTTGGCTTTTCAGGTGTTTCATCTGAAATATCCAAGATGTCTGGAAATGCAACTTTTCCAAATCTGTTTGATGATCTCTACCTGAGAATGCTTCAAGAACAAGAAAAAAAGTCTGTAGTATTCTAGAAATGTCTGAGGTAGGAAAACCAGAAGCATGAGGTGGCTATCTATATTAGTAATGTTTGAAGGAAAGGCAGAGCTGCAGACTGGCAGACTCCTTTTAGAATTAGTGAAAAAAATTCTGGCACTAAAGCTATTTGTAAGTATGTAGAATATAAAGCTGAGTAAAAGACAGCATCAGTTTGTCAAGGACAAATAGTTGAAGTAATCTAATCTATTTCAGTAACAACTGACAGACCTACTGCATACAAGAGGATCAGTTGATAATCTTATATATTGCTTAATAAGACTTTGATTCTCTTCCTTAGGATGTTTTTGCTTGGGAAAGAAAGCTGGGAAGAGCCACTGTTGTGATTAAGGAGGCCATTCCCTTGTCAAATACTTCTCATGGTTTTCTCAGTTTCCTTAATGAAATAGTATGAAACTATAGAACTACAGAAGGCACAAGACTTTGAGAGATTCCAGGTGTTTTTGAGTGTTTTAGTGAAAATCAAAATACCTTAAAGATTTGGAAACTTGTGAGAGTGGAATGGGTACAAATGAGCAGAGTTTTGTGCCTGTGTTTAAACAGGAGCAATCAACCACAGAAATACAGGATAGAGAAATAGTGTGTGTTTCCTAGAGGGGGAGAATTTGGAGGGCTTAATAAACTGAATTTGTGAACAAAACATCCTGCAAATTGTAGTCCTATTTGTACTTTTCAGTAACGTGTGTGAAGCGGTCTTTACCCTCAGTTCAGGCCTCCTCAGGCATTTGCTGGGGACTGGGGGGATCCTTCACAGACATGCTTTACTCTTTTTAGCCCTTAAGAATATAATATTGTAGTGTCTTTGATAAATTTGGTGCTGTATAAAAGCTCTGAGAAAGTGTGGGGCTTTTCATTCTCTGCTGTTTCATTTAGTAACTTGAGTATTTCTGTACCAGCTGGAGTAGTTAGTTCATTTGTAATGTAGATGTCACGAGTGCAGTTAGACTTAGGTTGGCAGGGTAATTTAATACTGTTGATGGCAGGGAGTCTGCAAGGGAATTAAGTCTGAACTGAGCCTTTTATGATGCTTGCAGAGTTAGTAGCTGGATAAAATTAAAAACTTAACTAATTTTGTCTGTGTCTGAAAAGAAGCAGGAAAATCCTAAGCTAACACAAGAGCATGTCCTTGTCTTTTATTGGTTAAGTTGCACTTCCTGTGCCAGTGTTTTAGCTTTAATCTTATTTGTATTAATCTGTAGTTACCTGGTTCTTCAGAAACTGAGTGTGCCAATAAATACTTTTCCATTCATAGTGAGGGCTCTTGTTACTTTGTCATTGCTTTAATAGGAGCATATTCCAAGCCATTGAAGGTTGTACAGTACAAGAGAGCTCTTCTGAAGTAATTATTTCAGGACAACATTTTTTAAGAGATTCTGGAATTTCAACCAGCTGATAATAGTTGTGTGCTGGTAGTGAGATGGCTTTCTAAATAAAGTGAAGAAACAGGATGATGGGTAAGGAGCTTACCTTTCTTTGAACTAACAACCAGGTTCAGAGGCAAATGCTGCTTTCCACAGGAAGACATGGCTTTATAGCCTCTAGTAACGTATTTTAAGGTCTGATTCTAGTAGCACAGGTCCCAAATATGTCTGCACTGTCGGGCTGGATTTAGTTCACCGGAAGAGCTCCTCTCAAACATTGCATTTCTCACTTTGTGGACTTTCTTCCATTTAATTTCTATGTGGAGAGATTGTTTTAGATGGTTTCTATCTAAAAAATTTAAACTGTTTTTTTTGAAAATGTGTATACATTAATTCAAAACATTCTGTTGTTAGTTGCAGTCTTGTGAAAAAATAGGCCTTTCTTTTTGTGTTTTGAGATTAAAATAGGAACCAGGAAAGAACATAAAGGTATAGTTTCCTGATAACTGCAAAGTCATGTTTGTCTTTGAAAGTGAGTTAGGTTGTGGTAGGACTCAATTCCCTCTTTATTTTAGCATATTCAGTACATGTTTAAAATATTTCTGGAAGTTCCCTCATGATAGAAGCTGAGTGCATCATCTTGCTCAAAAGCTTTTCACCTTCTGTTTTGGTAACAGTTTTTTGGGTGTGACTGTAGTAAAACTTTATGACTAATAAAGTATATGGTGTATAATTTTTTTTGTTTACGTAGCGGAAGGTGTGGCTGTGATGGGCACTAAAAGCTACATGTCAGATAGCAGTGCCTTAATGAAGTTGATACATAGTGGTTTTGCTATTTTTATTTTTGTGGAATTTGCTGCTATACTGTAAATACAAAAGACTTACCTGAGGAAACAGAATGATACAATAGAATAGTCAAGGATTTGCTTTAGAATAAATTATCATTGTAAATGGTTTAGATATCCTGGGTTTTTAATGAACAAATACTCTTGCTAAAGTATAGTACAGACAGATAGTAAGGGCGTGCTTTGTCCTAATGGAAGTGTTGTTAGTTTGGTGAACATGTTTGATGAAAGGCAGTAAAGTATGTGTATCTTTGCCAAGAAACAGGAAGGTAACTTGAGTTATTTTTGGAATATTGGATGCTCTGTTTGTAACAGCGGTGTGGAGGAAACATGCTCTTACTGTTTGAGATTCAAATGTGAAAGTAGAAAATAGGGAGAAGCAAATTTTTTGGGGAAAAAAAATCACAGAATAATTATTCATCTGCATCCTCAAGGCAGTAATGGCATCACAAATGTTAGAGTTTTTTAGTGCAAATAAGAGAGTTTTTACTGCTTAGTGCCCTCAAGCATAACAGATCTGCTTAAGCAGTTTACTGAGAAATTAGTAAAAGAAACGGTTCACTTTACCAGATTCTAAAGGGGTTTAAAAGTAAGAAGAGGGGAATTTTAGTAATAGCATTTCTTTTAAATCTCTAGAAAAGTGAAAATACTAGAGGTCTTAACAGTGGGAAAGCCATAGCAAAAACTATTTTTCTTAAATCAAACCAGCTAAATGTTAATCTTAAGGCAGAGGCAAGTCAGACTGGTCATAGTAAAAAACTTTTTTTTTTTTTAATAATGCGTGAAGTGCCTGTGGTGAAATGATGCTTATTAAAAAGGTCTGAAGCAGTTTAAATAAAAATGTAGTAAGTCAATGAAACTTTCTGTAAAGGATTTTTGCAGCTCGCTGTCCTTTGCATAATAGCTTGTCTGTATGAAGCTGTATGAACTTTCTAGGTACTGGCAGCAGTTCTGACTGTAACAGTGTAACTAAACCCAGAAGGATGAGCAAAGCGAAAATACATCATGGCAAACTAATACCAAATGAGTTGAGACTCTTGTTTCTCTGAGGAGCATAAAAGGAGTAGGAAGGTGAATTGAAATTCTTGAAATTTCAAACCTAAAAGAGGTACGTTACAAGTAGACTAACACATGCTTTGCTGTGTTTTTATGCTCTGTTAACTCTTGTATACAGACTTTAAATATGTAGTTGAGGTACACTCCATTAAAAAAGTTGTTCATTAGCTATTCAGACACATTTAATTTCAACATTTAACCCTTTGTCCAAATTAGTTGGTTAATTCTAAAAGGGGAAACAAAAGAGCAGAACACACTTTCCTCTTGAAATTTTTAGTGGACCTAAAGTTGGGCTAGTAACCTGTTCAAGGACAGAAATTTGCCTTCTGGATCTGTTGTATATCAAGATGATGAACAGGAGTTATCCTAATAAGTTGCTGGAAATTACAGCATTGGAATGACATATTTTGATTTCTGCAGAGGTCATCAGGGCACCTTGCTGAAAATCATTGTCTTTGTCTGACCAGAGTCCTAGTCATGTGAAGTACAAAAAGTCTGTTAATATATTTAAAGTGTTTATTGAACAACTCCTGCGTAAATATCTTCCAGAGAATTTAATGTAGTTAAATGTCTTTTTGTCTTACAGTTCTGATCTGCTTTCCCAAGTGAGTGTAGTGTGGCTGGAGTGAACATTTAACAATGAGTGGTGCAGCGCTGGGCCTCGAGATAGTGTTTGTCTTTTTCCTGGCCTTATTCCTACTTCACCGGTATGGAGACTTCAAGAAACAGCATAGGCTGGTGATTGTAGCAACATTACTGGCTTGGTATCTCTGCTTCCTGATTGTATTCATACTGCCTCTGGATGTCAGTACGGTAAGAAACATGCAAGGCTTCCTGCTTAATTTCATCCAATGTGTATGGTATTTCTCTAAGTTAATGATTTCGGATGACCATTGCTTAGAAACAGCAAAGAAATCTTCTATATAGTATCTTAATAAATTAAACATGACAATATCTGTATTTATAATTAATTTTACTTTTTGTTGATCTCATCACATAACAAATCTATTTCAAACCTTTTAAAATTCCCTTATTTGTTTACAACAAATTTTTTTATCTGTTTAGGCAGCATAAAGACACTTTAAGCATTTTACTTACTTGTCCTGTAGATTGCATGTTGTTTTGAGTGTTTATTAGTATAATTGCTTGCTTCCAAATGTAAACCTGAAGTACAGGAAATGTCTTTAAAATAGGACTTACTACTTTTAAATAAGTCTGTGGTCACTGATATAAAATAAATTGTCTTTTAGACTATTTATAATCGATGCAAACTTGCGGTTAACTCCAGTCCTGCAGAAAGTAATGGTTCTTACGTTACTCTTGCTCCAAGGTATGAACTATGAGGTTTTTTTCCTTAGACTGAATTTTATGATTTTCTTTTTTTAATTGATAGGAATATATTGTTTTTAAGACTAATAAACAAGTGTCTAATAATAATCTAATAATCTGTGTGTGTGATGCAAAATTTGAAGTTAGTAAATGTACAGGACAGTGAAGGAATAGGTAAGGAAAAGTGGATCAGTGTCTGCTCGGAGTAATTATGTGGCAATTATATAGTAGCTCTAGCTGATTTTCCAACTTTTTTTTTATGGCATTGGATTTCCTTTCTTTTTTTTTTTTTGTTAAAGCAATAGGGATAAGCTTGTTGAGCAATCCTGGTTATGAGGGGAGGCTTTGGTAACTGGTTATCATTCATAATCTTAGACTTTAAACCTGAAAATCTAATTTTATACTTTATGAATGAAATTATCAGCTTCTCTTGCATGTAAGTGGCATATCTAAATGCTTATTATAATTACATATATATAGTAATTGGAGTTATCTGAAATCTGCTGTATTCCACCAAAGTAATGACAGCCTGTTTGTTACGTCCTGTCAGGAAGAAAGTAATCCCTAAACATGGAAATGTAGGCTAATATGGGCTCTTTCCATGGCTGCTCATCCGTTAGGTGGCACTGTCTGTTCCCCATGTTGTCGATGTGTGCAGTGTAGTTATCCGTGAGATGATCAGAACCTGTAAGATGTCAGCTGATATGTCTGTGCAAACTATTGCCGGTCTTGCTGCCCCAGTGCACAGCCTCGTAGAATGGTAAAATGGTGAGATGACAGCCTTAGTGATGCAATATTGCACGCTTTATTTAAGACCACCGAGTGTGTGTTAATTAAACCAAGTTAAATATATACACAATTTGAAAACTATTCAGTAACCTTTCAATTTACCTACAACTTCAGACAAGCTTTTTTTCATAGGATCATAGATGGTTTGGATTTCAAAGATCATCCAACCCTCTGCCAAGGGCAGGGACATGTTGCACTAGACCAGGTTGCTGAGAGCCCCATCCAGCTTGGCCTTGAATGCTCTCAGGGATGAGGCATCCACAGCATTTCTGGGTAACCTGTGCCAGTGCCTCACCAACTTCACAGTAAAGAATTTCTTCGTAATCTGTAATTTAAACCTGCCCTCTGTCAGTTTAAAACCATTGCCCCTTGTCCTATCACTGTCTGCCCATATAAATGTACAGTTCCCTCCTTTTCATTTGCCACCTTAGGTACTTGAAGGTGCAATAAGGTTTCTTGGAACTTTCTCTTCTCCAGGCTGAGCAGCCCCTGCTCTCTCAGCCTGTCTTCATAGGAGAGATGCTGAAACCTTTAGTCATGCTACCTGTCATTCTATCTTAATTTGGTTGTTTTGAAAGTATTTAGGCTGTGCGCATAAAAACTTACAACTCAGGCTTAACTAGTTTGAACCTGGAAAACCGCAATTATTTCTCATTGGGTAATCCTATCTAAGTTGACTTTATTGCCTCTTGACTCACCCGTGCTTCATTAGCCAGACAAGTGTGTGGAAAAAAACAAACTGCCTCAGTGTAGATGGACACCTTGTCTTTTGGGTTTTTTTGATAACCTGTTTGTTTGTTTTTTCCTTTGTGGTTCTTTTCCACTCTTCTTCTTTGGTTTTGTTGTTTGGTGGTTTTTTTTTACTAAAGAGGCTCATATGGCTTTTCTGATCTTCTGAAGTGAACACTACCTGTCAGAAGAATATTGGCTTACTGAATCAAAATTTTTGTAAGATTGATTGAATCTAGATGGGTGGCAGAAGAAACATCAAATACATTTTGTGTATGACTAAATGTTCTAGGTGATGATGTCCCTAGGTATTTTTTAAAAACTTGATGCACTAACTAAAGTTTAATGCTTCTCTGTCTAAAGAAGTTTCATTTCTGTGCATGAAGTAATTACTACTGAAAACCAAAAATTGTAACTTTGAAGTGGTTTATTCAATATTCCTCTTCAGTCTTTGGGCTTCTGGTTTTTTCTGTAAGAGAGATGTCCTATCCAGATACAATATTGGTGGTTAGGAAAATGATAAATATTTAGTAATGATCATTCAGGTTTTTTTTATTTGGGAGAGGGATGATTGCTGACTATGTACTTGAATAGTATTGTACTATTTCTATGCAATTTTCAAAGGCCTTTCTAGATAGGAATTTGAGAAAATACTTTTTGTACTCTTGACTCTACAACTAACAATAGTCTTCTTTACGTTGTAACAGCAAGCAAAAATGTTTCAAACCCTGGAGTTACATTCCTGATGGAATTATGCCAATTTTTTGGCGTGTTGTATATTGGACATCTCAGTTTTTAACATGGTAAGTAAGGCTAAAGAATATGGCAAAGACTATGACATAATTTTTAAGTACACTATCTTAACAGTCATAGCAGTCTTTAAAAATGTGTATCACTATGGCAGAGAGCTTTTAAATTGTGTATTATTTCTAGTAGTGAAATTTCTGTAATAATTACTGTACTAATATAGGCATATATATATATATACTGTACATATATAGGCATATTCTTTTCTTCTTGCTTCTGTGAAAGCAAATTTCATGTGGCAGCCATTTACCCTTGGTTCAATTTTGTAGTTGAAATTGAGCAATTTAAACATGAAGGTGTTTATGGATAGGTTGTCTGAAAAAAATGGGGTTTAGGCAACCAGATACCAAAATAATTCCGTGAATAAGTTTGGTAATTTTTGAGTAATATTGTAAATTATTTGGTTTTATTGGATATATTATATACATCTTCAGATATAGCTAAAGTAAAAAGATTGTCTGTGGGGTTTTGGGTTGTCTGTGCTTTGTGTGGTTTCTGGTCAACATGTCATCAAATAATTATTTTTGTAATTACTCAAGGATATCAGGGTTAGTAGTTCGTTCTTGTTTATCACAGATTTTTCATAGTAAAGCTAACTGTATTGTTTTTATCTGCAGCTTGTTTAAGGTTTGCCATCAGACAGGTACATCTAGAATAAAAACATATAAGTAGCTAATTTCTTAGAAGCTTGGGAGTCTTAAACTTTAACACCCATGCCTCAGTAACCTGACACAGCTAAAGTACTTTTTTGAGGGGGTTGGTGGATTGGGTGTTTGGGAGATTTTTTTGGTGGGGTTGGGGTTTTCTTTTGTTCTCTTTTTTTTGATTGACTGATGTGGTTTTGTTTTGTTTCCTTTTCTCCTAGGATTCTGCTACCTTTCATGCAGTCATATGCTAGATCCGGGGGGTTCTCCATCACTGGAAAGATTAAAACCGCTTTGATTGAGAATGCCATCTATTATGGCACTTACTTGCTGATTTTTGGAGCATTTCTAATATATGTGGCTGTAAACCCAAACTTCAATTTACAATGGTAAGAATAATGTTGCAAACACTTGCCTGAAATCTTACAGAACTGTCATTGGTAATTTCTTCTGTAGATGAAATGGGTCTTTCTGAAAAAACTAAACTGAACTTTAGTTGATCTAATGTTTTGCTAGGCAGTTAGAAAGTTATGTTAACTTTTTATATTAAATGGGGCTATTTTTGAGTATTTATAGAAATTTGGTCTTTGGATTTCTGATTTTGATATGTTCAGCAGAGGAATCCTCTTCTGTTTTCAATGGTGCTATTTTCTCTGTACAAACACATTTGCATAGTTAGTGCAGAAACTTTCAGTGTTTTCAGAGCAACATGTTTCAAAACGTCAGTGTTTCCAGTGCTTCTGAATTCTGTAAACTTTAAAGGTGAAATGGAAAGTTAAAATAATTGACATCAGTAAATTGCTAATAGTCTTCCATACTAGATGGAATACAAATCTGGATACAGACTTCTGAACACAATATTCTTAATACAAATTCTGGGTTCTGAGGCTGTTTCTTACAGTGGCTGCCATTATGCTGTTTTGACGTCACTTTCAGTAAGCTTGATAAGTTCATGTTGTTTCCTAAGAAAACATATTCCCTTAGGAGAACAGTTTGTTTGAGAACTAACAAACAAATTTTTATCTTTCCTCCATAGTGAGCAGACACATCAGAGATACAGGAAAATTGTAGCATCTTTAAACATGGCAAAGTAGCAGACCAGTTCTAGGCAAAAATTTGTGTGATACTGAGTCTGTTGCTTTAAACTTGAAAGTCATATCAGTACATGTTGATACTTCAAGGCTGCGTTCTTGCAGGTGGCATGGTAGGATGTTGTTTGTTTGGGTTTTTTATACTGTCTTGTTTCCTTAGGAACCAACTTCAGACTATTGGAATAGCTGCTGCAAACACATGGGGTCTGTTCCTTCTTGTGTTGCTTTTGGGTTACGGTTTAGTGGAAATCCCTCGTTCTCACTGGAATGGGGCCAAGAGGGGTTATCTGCTTATGAAGACTTATTTCAAAGCTGCCAAACTGATGACTGAAAAAGCAGATGCAGAGGAGAATTTAGAGGATATTATGGAGGTAAGTAACTAACTTTCACGATGAAAAAAGTGAAGGCTGCTATTAGTTGTGTCTGACTTTGCTGGTGTTGGACACGTGTGGCAGGGAAATACAAGTACCATCAGCTTATGGTAAAATATCTGTAAACTAAGAAAGTTATCATAGTGTGCCGCTTGATAACAGCTGATCCATGCAGAAGTCAAAACAGAAATAGTCCTTGCTGTGAAGAACTTAAAAGTCATAGCAACAATAACAATTGATAACAATTATTTGTTAAGTCTATTCTTTTTTCAACCCTTTTGGAGTAATACTGGTCACTAACAAATAACATTTTAGAGTGAGCTTGAGTAGTCTATACAGATATTTCACTGGTGTTCAAATTGTGTACTTCTTTTATACTCTGCTCACAGTGTATTTCTGAAATCTCTGGAAGAGTTTCCATATTGTGGGGCTACACTTACATGCTTTTTGAGAAGAGAATATATAGATAATTGTTTTTTTCAAGGTTTCTTTTGAGTCTCTGTTGTTAAGTGTTGGTGACCAATAGGCTCTAATGTACTAGAAGAGAGTGGAAATCCAGCTCTTTGAATTCCTGGTTCTGCCGCTGTGATACCATGGCTTGGAATAATATGTGTGAACTGTTGTAGGGTAGGGTGGAAATTGTCTTATGTGTCAGTGTGTATCAGTACTAGAATCTTCATTCATCAGTAATAGCATTTTGAAAAAACTGCTAAAAATGGCTAAAACCATCTAAATGGGACATAACTACAAAACTGACTAGAAAATGAGCAATGAATACTTTTTTTACCCTAATGGGTCTTAGAATATTTCCACTGGAAGGGACCAGCAATGGTCATCTGATCCAGCTGTGTGACCACTTCAGAGCTGACCAAAAGTTGAAGCAAATTACTAAGAGCATTGTTCAAATGCCTGGAAAGGGAGATGCTGATCTCTTTTCTCTAGTATCCAGTGACAGGATGCATGGGAGTGGTTCAAAACTACACCCAGAGAGGTCCAGACTGGACATTAGAAAGCATTTCCTTACCACGAAGGTGGTGGGATGGTTTCACACTGGAACAGGCTTCCTAAAGAGGTGGTCAATGCCCCGAGTCAGTCGGTGGGACTTGATCTTTATCTCTGTTTTACCTACAGCTTAAACAAGAAAGTCTTCTTGATTTCAGCCTTTGTGCATAGAAAGCAATCCTTCACACATTTGTATAGTAGTGTTTGCACACTGGTGTTCTTTCTTAAAAAAATACATAGATGTTCCTTACAAATGCATCACTGTTGTGGTTTTACCGTGGCCAAATGGCAAGGTACCCACAGCATTTACTCACTCACTCTCCCCTGTTACAGCTGGGCAGAGGAGGAAGAAAAAAGTTAATACACACAGGGCTCATGAGCTGGGATGATGACTGGGAGATGCTCCAAGGACAGAATAGGCTCCTCTTAAAGTTACAAAGTGAAATTTTGTTACTATGGAAACAGAGGAGGATAATGAGAAGTAAAAATGAAGCCCTGAAAGACACCGTTTCTCTGCTCACCCCTTCCCGCCTTCCCACCAGCAGCACAGCAGGGAGGGCAAGGGGTTTCAGTCAGTTCATCACTGGGATCATCTGCTGCTGCTCAGGGAGAGCAGTCTTTCCCTCTGCGTAGCCATGGGGTCCCTCCCACGGGAGGCAGCTCTCCGTGAACTCCTCCAGCATGGGTCCACTTTCACGAGCAGCAGTCTGCCTGAACCTGCGGCAGTGTGAGCTCCCCCGACGAGCAGACAGTCCTCCCAAAACTGCTGCAACATGAGTCCCTCGTCCATGGGGTGCCGACCTCTGAGGCCAGGCTGTTCCATCCCAGGAGCAAGGCCTTTCTCTCCCCTGGGACTCCCTCTGGATCACAGCTTCCTGCAGGCATCCACCTGCTCTGCTGTGGGCACCTTCCCACAGACAGGGGTGGATCTCTGCACCCCCCATGGACTCCATGGGCTACAGCGGCACAGCTGCTTCACAACAGCCATCACCACGAATGGCAGAGGATTATCAGCTCTGTTGCCTGAAACACCTCCTCCCCCACCTTCTCCACCGACCTTGGTGTCTCCACATTGTTTTGTCTCACATAGTCTCACCTCCTTCTCCTTATCTGGCTAAAAAGAAGTGTGTGCTCATATTGTTTTGATTTCTTCTTAAATACGTTATCACAGAGGCAATATCTCTAATTGGCCCAGCCTTGGCCGGCAGCATGTCCATCATCTTCAGAGCCATCAGAGACTGGCTCTGCTGGACATGGTAAAAACTTCCAGAAGCTTCACACAGGAGCCATCTTTGTGCCCCCCTCCTCCCAGCAAAACTGGGCCAAGCAAAACCAATACAATCATATACCCTTTATGAGATGTTTAGTAAAGGTATTGCTTTTAGGGAGCTGTATTTTTTTTTAGGCTTTGATGGCTGTCCTTTCCAGTTGGGAGGGCTGCAACTCAATTTACCATTAAAAATTTATAATTTATTAAAAATTTATTTAATTTACATTTTTAATTTAGCATAATTAAACTACTCTGTAATTTTTTCTCTCAACAGGAAGTCCGTAAAGTAAGTGAGAGTATCAAATATAACCATCCCTTGAGGAAATGTGTTGATACAATACTGAAAAAGGTAACTAATTGCTCATGTTCAACCATAATTATTCATTTAGGAGGAGATGCTTCTTGCATGTGCAGAATACTTGTACACTGTTTTCTTTTCCTCTTAATGTAAAATCTCTAGTTGGCATCTGAGCTTCTGTCTAGACTGGGTGAAATTTGTGAAATGCTTTCTTATGACATACATAATTATCAGTTGTATTCTGACATAGAGAATGCTGTAGAAATAGGAAAATGTATGCTCAGAGTGAGCTTTTCAGTTGTGTGAAATGCCTCAAACTTTTACAGATAATTAGCAAAAACTAATTGCTACTCCTTCATCTCCCAGTTAATTTTCCTTTTTCCTTCCAGTGCCCTACTGAGTATCAGGAAAGAATGGGTAGGAACATGGATGATTATGAAGACTTTGATGAAAGACAGAACAGTTATCCAAGTGAAAAAAGCTTGGCCAAACTTCATAAGCAGGTATGTTAATAGATGGGAGAATGCCTCACTTATGCTGATGTAATAGGACTAAATGCTAGTCAAAGATTTTGAGTGCACTTCATCTGGATTGTTGAGTATAGTGTGTTTAAGCTAATTAACAAAAACTTTTCTTGGTGAAAGAAAGCACAGAAGTTTAATATCCCAAATGATCAAAGTTCTGTATGTGTAAAAAGTGTTCTTCTTTTCTTATATCTTGATACCATTTTAGCTGTCTCTGAATAAACCTTGTAATGGTTGATTGACAATGCATCCTGAAAAAGAAATTGTAGTAAAAGCTTAATATTCACTGCAAAAATAAAGTGGTAGGTTGGAAAAAGTAGGCTGTTACTGCTACAGATGGTATGTCATGAAAGATTTGCAAAACTCAGTAATCATGTATGTAGTTCTTCTGTGATTTATGTATTTAGAGAATTAACTACCAACTTTTTGTGAACATACAGAATTAGTCTTTGCAGCTCTGCAGTGCACACATTTTCAAGGGATTTTGCAAGGATTTTCTGCCATTTCTTGAAACAAGTACTTGTAACCCCAATTTCTTACAATTTGTTGTAGGTAATCTATTCAGTGCAGAGACATCGTCGTACACAGGTCCAGTGGCAAATTCTTTTAGAGCAAGCATTTTACCTCGAAGATGTGGCAAAAAATGAAAGCAGTGCAACTCGACAGTTTGTTCATACCTTTCATTCCCAGGAACCAGAAAATAAAATTTTTCAGTATTTCTACACCCCAACGGTTGGTAAGTGCTGTCATGCAGATTTTGAGTATGTCAAGGCACAACTGATACCATTCTGTAAAAAGAACCAGTTGTTTTATGTAAAAAGTTCAGCTGCACAGTAGAGGGAAGCAAGTTCACAATATTAATGTGTTTACGTAATGGAATAGCTATCAGGTACTGATTTATGCTCTTGACCATAAGCCTAAATTTTATTTACAAATTCAGTAGCAGTTATGTGTTGTAATTAAGCAATAGCAAACTTTGAAGCCTTTTGCGAGAGAGTTCAGTTTTTGGTTGTGTAATTTTCATTAACCTGTTCTGGATATGTGTGTGTGTTTGTTTTTTCCAGAGTGGTACTGGGAATGTCTTCTACGACCGTGGTTTTATAGGGTGCTTGCGGTTGTGCTGGCCACATTCTCGGTCATTGTTGTGTGGTCAGAGTGCACATTTTTCAGCACAAGACCAGTTCTGTCACTATTTGCAGTTTTCATACAGCTGGCAGAAAAGACTTATAATTATATATACATAGAGGTAAGTTGGAGATAATCACCTGACAAAAATATTTACAGATAAATCATTATAAGAACAGTAGATTTAAAAACAAATCTCTAAATAATCTGTCACCTTTCAGAAGGTCTCTAAATATATAGAACCAAACTTTGTTTCTGTGGAGGAAGTCTGCCTTTAGCCACTTCTTAAAACTGTCAAATACCACATGAAGGCATGACCCAGCTGGCCTGAATATCACGTGTAGAGTAATTTCTGAAACAGTAGCTTGGAGCATAGGTGTTAATTAGACTTTCTGTCTTATCAGCCACATGTGTGACCTCAGTTTCCTAACCAGGAATTTGCTGATGACCAGGAATCCAGCCACAGGTGTGGCTATCATATGTGTGCACAAATTTATCAGTAAAGATACTGAGCTGAAAAATTCCATTATACTTAGGAAAGCGAGACTTGAAAACACCTGGGTTTATGCCTTTTTTAATGGGAAGGAATGCCAGTTCAGTCATAGTAATTACTGAGGCAATTACAGCAATTTTATTTATGTAACAAGTAGTAGTCCAGTGTTCCTAGGGTCAACTATGTTGGCTTATGTACAGAAGGTTACAAGTATCATTTTCAGTTTAAATTGTTCAGAAAAACTCCTGAAACTCTTCTTAGAGCTGGTGGTGTTCTCCCTTCTCAAAATGAAAAATTAAGGCTGGAGATGGTCTGTGCATGTGACAGACCAGGCTATGTGCTGAACACATTTAAAACTTTAATAGAGTTCTACATTTAAACAACTTAACAACATTTTTTTCCCCTAGATGGCCTGTTTTCTTACCATCTTTTTCCTGAGTATCTGTGTTTACTCTACTGTCTTCAGGATCCGTGTATTTAACTATTATTACTTAGCTTCACATCATCAGACAGATGCATACAGTCTCCTTTTCAGTGGCATGTGAGTATTAGGTATATGTTTTGCAGGTATTCTATCAAATACTGAATTGAAAATGTCCATGAAACCTCCATTTACATTCTTTAATTTGTAATTTATGGGTATAATTCCTAATGAGCTGTACTTTATTATTCTATGATAGATCCAGTTATGATTTGCCGTTAATGTAAGAAACTCCTTTAACTGATGTTGCCTCTTGCATTTGTGCAGGTTATTTTGCCGTCTTACTCCTCCATTGTGCTTGAACTTTCTGGGCTTGACCCACATGGATGCAACAATCTCTCACAAAAACACTCAGCCAACTGCTTACACATCTGTAAGTAAGAAGATGTGGGTTTGAGCTTTCAATGTGGTTTGGAGAATAGGCAGAGTATTTTTACATACATCTTATAGTAAGATTCAGATATTCAAATCTTTTCAAAAGTATTAAACAGGGTAAAAAAACTTGGTTATAAACCAGGAGCTAGGTAATGATTTCTAGGAGTCATCAGTAGCTGGGTTTGTTTTGTTTTGGTTTTTTTCCTCTTTATCTTAAGAAAGTAAAGTATTATACTTTAGCATTCAGGCTGTTCTTCACTTCCTAATACAAATTCCTGTTAGTTTTAGCTTTCACTGGCTTTAGCATGTAGGGCATCTCTATAGACTGGGAGCAATCCTAACTTCCTACTGAAAACCAATGAGTTTGGTTTTATTGAAGAACTGGTTTCTGTGGCAACTTACATCTCACATCTTTTTTGTTAGTAACTAGATTCTTAGTGTTGTCTGGAGGCCCTTTTCACAGCAGATGAAAAAAGCCCACCAGATTTGCGCTTGTTCTGGAGTAGGTGAGACTACAAAATAGCATTTCAGAAACCTCAAAGTGGATACACTGCTAGAGGTGCCTTTACATCTGCTTATTCTGAATCATGTCTGTGATGATAGTATTGCCTGTGTTTCAGTAGCTGTAAAGGATTGTATATTTATATGAGAAGGCACAATCTTCATGGGTTTATGTATAATATAGGTAATTAGACCTTGTTCTTGTGGATATTTTTTCTTAGATAATGGGATCCATGAGAGTGCTGTCCTTCATTGCAGATGGATTCTATATTTATTACCCAATGCTTGTTGTCATTCTCTGTATTGCTACATACTTTAGGTAAGTGATTTGCAAGACAGATCCTCCGTGTTTCTTTGCAATAATAAAATTAGTTTCATCTAATTCAGGAAGAGATTCAGTCCTCCTTTTCCAGTAGTTGAGTTGTGTCATTTTAATAAAAATGCAAAACCTAAATCCATAGATTGCTATTTATATCGGTGAAATGCATACATTAATTTAAACTTCATTCCTTGATTTTGTAGGGTGATCTGTTCAAACTTTGAAACCTAGGGACATTTAGATTATGCTTTTGAAATTAAAATTACCATGAGGAAGCTACATTTTCGACAAAGTTTTCTAATGCATTAAGAAGCACTAGCAGCAATTTTAGGTATTGAACTCTCTAACAGGCTCATAACACGTTTCTGAGGCATTACCAGACTTCTGGTAATGCATTCTGGTTTAAATAATTTGTTCATGTTTCTCTAAGCCACAGTTTATTGGAGGCTCGAAGGGTAGTTGCAGAAAATGCTGTTACATTCTTGCTTTATAATTTCAAAATGTCTGCTTTTGAACACTTTTGAACATGTTTTTAGTCAAATGCAATCTAGAGAAATGCCTTGGATGTCCATTAATGCTGTGTGAGCAAGTACAAATAGTAAGACAACAGAGATCTGGTTGTGAGTTTCCCTGATTACCTTTAGGTTAAGTGACAAAGGTGGTGGTGGAGCTAAAAAAACTAACAAAACAAAAATATCAAACAGGAAAGCCAACAACAAGAAAAGAGAAGACAGTTTGTGTGACTTCTTGTCCACGATGATCATCCTGGGTCTTGAATGTCACAGTGAAAAAGAAGAATAGAAATGAGAGAGAGTTGCTTTAATGACTTCTCTTAATTCAGTTGTATGCAAAACTGAAAGTTGACTTAAAATCTATTGAGGAAAGTTGTCTCCTTTGTTTAAACCAGCAGTCTTCAAGTTCAGGTAGTACAAGAAAAGGTTTTTCAGCGTAAATATGCAATAAAGCTGACTTTGAGCATGATATCAATATTCCAGTTTGGAGGAAATCAGTACAAAAACAGCAGTTGTGTTTTGTGGTGTAAAGTTGAAAAGGTGAAAGTGGTTTCATGTTATGTAGTTGCAGGACTAGCTTAAAAAAGGTGAAGCAAGCTTGCTGTCTGGCTGCTGCCTAATGGCTATCCAAAAGGACAGCTGGCATCCCTACAGCTTAAAAGTATGCCACACATTCTCCTGAGTGAAACCTGGTGTAAAGTAGCTTTCCTATGTTATTACTGTTTCAAAACCACGGAAATCATAATAAGCAGAATTTTTATACGAATTTTCTTCTGGCAAAGAAGAGTTGATGACATAGGTACAAATTCTGTTATATCTGAGAACAGTTAAAGCAATTGTCTAATGTTAATAATTTGCACTAGTCTCAGACTATATGCATTTTGATCTCTCTGAATGGGATTATTCAGGAATATGTTACAGTTCTGGATCACCTAGGTCACCCTACTGTTCTGGGTCACCAGTTATTGTTCTGAGTTGTGAATTTTCTGTTTACTCAGCTGGTATAACAATCTGTCTTTTCTTCTGTGTTTTTCCTTTTTATTTGGATTGTCCATACAGTTCTGAATAATTTGTTTTACATTTTGTTTTGTAATATGTATAAATTACTAATTGCAAATTAACAAAAGATATTGCTTCTTCTTTCACCAGTTTAGGAACTCGTTGTTTGAATCTTTTGGGATTCCAGCAGTTCATGGGGGATAGCGAAATGACCTCTGATTTGATAGATGAAGGAAAAGAGCTAATCAGAAGAGGTAAATTAGGTCCCCTGTCATAGTCTTCCAATAAAATCATACTACCACAGAATCGTCAGGGCTGGAAAAGATCGAGTCTAACCCTTAACCCAGCACTACCAAGTACACTGATAAACCATGTCCCCAGGTGCCACACTTACACATCTTTTAAATATCTCCAGGGATAGTGACTCCAACACCTCTCTGAGCCGCCTGTTCCAATGCCTGACAAACCTTTCAGTGAAAAATTTTTTCATAAGATCCAAACTTTCCCTGGCACAACTTGAGGCCGTTTCCTCTTGTCTCATTGTTTGTTACTTGGAAGGAGAGATCAACCCTCACCTGGCCACACCCTCCTTTCAGGGAGCTGTAGAGAATGACAAGGTCTCCCCTGAGCCTCCTCCAGGATAAACACCCCCTGCTCCCTTAGCTGCTCCTCATCAGACTTGTGCACCAGCTCCATTGGCCTTCTCTGCACTCGCTCCAGCCCCTCAATGTCCTTCCTGAATTGAGGGACCCAGAACTGAACCCAGGATTTGAGGTGTGGCCTTACCAGCTCTGAGTGCAGGGGCACAATCCCTGCCCTGGTCCTGCTGGCCACACTACTGCAGACCCAGGCCAGGTGCCATTGACCTTCTTGGCCACCTGGGCACACGCTGGCTCATGTTTAGCCACTCTTGACCAGCACATCCAGGTCATTTCTGACAGGCTGCTTTCCAACTGCTCTGCCCTCAGCCTTTAGCATTGCATGGGGTTGTAGTGACCCAGCTGAAAATTGAAAAGAAAGTGGTTTGGTGATAATTTCCACCAGCTCCCTCAGTGCCCCTGGGTCGATCCCATCTGGACCCCTAGACCTGTGTGCATTCAGCAGTGTAGCAGGTCACTGACCATTTCCCCTTGGATTTTGGGGGCTTTGTTCTGTTCCCCATCCTTGCCTTCCAACTCAGGGAGCTTGGTACCCAGACAACAGCTGGTCTTGCTCATAAAGACTGAGGCAAAGAAGGCATTAAGTACCTCAATCTTTTTCTCATCATATAATACATTTTTGGATTAAATTCTTCTGAAATGTTGCAGAAAAAGAGCCAACCCCATAGTGCTTGTCAGTATTTTGAAAGCTAGACTGAGGATGGCCACAGCACAAACTTCAATAAACTTACAGCATTGTGGTTGCTATATAAAGTCCACTGATGGACTTCACTGACATCTTAAATGTAGTACCGTTTCTATACATCCAGTATCTGAATTTTAGATACTTTATTTTACAGTGTGCTACTGGTCAAATGATACCTTAGCAGGTGCTTGTGTAATCTGTCATAAAGAATGGTTAACATTTAAATTGTCTTTATCATCAACAGCCTAATCTTTCTTTTGTAAGTGTGTTGTTTGAGCTGCACAAAATCAGTCATTTCCTTCAGTCTTTTTTGCTATGTCAACTAGCTGTGTTTTATTAGAGAAAGCCTGTTGTTATGTAGAACTGAAATGATCTGCTGGCTAGGAAAGCTTTTTATTTTACATTAATTTTTATTGAAAGCGTTTCTTAAAAGTTGCTAAAAGCCGTTGTGATTTTTGAGTAAATGTTTAGAAATGAAAATTTCTGGATACAGTGTTACAGTATGGAATACTCTTATTCCCATAGTTGATGGAAAACAAAACCTGGGTTTACTTAGAGCAGTAGTATTTCTTTTTTTTGGAGAAAAATCAAAGTCTCTCTTTCCTTTAAACAAGAGGTTATGATGACATTGATACTGTAATGTTATACATCCAGCTTTATAACAGATACGGACACAAAGTATTTGGGTCGTAGGTGGGCCTTACAGAACTTCATCAAGATCTTGATTCAAAAATGCTGGAGGTTTTTCTTAATGTCATGCTTTCCCAGCTGTTTCTAAGAGGTTTTTTGTTTTTTGTTGGGTTGGGTTTTTTTGGTTTTTTTGCTTTTTTTAATTTGCCATCTGGTATCCAAATTTTATGCTATGACCCAGGATACCATCATAACAAAATAATTTTGATGGGAAACTTCATGATAGACAAGCAGGTTTTTATTTCATTTTTGTTTGATTGTAAGAGTCATGTATTTCAGTAAGAATCTTTGCTAGTTAACTTCAGATTTTCATTGGTTTTTTTTAGAAATTGCTAATAATTTTCTTTTTATGGAGGCCAGACAAATAAAGTTGGTTTTGGTTGTTTTTTTTTTTTAGAGAAAAGAAAACGACAGAGGCAGGAAGAAGGTGAAAACAGAAGAAGGGTATGAGATTTGTTTAGCTAATTATACGATTATACTGGAATGTCTGATAGGATTTACCATGGCTATTTAATTCAGAATGATCTGTTTCACAAAAAACTTAATCCCAAATAATTCATGGAATCAGTTTAATCTTGCTGAATAGTCATGACTGGGAGTTAATTATAGAGGGTAAGAGGACAACTTTAGTCACTACTAAAAATTTTAGACACTACTTGGGCACTTTTGTTACTCAGTGTGCTGTAGTGTATGCCAATAGGTATAACAAGCATTAAAAAGGGTCCTGATTTCTAGGATACAGAATTATCTGAAATTACTTATTATCAGTCTCTTACACTAATACTGCACTGTTTGAAATAACTGTAATCACAGCGTTGTCGTACTCACTGAAATGCAGGATCCTCCCAAACTTAGTTGTTGTTTTGTGTGCTCATTGAAAAGTCATTGGCACAGGTTCTGTTTTATTTTTTCCAGAGGAGGGAATTACATTTAAGACAGAATTAATAGTTTCTGCTGAATAACAAACAGAATATTTGATTCAGATGTTTTCTGTGCATACTGTATCGAAATATTTGTGAAGCTTTAGTTTTTCATTCGTTTATAAGAAAATCTGATACAGAAAGTCACAATCAAAGAGATAGATGAGAGAAAGGATGCGTGCAAGATAATACTGGGACTAAATCGTCTTGGCTGTTCAAGCTCGAGTATAATTTAATCCTAGATGACAGCCAGTACTGCATAGACTTTTATTTTAATCCTTTCCCTCTATCCCATCACTTTAGAACTTGAACTTGTTGTGAGGCAAAATAGTAGCAACTGTATGATACATTAATGTACACTGAAAAGATCTAATACTAAGCTACAGATTTTTGTGTGCTATGTGCATCTCGTTACTTTTCCATTTTGCCACTAGATGGAAGTAGTAATCAATAAAAACAGTGGTTCCCACCATAACTCAGAGCAGCTGAGTGAACTTTGAGTGCAGATTTGAGATGCTATTTGTTTTCAAAAAAGCTTTTTCTAAAGAACAGTTGTGGTAACTGGTTTGGTGAAGGAACACATTTGGAGTTTAAAATGAAACAAAAATTCTTCCTGTATCAAGATGCTGAACAGTTGTTGTGTTGCTTTTTCCTCACAACTTACGTTTTCCTTTGTGGTCTTTTTTCCAGGAATGGAAGGAGCGGTATGGAAATAGAGACGAGTCCACCAGAAGCAGAGCTGTCCACACAGACCAGAAAGAATCCAGCTTCTCAGAGACCAATGCCAATAGACGTAAGCTTTGTGGGTCTGAGGGGAAGTTTGGTTTGTTTTGTTTGTTTTGTTTTAGTATCTTGTCTGCACAACACTGGCTGTGTGAGTAGTTTCAAATATTTTCCTTCTTGTATTAGATGATGTGCTGATAATGTTCACTTCTGTGGTTCAATGCCTCCTTGCCATTTAAGGCACTGAAAAGAGTACTGTGTTTCTTTCCATCTCCAGCTAGCTGGGACTGGAGATTCTGGCTACTCTTAAGACCAGTTATTTGGTCTTACGGGATGTATAAGGATTACTATTAGAGTGGCAGTTGTTAACAAAGAAACTTTATGATGCATCTTGAAGTTGGGTGTTGTAAATCTTAAAATTTACTTCTTCTGCTTGCAAATGAACTGTCTCAAACTGGAATAATGAACCAATCAGATGACCACAAGTGTATCTACTTTCATTTAATATTGTCTGTTAGCAAAATACATTTTTTGTGGATACTTTAAACTTCCAAAAAGTTTGTCAGTGTTAATGTTTTTTCTGTATTTTCTGTGCTCTTGTAAGCTAACAAGTAAAATGAAACTGAAAAGAAAAAGGAGGAAAAATGGGGGGGAGGAGGAGGAGGAGGAGGGAAGCTTTGAATATACTTTTAAGAAAATGCTGGTAGATTTTCCCCTCCTCTGCACAATTTGAAAACCCAGATTTTCAGTGGTAGACTAACTGAAATTATATTTTAATGTTCACCATATGATAATGCAGCATTCCAGCACTAAAACAAGCTCTAGGTACTGACCCTAGTGAAGATTGTGGAGTGAACTGCAACTGTATTTCATTAATTCATGCGATTGACTTTTTAAAAACAAACAAAAGCAAACAAAAAACCCTCCCAATAGCTTAGTTAAAGCATGAATCTGGGAAAATGAATGGGTGATTCTTTGATTTTAGAAGTAATGCTTGCCTCTAGTTTCTCTTTTTCTTTGATTCTTTTCAAGGTAGATCTCATCCTAACTGAGGAGTGAAAGTTGTAGTTGCATTTCTGTGGAGATACAAAATTTAAATATTACAACTCTGAGCAAGTTTGGTGTAATATTAAATCTGCTCTAAATTATTTCACTTTTGCTTTGGATGAGATAGTTGCTATTCTTATGGTTGTTTAAATTTGATGTCTCCATACACTCCAGGCTGTTCATACAGTAAATCAGCATCTTTCCTTCCTTTTACTTGTGCAGCACTATCGAAGTATACCCGTTCAAATGGCAGGACTGAAAGAGATAGAATAGAACTCCTCCAGGATGCAGAACCTTTGGATTTTAATGCCGACTCTGTTAATGATGACCCCCTTGAATCAGACTCAGGAAGGTGAGGAATATTCTCTGTTATTTCCAGTTAAAAGTTTCTAATGTCTTCTGACCTATGACAGCTGTATCAAATGGTTTCATAATAATAGTTCTGTAAATGAAGTTTATAATTTCATCTAACTTGTTTTCTTTCTTCCTTCTCACCCTTGATAAGGAAATTGTTTTAAAACAAATTAAAACCTGAAGGTGTTTCAGGTTTTTTAGAAACGTGAGAGTAAGATTTTAGTTGGATATAACTATATATTGGCATAATCTGAAAAATGCTGCATATAAAAACTGCTAAATGACCTGCATGTTAAGGAAACGTTCCAGTGTGACCATTCAGGAGGCACTCTGTGGGTCACACTTGTGTCACCCCAGACTTTCACTACTAGGACTGAAGCCCTGTTACCACAGGCAGCTCCAGTGATCTGAGGGGTCCCCTTTTCACTCCCTACTAACCCCACTTTCACAGTCAGAAAAGTTTCCTTTTCCAGCATGGCCACAGGTTTCCCATAGCAGAGTCCCAGATATCTGGTTCTTTTAATCATGGTACAGTGACAGCATAAACAGCTCGAATTGGTGTCTGCAGGGAGGGACCCAAACAAAGGGATTCCTGAGTTTATACACCCTCACAGTCTATGTGCACTGTAATCCAGGCTCTTCCAGCCGAGCCCTTGGCTCCTGCACAGTCTCCATGTCCAGTCTCCTGGCTGGGCCACAGATCCCTGTGCCCTTTGTGAGTTGTTCATGGCACCTTGCCTGGGACTCCCATTTCCTGCCATTCAGGGCACAACCTGCAGCTGCACGCCGATGCTGCCTGACCTAGGTGTATGCCTCAGTTATACAATATATTCACAGTTATACAATATAAGGTTTTCTGTAATTTCCTACGAAGCTCAACTTGAGAAAGCTCACTTGATTACCCAGTATAAAATCCATTATTAAAAGGCTGCAGGAAAGAAAACTGAGTGTTACAGGATCTGTTGCAGGAATACAGCTGGGTATCAGATCTTGGAACTACTAAAGTAAATTAAAATCTGAACTTCCTGAACCGAGAGGAACAGACTGTACTCTGTAGCTCTGTCTGTAATAGAGAATTTTCTGATTCTGTGGTTGTGACTACAACAACAAATTTCCTCAGTCATAGAGTAGTTTATGTAACTGCTAAGCTCTGCTCATGTTTAAGAAACAAGCTATACATTGTGCGGGTGTTTGTTTCTAGGTTTTTTAGGTGGTTATGCTGTAGAACCACTTAATGATAACTAACTTAAAATTCACATATAAAAACCTATCATTCATTATTTTTCAGCTAAAACTAGCTTACCCAATCAAAAAGAGTCATTGTTTCAGTGGACTTCTATCTATAATGTCAATAACGCCAGCTCAGAAACATGCAAAGGATGCTGTTAAATGGTACTGCCAGGTTTCACAGCTTGGTTCAGACAACTGGTTTAGTCTCATGTCACCACATTTGAAAAGTTGTTCTTTTTAAGCACAAGAGTTTAAAGAGGAACTAGCCTAGAATTTCTGTCAGTGGTTGGCTTCTGTGCAGTGTGAAAGGGATTGTCTACCAAAAATAGGAGTATGCATATGTAATTATTCTGGAGCAAATACTTTTCAAGCACAGTTTCTGAAGCCCTTGGGCATCTATTCATATTTTGCAAAGTGCAACATTCTAAACTTCTTCTTTAAAAAGAAAACCAGGAACCACAAAGCTTAGGTGACCACCCCCTAGTAACCTGCATTTCATTTCATGGAGGTAATAAATCAGGAATAATTGCATATGGAATTTCTATTAATTTAAAAGTAGCTTGTGTAACATTGGTTTTCAAAAGTAGAGCTCCTGCAATAAATAGAACATTCTAGGACAGTAACAGCAGTCAGGACACCAGGTTCTGGCTTTGTGCTTGTTCGAGTTTTGGTAAATACTGCAGTGAGGAGCTACACTGCGCTTGTGTTGGACCTTATTTGTGCTTTTACAATGTTTCTAAAATTTATTTGATCAACAATTTGTGATGTGTCTCTTTTCCCTCTAAGCATGCAGACATTTGTTTTCATTATCTTTGGTACTGTATTTCTCCTAAGCATAACCCATGAGAAATACTGTTAAGCACCCAAACTTGTTTTTGGATGCCATTGTTTGTTTGGGTTAATTGTGTTTTGGGCTTTTGTTCATTTGTTAGTTGTTGGTGTGGTTGGGATTTTAAGAAAAAAGTCCTGTTTAACCAAAACACAGTTCTTTGAGACTCCCAGTATCCCTGCCACTATTTTTCTTGGTCAAATGAAATTTAATTTAATGACTGTCTATCAAATTCTCATGGAAACAATTTCAGTAGAACTTCAGATCCTGTATTTCACTGGGATTTAAGGAGTAAGATTGCAGTAAGATTAGATGATTTAATGGGTCTTTATTTTTCCATTTCCTGTGACACTTTTTCATATTTAAAATTGATTCTGCAGGTACCAGCCTGGTGGAAGATACCTGTCAATGTCTCGAAGCAAAATATTTGATGATGTCTAAGCTCCTCAAAGCTAAAGAAAATTCACTATAAAAGCTAAAGGAAATATCAGTGGAAATCTAGCTCCTACTCAGTGCTTGGGAAATACTGTATTTGTGATATATCACTGAACCATCAAAGACTTTTAAAAAAAAAATTTGAAGGAACAACTCTTTTGGAAATGCACGTGTATGATAACTTCACCACTTGTCATAGGAATATGCTTCTGCTACTGTGGATACTGTTGTGCATCAATGTGGGCTTTTGTGTCATGACCAAAAGGAGAAAACTGTTTAAAGTTAATAGATGGTAAACTCGTAAATATACCCAGGGCTCAACTTGAACTGTAACAGTCTAATTTCGGGGAAGAGATCTTTTGGAATTTTTTTTTGTATTTTAATCGATGCTGTGAGAGCATATTGATGTATCCAAAGTGCAGTTATATCAATTATTATAACAAAAACACTTTCTGTAATTTTTCTATTTGAACTTTATGCCTAGTCCAAAATCTGGTGACTAAAATTAAGGCTTCTTTTGCCTTCACTGGTATTTGAATCAGACCCCATATAAGGGGAAAGCCTGAGTGGCAGACTGTTCTTCATAAAAGTAGAAAATAGAAGTTCCGGTGTTTAGAGGGTGGCTACAAAAGAGATGGCAACTCCCTTTTTACAAGGAGTCACATGGAAAAGACAAGAGGTCGTGGGTATGAGTTTCTCCTGGCGAGATTCCAGTTGGACACAATTGAAAATTTTTGCGCAATCAGCCATTGGAATAATCTCTCCAAAAAAGTGGTGGATTCCCCAACATTGGACACTTTTAAAATTTGGCTGGACAAGGTGCTGGGTCATCTTGTCTACACTGTGTTTTTGCTGAAAAAGGTTGGACCGTAGAATCATAGAGTCATAGAACAGTTTGGGTTGGAAGGAACCTTAAAGATCATCTAGTCCCACCCCCTCTGCCATGGGCAGGGATACTTTCTAGACCACCTTTCTCAGCCCTCCATCCAGCCTGGCCTTGAACACTCGCAGGGATGGGCCGTCCACAAGTTCTGTGGGCAACCTGTGCCAGTGCCTCACCATGCTCACAGTAAAGAATTTCTTCAGATATCTAATTTAACTATGCCTCTTCCAATTTGCACCCATTCCCCCTTGTCCAGTCACTACAGTTCCTGATGAAGAGTCCCTCTCCAGCTTCTCTGTAGGCACCTTCATCACATGCTGGAAAGTTCCTCTGAGGTCTCCACACAACCTTCTCTTCTCCAGGCTGAACAGCCCCAACCTTCTCAGCCCATCTTCATAGGGAAGGTGGTCCTGTCCTCTTACCAACCTGGTGGCCCCTCCGGCTTCACTCCAGCAGCTCCATGTCCCTCCTGTGCAGGGACCCCAGAGCTGATGCAGTGCTCCAGGTGGGTCTCAGCAGAGCGGAGCAGAGGGGCAGAATCCCCTCCCTCCCCTGCTGCCCACGGGGCTCTGGATGCAGCCCAGGACACGTTTGGCTCTCTGGGCTGGGAGTGCCATGGCCGGGGCATGTCCAGCCTCTCACCCACAGCACCCCCAAGTCCTTCTGCAAACTGTGCCTGGGATTGCAATCACACAAGTGTAAGACCTTGCACTTGCTTTGTTGAATTTCACAAGGTTTGCACAGTCCCACCTCTCAAGCCTGTCCAGGTCCCTCTGGATGGCATCCTTTCCCTCCAGTGTCGACTGCACCACTCAGCTTGGTGTCAACAGATAATCCTTGAGGTCCCTTCCATCCTGGTGTTCAGTGATTCTGTGAATTCTTTAGCATAAATTCTAGAGTGATGTGTATTGGTAAAGAAAGGCTGTACTTTTTCTTTTCCAACATTATATGCAGATACATGATTTTAGCATGTGTAAATAGTTGAAATTGAATATGGACCAGAGTGTCACTGTCATAGGAGCATATGTGCAATAGCAAGAATGCATTATCGAAGATACAATGTCTGCTTAAGATCTTTACAGATGTAATGATTCAAAATCTTGGCACACTAGTGTTTTTGTAACTATAAAAGAAATATACTATGAAAATGGAGTTAAATACTGAAACATGATAATTTGCACGCACCTCAGGCACAGCTTCAAACTGTAGAGTATTTCATTAAAAGAAGGGAAATACATAGCATGACTAGGTAATGGTAAACACTTTTAATATCCTAAATACCCTGGTTGCATTATGTGCCTGTATTTTGCAGTAAGTTGTTGCAAAAAGAATAATACTTTGCCATTTGAAAATGCCAATTATTAACAGTGTAAAAAAGCTTCACATTAATTTCATTAGTGTAGGTATATTTTTAAACTGTAGTTGAATGAATTTTAAAATGTAATCATAAGGTAAAAGGTGTGGTCAAATTCATGATAACTTCAGTAATTTGAATAATTTAAAGTATTGCTTTTTTTCTCGTTTGTTTGAAGTCTTTATCACTTGGGAGCTTTCTTATGTGCTTATTGCAAAGTTATGTTGAAAACTGAAAGAGGACATGTTTCTATCATACATTCTTTATCATGCTTAAAAAACATACATCCCTTAAAGCAGCTAGGAGTGAGTTATTCTGAAAAGTAAGTTTTCATGAATGACATATTCTGCTAATTTTTTAAAATAGTCTATGTTTTCTCAAGTAATTGTTAATGGGGATCTAACTCTACCTCCTGTGATTTTAGTACACGTGTTCTAAGAGTAGTGGTATTTTTAATATATTGATCTGCCTGTTTTAAAACAGTGAATTGTTACTATGGAGAAGTAAAAAAAATCTCTATTTGTATAGAAATAATTATATTAATAAATTGGCAAACATACAATAATTGTCAGTTTTGTTCTTAGGTGAATACACTGAACATCAGCCATGCCCACAGGCATTCAAGCTCATGCAATTTCCAGATTACTTTTATGAGGCCACTTTTTAGTCTGTGTATTTTGTGTTTGTAAAACCTTGTTCCAAATCTTATGGTTGGAATCTTACCAGGGACTGGAAATCGAGAAAATGAATCTCTCTTTATTCAGACATTTCTTTAGCAATTCTATATTAGCATCTATTTAATTTATTTTTGACCTACTTAGTAGTGCTATCCTCAATTCAGCCTTATGTGAAAGGAGTTGTATGTGTTCTTGGGCCTCCATCCACATGAATGTTCTTAGACTCTATATTTCTGTTAAAAATTTGTATCTCATTTAATTGCTCAGCAGCTTATTTATAAAAATCTTTGGTGGAAATAAAATTCAGATTCTGCATTTTACTCTTGAGATGTCACTGCAAAGGGATCTAATTCAGTGCTAGCAGAAAAGCTGTAGAAGGAGTGTCTGTTTTTGTGGACGTCTGTGAAGTAACCTTACCTAGTACCTGGTGACCAGACAGTTTGATCGAGCCATTTTGGGGCCTGGATTTTCCCCTCCGAGTGAAATGGCTGCAAACAGAATTTTCAGGTGAAACATGGTCAGGATTTTATACACAACAGGTAACTAACCCCTGGTGCAGTTTCATTGGAATACAGTGATTTGAAAAGTTGGCTGTATAAATCAATGGCAGTGGGATTTCAGGTTCTAACATAGACATTCTGAGCTTGTTGAGGTGGGAATCCACTGACATTTTTGATGTTGCGGTAGAGTAAGGGAGTAACCAGTGCCTGCCTTTTGAGCTCTGAAAATCTCTGGAGTTCTTTGTGTTGTGCTGCATGATCCCTCGTGTCACATCCTCCCTAGATGCCATTTGGTTAAACAAGGAGATAAGTGAAGTCAGGTTTCATCTGTAGTGTGCACTGCTGACCTGCAGTTATGCTTGCTCTAGTTAAGTGCAATTTGTTGGCTAATTAATTTGAAGTGTGTTTTGAAAACTCATTATGGGTTCATATGACTAAATCTGGAAGTTTTTCAATAAAGGAATAAGGCATACAACTATAAAATAAGGGATGTGCCTGCATTGCCGTTCACTTGAGCTAGTTTCAAACAAGTTTGGTTACTGCTAGTACAGATAATGCAGAACTTGTCTGGGGGCTGTGTCCCTAAGGATTTACCCCACTCCAGAGAGGTGTGGATGCCCCGTCCCTGGAAACATTCAAGCCCAGGCTGGATGGGCTCTGAGCATCCAGTTCTGGTTGAAGATGTGCTGATTGCAGGAGGGTTGGATTTTGTGGCCTTCACAGGTCCCTTCCAACCCAAACCATTCCATGATTCCCTGGTGCTTCCCAGCCAGATAGTGGCAACTCTCAATGAGTTCCTTGATACTACAGCTCGAGTTCCAGCAGCACTACAGCTAGGTGAAGTTAAAACCGGCTTTGATATGCTTAAGCAGTGACTGCAATGTACGCTAATGGTGTTCCTGCATCACATTTGATGCTCCAGATAGGTGATTTTTAAATACAACTCCCTTGCAAACAGTGCTTTTGGGAACTGAGTGTTAATGTAATTTTGTCAGTGTATATATTTAGTCATTCGCAGCTAAAGAATGTCAATATATTTCTTTATTATTTCACTTCCTGAATTACTGAGCAGTTAGTGTATACACCATAATTTCTGCAGTTTTCTCTCCATCTATAAACACCAAAAAACGCTCCAAAACACCAAAAATCCCACCCAAGTTAAGTACATATGATCAAATGTCTTCTGTCAAAGATTTAAATGAGTGAAAAGAATGTGTGCAAGTCACAATGAACTCCAAAAAGCAGCATAAAAACACTACTTAATCAGTGTTGGAGTTCTTAAAAAGTATGGATAGCAAAAAGCTGTAGTCAAATTCACTACTCCTACTAGATTTGTAGTTCTCTTTTTCTTTAATACATATTTTGATATGTATATTGGGAATTAAGTCCCCTATTCTGCTAAATAGGGGTGCATCTCTCAGCAGTGAAGTGAGGGAGTCTTTTTATGAGGGAAGGTAAAGGGTATGTAATTTCTAATCTGTGCTCATAGTGGCACTTTGGGCAAATGATGATGTGGCTTCCTATTTAACTACAGTAATATGTTAAGAAAAAAATTAAGTTTGTACTTCTATAAATTACACTACTGGAAAAATCATGGTGTAAAATCTGCCTCTGTTTTGCAATCAAGCACTTGTAAAGTAGTCATTAACAGTATTAATAGGAATGGTGAAAAGCTGCTGTCTTTTCAATATTTATTCTTGCTGTTTTAAAATATAACATGAACAATGATTTTTACATAGTATTAAAAATTATTACTATGATTTTCTATAATTATGGTAATTTGTATGTTATTAAACTTGTCTTGGAATACTGTAAATATTATGTGAAAAATACTGCATTTTGTTTCAGTTTTCATTATTGCTTTTATTACTTGAAATCTGAGGGGCATTCATAATACCAAATAGAGATCACTTTATGAAGGAAAACTTTTTATGAGGCTTCTCAAAGAAATCTGACTTGTTCATTACAGACAAATAGGTGCATCTTAATTATTAACTAAAGCACTATTAAGGGGATATATTGTGTCCTACCTTTTAAATTTTTCTTTGAAGTTCAAAAAATTGTTACTTTTTTCAGAGCAGCTTAGTTGTGCATCTTGTAAACTTTCTGAAACTTTTACATTCCTTTTCCCTAATGAGCTCTGCAGGAATATGTACTGCTTCATGGCAGTTATCTAATACTAGCTGTGCCTCTAATTAAGTAGTCTAATCTGAAGCTGAGACACTCCTACACTATTTGATTATATTAATGGAAATTCAGCATTCCTAGCAAAAAAAAAAAGAAAAAGAAAAAAAAGCACCTTGAACTAGATCCCTTTTAAATACATTAATTGCTGTTGTTGATTTTATTGCATTATATTTTGTACCCTCTGTGTTTGGGTCATTTGGTAAGCCCAATCAGGTTTATTCCTTGTTTCTCTTGGAATGCATTGGAATGCAGTCCTCAGCATGCTTTTGTGTGCATGTTTGTGCTTTAGTTGTAATTGACAGGCAATAATAATACACAGCTTCAGTTATTTCCTCAGGATAATGTTGTTATATTTGACATATTCCTGTGAACTGCAGTAGTTACAGAGTGATAGCTTAGCCGTCACCCTAGAAATTAATTTTTTTCTATAGAAATGCATTGTGTTTCTGTAGAGGTATCTGGAATATAAGGAAATTAATTTGTAAGTATAGGTTTAGTAATAGACCTTCATTCTCCAGTGTATATCAAGATAGGCTGTAGGAGTGCTGCTTATGGATAGACTATCTTCTTTTGCCTTATGATACAAGTATGTACGCATAAATACCTTGTTTTGAAATTCACTGAGTTATACATTTTTCTCTGTAGTGTTCTGAATTATTGTTGTACTGGATAATATTTTTGAAATGTGTGTTACAATATATGTAGTCAAATACTTAAGTTGGCATGAAATAAATAATTTCTGCAATACATTTTCCCTGGTGTATTTTAGATTTTCGTATTTCTCTGAGGTTTTTTTGAAAGTCATCTTTTAGAGAAATTTGACCTACTTCTTTTTTCCAGGTAGAAATTATGTTTATACTTTAGAAGACAATCCAACCTTGTTTTGGTCATCATTTGAATCTTCTTGAAGGCAGATTAAAAAGGGAAGTCAAGAAGAATATTCCATATATGGCAGGGTTGTCAGGGAAGACTGTGAGGACCCTCTGTGCTCCTAGTACTTGCCTGGGCACTGGGTATTTCTGTGGGGCATAAGGTGGGATGAAAGGTAGGGTGCCTACATCTCCCCCTCTTTTCTGTGAGAACCCAGATCAGGACACAATTCCTTCTAGTTGAGCCAGGCCACTCATGAGAATAAAGGCAAGAGACTGATCCACTGCAGCTGTGAGGAGATGGGCACAGTGAAGAAGGAGTTAACTCAATCTCATGTTCTAATGTTTGCATATTTATTGCTTTTATCTTCCCTAAGGAAAAAAAAATAATTTTTTTCATTTAAGTATTTTACTATCTCTGTACAGCTACAGAGTAAGTCAAGGGAGGGGATTCTGCCCCTCTGCTCTGCTCTGCTGAGACCCACCTGGAGCACTGCATCAGCTCTGGGGTCCCTGCACAGGAGGGACAGGGAGCTGCTGGAGCAAATTCAGAGGAGAGACACGAAGATGGTCAGGGGGCTGGAGCACCTCCCTGATGAGGAAAGACTGTGTTGGAGAAAAGCCTGGAGAGAAGGCTCTAGGGAGATCTCACTGCAGCCTTCCAATACTTCAAGGGGGTTTACAACAAAGGTGGGGACCTACAGATCTTAGGGCCTGTAGCAATAGGACAGGGGATAATGGTTGTAAACTGAAAGAGGGTGGATTGAGACAAGATGTAAGGAAGTATTTTACAATGAGAGTGGTGAGACACTGGCACAAGTTGCCCAAACAGGTGCTGGATGCCCCATCCCCTGTAACTTTCAAGGTCAGGCTGGAGGGGGCTCTGAGCACCCTGATCTAGCTGAAGATGTCCATGTGTGTTGCAGGAAGGTTGGAACTAGATGACTTTTACAAGTCTTTTCCAACCCAAATCATTCTGTGATTCTATGAGTGATTTTCTGTGTATGTTTCGGGGTTTTTTTTCCCAGAGATGATTTGAATAGTGAAGTGAACCATTCTCCAGATAGTTAACCAGCCACACTCTTCCTCCAGGCTTAGTGTGATAAGAAACTACTCTTAAATCTACCAATCTACCATCTATGCAGTTCAGATGATGGGAATTGCCCTTATTAAATTCTCACTTTCAATTATTTCTTGTGAGATGTTTATTTGCTCAGAGAGCAATACAAATTCTGGTGTTTAGTTGTTAGCAGGTGCTCATGAAACTAGTCTGAGTGTTCCGTGAATTTTACATCTTCTGAAATAGCATCTGCCTGACCGAGAACTACCAGGCTTGTTAATTAACTATCCCCTTCCCTCTGCAGTTCAGCCTGCACAGTGCCGTGATGCTTGTTCTTCCTGGTCTCTGCTCTGCATTCTGTGATAAAGATTTCACCCTTTCTCTCCATAAATGTCCTGTCTTTTGCATCTTGTAACTCCTTGGTTCATTGCACACCATTGCCTTCAGGATATTTTGAGAGCTTTATCAAAACGCTGAAGTTGATCAGGGCCCAGCTGGGGGAGAAGACAATTTTCCTTCCCTTCTCGGGCAACATGACCTTGGCTGCAAAGAGAGATTCAGCTCGTGAACAGAGGTCAGGGATCGGAGTGATTTATGATTGTGGGCTTTGCACAAACACAAGAAAAGCTCTCTGGTTCCTCTCACAGAAACATCTGGTTAAACGTGTGTCTTTTGAGCTGCTCAACATCAAAGCAAGAGTGTCTGAGGGAGTGCCTAGGCATGTCTGTGGAAGCCTTGAAATCCAAGTGAATGCTTATAGTTAAACAATTCACTGTCAAACAAAATCATTTCCAAAGCTTAGGAAAGGTCATCTATTCTAAGTAAACTTCCTAAAGGCTGGATGCTGGTGGGAATTTTTTTCTTGTATTCTCTGTTCCTCTTTTCCCCCCTGAGGCTGCTCCTTCCATAGTACTCCTGTAAAAACATCATGCTTTTTATTTTGGAAGATTTTGCTGTTTTTAAATCTATGGGAATCACAAAGAAAACACAAAAGTGGTGTATGACTCCCAACGTGTTTCAGTGAGCAAGCAACAGCTTTCAAGCCTCAGTTTTCACAAATAACCACCAGGTCTCTTGCAAGAGGCCAGTGTGACACAGCATCACCCCCTTCAGAGACAGCTTATGTGTCACATCGTGTGGAAAGGAATGAGACAAAGCTAACCCAGGGCAGAGAGACAAAGGACAAAGGGAGTGGGTTGAGAGCCAAAACAAAGCTTGGGAGAGTATTCGAGCAATGGTGGGAAGGGAGGTGTGAGCTCTGCTGGCTCCTGGGGTGAGTTTATACACCTTTTGCTGCTCCCAGCCTCACCATGTATTTTCTCTAGGAAATCTGGTAGCAACATGCTGATGGCTGTCCCCTGGGGTCTAAGAGTGTGTAGCTTTGACTGCAGAGGAGCAACAAAAGCCTGTGTTGGGCTCAGTACTGCACAACCACCATGTAGCTTTCACCTCTCATTTCTGGTATCAAACCCAAGCTCAGCTCATGGCTTGAAGTTAGGAGTATCCTGATGTAGGGAATGTGAGGAAGTGATTTGGGAGAGAGTGTGAGCAACCATTGTGCATTGCAGAGCACCAAAATAAAATCCTTACCTTGTGTTTTTGCCTCTCAGACAGTTCAGTGGTGGGTTGGGAGCACATAGACAATGGGAGTCAGGCCTTCTGAACTAATGCTTAGAAGGGCTTCACAAATCCCCAGAAACTCGTTTTCTCTGAGCAATAAACATTGCAGAGACTGTGCTTAAACACTTGAATACTGATGGGATGTAAAGCAGCACCCAAGTGAGCGCAGAACAGCAGGAGTGGAATCTGCAGGCTCAGGGGAGCAAGTGGCTGGGCAGGGTCTGTCCCAGGTACCCACAGAGGTGGGAGCCCTCTGCTAGAGGGGATGACAGCATGAATTATGGTGAGTGCACCCCTTCTGTGGATTTTGAGTGATTTGGAAAGAATTTAGACCTAGAAATAAATAAAAACTTTAAAAACACGTCCAAAAATTGGGATGAACTTGTTTCCTGTTGAAATGCTGCTGAAATATAATCAGATATTCAGTCACAATTTACTGGGAACAATAACACTAATGAGCCTTAGGAATTGCCAGGAGCCATAATTACTAATGAGCTATAAGAATTAACAAGCTTGATTCTACTTTCATTGAAATGAAGGCCTTTGTCAGCGCAGTAGCAAACCATGTCTTATGTAGTTATTTCTCTGGGTACTGTTAATGGTTTTGACTGAGCTCATTAGCATATTTGAATAAAGAACAAATATTAAACCAGTCATTAGATTAGCTATAGATTCTATCCATTGGAGCCCATAGCTTGTTGATCCTTTGCAGGCATCTGAGCTGTAATGTTCAGTGTGGCGATTTGAGTTTATCCAGCACAGGGCAAGATGACACTTCCATTCACTTTGGAGTAGATATGCTGGTAAATACTAAACCAGTGTTCTTTCAGAAATATGTGTTCAGGAACAAGGCTGAGAATTGCTGGCCCAATGTCACAATGCAGAAATCTGAGCTTTTGATTTTTGCACTGAAGTCTTCTAGCACTTACAGAGAACAATAAAACATCACAGTCTGTAAAATTATTCTCGGGTTCCAACAGTAGAGTGTTAGATTCAGAAGTTGTTTACTTGGATGCTTACACTTTTGAGGCATTTTCATTTCTCTGTTACTTTAAAATCAAGAACTCCAACAGTCTCTGCTATCTCCCACCTTGGCTTCTGCCACAAAATCACGAAGAGCACCATAGCAACTCTTACCCTATGTAGAGTCAAGTTTGTTCTGGATTTGATTTTTCCATCTTTGCTAACATTTCCAAATTTGCTCTGTTCCTAATTTTCTGGTGACAAAAAGTGATCCTAGAAAGACACAGAAAACTTTTCTTCACATGGCTCCAGAAGTCTACAGCTAAGTAGGGATAACTACAGAAGCACAAGGCATAGGAGTGTCCATCCCAGCTTGTGGCTTGCTTGCAGTAGGGCACTCTGCAAGAGCACACACCTACATTTTCTACAGCAGAGCAGGAAGGATTTAAAAAACTCCCCCATGTTATGCCAAACTTTTCCTTCAAGGAACTGAGGTCTTTGTGCGTAATATTGGTATGTCAGTTGATTCATACAGCTCAGGTAAGTGCTGAACTTCTATTTGTAATGGAAGAAAAGCAAGACTCTTAAACTGGGTTTTATTGTTTTGTACATTTTAATTGCTACTTCCTTGTCAAATCTATAAATTGTGAATTCTTTAAATTTTAATGGTTTAGAAGTTAATGAAGTTAGCTAACTTTTCAACTAATCCTTTTGAAAAGAATAATAAAGTATATTTAGAAAATATCCTTGATTCTTGTTACAATTGCAATGCATATTCGTAAGATTAAATTTCTCAGCCTCTTTTTCAGCCCTGTGTATGACTGTCCCACCCAAACACTGCCACTTCCCATCCCACGCCACCACAATCTCTGCTTGCTGCTTTCCTCTCAACAGGAAACCATAGGCTGCTTTCCAACAGACCTCAGATAAGGTGGGATCATTGTGCTTAAGATAACCTTGATAGTCACATGAGGCAAAGTCCTGCCTTCCAGAAAAACAAGGAGAGTCTTGAAAAACTGTAGACAACACATTGTGCACTATCTATGTAGATAGCTAGCTTTTCACACCAGCTGCACGATGAGAGACTTGTTGACTATTCTACAAGACAGCTCCAAACTCACTACACCACTGAGCTCAGTGAAGTGATCCTTTCATCTTTCTCGTCAATTGAAGAACCCATTTTCAGAGCAGGCTCCCACATTTTACACTGGAACAGGATTTGGGCAAGACTGGAATGGAATTTTTCAAGAGGATCTCCCTCCCCACCCTTGCAATAGTGAAGGGCTGAGCTCTTAGCATGGGCAGAAGGAGTTCAGCTCGGGTTTGGATCTGAGTTGTGACATTTCACAATTCACATGTCTGGAACCCTTAATTCAACACATTGTCCTTTCCCAGGAAACTTTTCTAGGAAAATCCCTAGGCTAGAGAGTCAATGAATAAAGCACTTTGTAAACTTTGCAAAAAGCCTCGTACCACCCAGGGGTTGCTCCAGTGTGCTCCCTGACTTCTGAGTTAAACATTAAGGCAGGGGACTGATGCCTTATCCATTCCATCTACAGAAGATTTCTCACACTGCTGACTAGGGATGTCCCAAGCAAAATTTCAAAACCTTGAGAGAAAATGTCACACTATCCAAGTAAGAGATGTGTTGCTTTTTGTGCTTCCTTTTCTTTCCACGTGCCTCAGTTTTGGTAGCAGCTGTACCCTGGAATGTTGGTGATAAATAAAGAACTACACTGATCTGGATTTCATGCCTAAAGATGTTTTGTATTTTATTCAAAATACAAGATCCATCAGGGAAATACCTGGACTTGAAACTGCAGGACTTAACTCCTTGAACCTGTTTATCCATAACCTCTTTTATCTTGCAGCATTAGCTTTGGCTAGGAATAGCATGGTAAAGAATTGTACATGCATGGGGAAGGGAGAGAGAACTTTCACTTAATGACTTCATTATTTGAAGCCTATTATTTAAAAAGTCACTGTCTGGGACTGTGAGGAATGGACTTAAGCTGCTCAAGGAACTGTACACAGAAATGACAGTGTACCTGCCCTACACAAACCTGTCAGTGCTCATGGGAAACCCTTTTTTATATACAGCAGTGCAGTCCTGGCCATCAGAGTACTTGGTACCTTGCCAGGGACTGGACTACTCCCATTTTAACTCACACGATATTTCCAATATTTTCAAGTGGGAGACATTTTAACATATTGCTTTTAACTCAGCCTTCATTTCTTTTTCCTGTGGGTTCTTCAGAGGCTAAAATTAGTAATTTCTTCATAAAAGAGGAATAAGTCACACTTGCTTTTTCACAGCTCTGGGGTAAAAGGAGGCAAAGAGTTCACAGGTTGTTCTGATTTGAATCACATTTGTGACAATGTCAGTCAGAGAAGAGGTTGATGCCAGGTGCCAAACCTCTCAGAAAGACCCAGTGCCTGGGGATAAGTCTCTGAGTCCCCATCCTCCCAATTTACCCACTTTGTCCCTAACTGAGAAGCAGCCAATGTTTTGTGCCATATAATGACAAATCCTCCGAGACAAGCTGGGAGCTCCAAATTTTCTAAAGGTCCAGGGCTGTCTGTTTTTCTTTAGATGAGGTCTGGTTCCATACAGGCAACCAGAGACTGGTGTGACAGTGCAGTTAGGAGTATTTCCAACCCATTTGTGCCAAAGCACTCCTAAAAGCAGCCAGAGCAGTCCCAGGATTCTGCTTCCATCTTCTTTCTTGACGCTGAATGCCATGTTGGTGATGGCAGGACAGGGCTGTGCCAGGTCAGGCAGCACAGGCAGGGAGACATGTCAGAGGAAAAGCTGGACTTGCACACTGGAATTGCTGCTCAGGGGAGCCTCTGAGCCTGGGAAGCTGCACGTCTTGGGCTGCAGCATAGCACTGCAGCCTCTGTCCTTGGCAGAGGCAACTGGTGGTGGCCTGAATGTGCCACTCCTAGAGCTTACATAATACTTACAGTAGTAGTATAATTAGAATTAACATTTGTCTTGTAACAGTCTATTCTAAGAAATGTTTTGTTGCTTTTTGTGAGCTGGTTTTTTTGGGTTTGGGTGGGTGTTTTAGTTTTTTGGTTTTTTTTTTCTTCTGGGCATCATCGAAACAGCCATCTTTGGTGGCATCCGGGTGGTATGACTGTTTGCACAGAAACTTGTGAGGTTTCATCCATCAGAAGATACTGACTTCCCTCTGTAGATAACAAACATGGCAGATTGTGCAATTTCTGGGTAGATAATGTTAGCGAATTCTTGTTAGCATTATCTGGCCTCAAATGCAGGAATGGTGTACCAGAAACATGGCAGTAATTGTAGTCTGGTTTCTTGTTCATATGTCTGAACAACATTTTCCACTAGCATGAATCCATTTGAGACAGTACGACTAACATCTGTTGGACTAGAGGTCAGACAGAAGCAGGCAAAGGTTCCTGGTGTGCAGGCAAGAATGTGTCACAGCTAGGCTGTGTTCCCTCATAGGCTGGACAGGAGGATCCATGATGGATGATCCAAATAACTGATGTCAAAATCTGCTGGGCATCATCAAGACAGGCTATCACCTCTATTTTTAATCATTCTTGATTATCTGCTAAACAGGGTCAAGTAAGGAGCTTACACAAAGACATCACTACCCTGCAGCCCATAGAGGGAGAGATATCACCTGCCTGACTTCCCAGCTAACAAGAAACCACCATCCCATTTCAAGGGAAATGGTAACAGGGAGGGGCAAAGCTATCTCACTGCTGAGACAGACCTCAGTTCTGTGGGTGTGAAAATAATGACACAAAACATAACAGTCTAACTTCCCATTAATGCAGTTTGCAGCTGGCAAGATGTGTCATGTACCTCAAAAAGAGCAGGAGAAATGTTACAGAGTGCCTTTTGTCCCCCTGCTAGGAGCCGAGTTTGAAGAGCACTTCATCCTCCTCTCTCCTCCCTTGCAGGGAGAGAGAGCTCCAGGTCTTGTATATGGACAAAAAGAAAGAACTTACTTTCATAAAAGTAAAGCCAGGAATTTATCATTAATTGAGATCTGCAGAGTATAGTATCACTAATCCAAATCTAACTGATATACAAAATGGAGGAATAACAAGGCAGTTAAAATTCCAATATGCTGAAAAGTGTCAATATAATATTAATAATATTATTACAATACGGTAGCTTTTTATCCACTTTCTCTGGATTATGCTCACCCTTCCCTTGTCCTTCTATGTCTTAGAGTCATACAATCATAGGAAGAGAATATGCTGAGTTGGAAGGGGCCCATCAGGATCATCAAGCCCAGCTCCTGGCCCTGCACAGAACACCCTGAAAGTCACACCATGTGTCTGAGATCATTGTCCAAACGCTTCTGGAGCTCTGTCAGGGTTGGTGCTGTGACCACTGCCCTGGGGAGCTGTTCCAGTGCCCAGCGACCTCTGGGCAAAAAGCTTTCTAATGACATCCAACCTGAACATGTCCTGGCACAAGTTCAGACCATTCCCTTGGGTCCTGTCACTGTCACCACAGAGAAGAGATTAGTGTCTCCTCCTCTGCTTCCCCTTAGGACTGTGTTGAAGGTGATAATGAGGTCTCCCCTCAGTCTCCTCTCCTCCAGACCAAGTGACCTCAGTTGCTTCTCACATGGCTTCCCCTCCTGACCTTTCACCATCCTCCTGGCCCTACTCTCAACCCTCTCTAATGGCTGAATGTCTTTTTTTACTGCAGTGCCCAAAACTGCCTCCAGCACTCGAGCTGAGGCTGCCCCAGTGCAGAGCAGAGCAGGACAATCCCCTCCCTTGCCCGGCTGGCGATGCTGTGCCTGATGCCCCCCAGGACAGGCTTGGCCCTCCTGGCTGCCAGGGCTCTGCTGGCTTGTGTTCAACTTGCCATTGACCAGGACCCCCTGATCCCTTTCTGAGGTTCTGCTCTTCAGCCTCTCCTTCCCCACTCTGTCTGTGCATCCAGGGCTGCCCCATCCCAGGTGCAGAATCCTGCACTTTCCCTTGCTGAACTTCACGCAGTTGTTGATTGCACTTCTCTCTGATGTGTCGAGTTCTCTCTGCAGGGCCTCTCAGCTCTTGCCAGGGTCAACAGCTCCTCCCAGTTTTGTATCTTTTGTGAACTTGCACAGAATCCCCCTCAGTCCTGATTCCAAGTTTGTGAAGATGTTAAAGAGTGCAGGGCCAAGGATGGAGCCCATGGGGCCCCACCAGTGACAGGTCCCCAGTCTGATGACACCCCAGTCACTGTAACCCTTTGTGCCCCACCCATCAGCCAGCTGCTCACCCATCACAGGATGTGTTTATCCAGCTGTGAGCTGGACATTTTGTCCAGAAGGATCTTGTGAGAGACAGTATCAAGAGCTCTGCTAAAATCCAAGAAGATTATATCAGTTGGCTTCCCTTGCCCAGCTAGATGGGCTACCCTGTTGCAGAAACCAGCTTTGATAAGCAGGACTTTCCCTTGTGAAGCTGTGCTGGTTGTGACTGATACATGCATTTTCCTCCAGAATAATATTTTTCTTGAGTTTACCAAGCCCTGAAGTGAGACTGACGGGCCTGTAGTTTCCAGGGTCCTCCTTTTTGAAAACCAGGACAACATTTGCAGTCAGCCAGGACCTTTCTGGATTCCCAAGATGATCATAAATCATTGAGAGAGGCCTTGTGATGACATTAGCCAGCTCTTTGAGGATTCTCAAATGAATACCATCAACCCCATGGATTTGTAGGGATCCAGACAGAGCAGCAGATCCCACACAAATTCAGGGTTGACTGGGAGTTGATCGTTCTCATAGACATGGTCCTCCAGCTCACGGCACTGAGACCCCTTTGGTCCATCATCCATGCTGAAGACAGAAACAAAGAATGCATTAAAAAAGTCAGAATCTTCAGCTTGCAAAATGACTTAAGTCTGTAAATCTTCAGCTTTTGGTGTCCTTTCTTGAAAAATTATCACACTGATGCTCCAGGATCTATGTGAGGTAATTTGTCTGTGTTTCCTAAGATGCAATAACATTTTTTCTTTTTTTCACTGGTCTGCAGCTACAGGCAACCTTGCAGGCGAATTTACTGTGTGTGGTTTATTCCACATACAGCAAAGGCTCTTTTTTGGTTCTCTTTGCTACTCCTAAAGCCAGCTTTGTCCAGCTCCAAGTTCAAATTTCCCTAACTGACCACTGATGGGGAGCTGCAGGGTTTCCGATCCCAAACCTATGCCCTAGATTTCATCATTTCATGCCCTGTACTGCTTTAAGCTCCATGTTGTGTCTCCATCCTGGTATTTTTCAACCCTGTATTGTACTAGATGTAAACATCCCCATTACTCATAGAAGTAATATTTGTTACTTCTACTGATATAAACCTGCACCATACAAAGGAAAACAAAATTAAAATTCATTGCTGTAGGCAACTCATCAGTTAGAGAAATTGCTGTCACAGAAAGTAACATAAAACTATGGGCAGATCAAGAAAAGTTCAGACAAAATAAATCTTGTCCTGAAGCTCTGCAAAAGCTGAGTTCCTGTAGCTAACAATGGCAGCGCCAGGTTACAGGGCTGCCCTGCTGCACTGCCCAGCACTTCTTGCCTGCCCTCTCAGGGAGTTAGGCAAGATGTGTGGAGGAGGCCTTTAAATTTTTGTAATGTAGTACATCCAGGGCAAGTCCATATGTCTCTAGTTGAATATTCACTGATGAAAGAGATAATCCAGATTTTGTAGGTTTTAGAGATCAGTAGTTATGAATGAAACAGCAAAGCAAGGAACTGCTTTTTTTAATTTTTGACTTCCAAATTAAACCTTTGGTGCACGAACACATATGTCAGGACCTTCCCTACCACTAGTACTGTACTGCCTAACTGGAATCAAAGGCTTGAATTGTTTATGTTAAAGGCATGAGAAAATCCTGTCTGATAATTCCCTCAGCACTGTGATTTTTTCATTTCAGTGGTTTGTAATACTTAAGGGGTAGTAAGCAGATGGAACTACTTTACATGCACCCATTCATCTGAACTCCTTTTAAAAAGGGACTTTTATAGTAAGATCTGTTTTGCTGAAGCCTTTAATGTCATTGTAATAGAGACAGAACAGTATAGAAAGACATCTCTAATTGTATTCCCAAAACTGCCGTGTGGGGATTTGGCAGTTTCTCCTTGTCAGCATTGACAAAGCCACAGTTCATGAGTTCTAGCCAGAGCGGCCTGGCTCAGTGGTCTGCTTCATCTACGAAGAGCATGCCCAGACTGGATGCTGGAGGTTGATATTGGACAAAACAATCGACAAGCCAAAGTCTGCAGAGACAGAGATAGTGGAGAAGGGCTCTGTCTTCATCTTCATCCCATATGCATGCCCTGTGAGAGCTGTGGGCTCAGGCCAGTACCCCACGCTGTGATCGCAGGTCCCCCACCCCTCTGCTGGGTGCTGCGAGTGTCTGTGGGGAACATTTGCTCTCTTGGAAGCTTCGGGGGAGATTGACCCCAGACTCCCTTGGGCTTACCTGGAATGTGTCAAAGACACCTACACATGCCCACTGTTCAGGTAGGGAATGCATGTGCTTGTTTTAAGAGAGACACTTTCCCAGAGATCTAAAATTTAGGGACTTTAGAGATGAGGTGCTAAGCAATTTTGATTCCACCAAGGCTGGAAAGTGGCATGCTCAGAAACCTAATTACCCAGCCTGGAATTACAAACCTTTATGTCTGACTTCTGTACCAGGAAAATGGGAAGAAAGGAGGAATTTACAAGCGTGTGTCCAGGTGGCCAAGAAGGCAAATGGCATCCTGCCCTGGATCAGCAATAGCGTTGCAGCTGGACCAGGCCAGTGACTGTTCCTCTGTGCTGGGCACCACACCTCAAATTCTGACTTCAGTTCTGGGCCCCTCACTTCAAAAAGGACACTGAGGTGCTGGAGAGTGTCCAGAGAAGGGAAACAGAGCTGGAGAAGGGTCTGGAGCACAAGTCTGATGAGGAGCAGCTGAGAGAGCTGGGAATGTTTATCGTGGAGGAAAGGAGGCTCAGGGGAGACCTTAATCACTCTCTACAGCTCCCTGGAAAGAGGTTGTAGCCAGGTGGGGGTCAGTCTCTTTTGCCTTGTCTCAAGCCAAAGGATGAGAAGAAATGACATTAAGTTGTGCCAGGAAAGGTTCACCCTAGATATTAGGAAAAAAATATTTCTCTGAAAGGGTGGTTGGGCATTGGAATAAGTTGTCCAGAGAGATGGTGGAGTCACTCTCTCTGGAAGTGCTCAGGAGGCATCTGGATGTGGCATTTGGGAATATGTTTAGGGGTGATTATTGTGGTGCTGGGTTGACACCTGGGCTCAATGATCTTGGAGGCCTCCTCCAACTTTGATGATTCCATGATTCTGTCACTCTGAGAACTGCGCTTAGATTTTTGTCCCCTTCTGTTCTTCTGTATATGTGCACCTGTGCTATGAAGGCACTTGACCTGGCTGCCAGCAGTGCTGTTTCCAGTGCTGGAAAGTGTTAGGGCCACCCCACGTGTCTCCTTCTTCTTAGGCTTTGGTCATGAGTCCCAGCAAATCTGTGTTAAAGCCCTGATCTCAAGGTTGGCAAGCCTGTTGGCAAGAGACACTCTTGCTGGAGTTTTACAGCCACATCAACCTCTTTCCTTCCAGCCCTCATTTATCAGTGAGGATGCATTAATCTGTTTTGAGATCTGACCCTGGGTCTTCAGTCTGCTCACTCATCCCTGAACCTCTTCTTCATAGCCAGGGAAAATAAGCCTTTACTGAGGTAACAGCAGCTCCTGTGCCAAGGTGGCACCAGCTCAGGTCTGCTGTGCAGAGGAGCCTGGCAATAGCTCATCCCCTGGGTGTCAGAAGACACAGAGGCTGTGGAGAGAAGGGGCTCTGGGACGTCAGAAAGCTCTCTAAAGTGATGATGTATCCCCAGCCTTGCTGATGAATATCTCCAGCATGCTGAGTGCTGAATTGTGCTGCCACGTCAAACATGCCCCGCTTGGGAAAAGCATCTGGCTCACATACCACCTCTGCATTTCTGGAGTCAGGAACCAAAACTGTTCCTGCTAATTTAGAGAGGAAGCTCTAGTGAATAACAAGAAAAAAATACATCCCATTTGTGGTTGTTTTAGAAATGGAACCACACAGGCTGAAGTCATAGCTGCAGTCAGTTTGGCTCCACAGGCTGTCAAGCTCAGCATTCCCCACCCTGGCAGCCAACAGAGTTCCCCCCTCACTGTCCCCTCCAGATGCTCCTGCAGCAGTGCTTCGCCTGGCTCTGCCCTCTCCTGTACAGCTACTGACACTGCTTGCCACCACCTTTTCCTCTTCTGCTTCATGGTGCCTGCATAATCCCAGATACCTGTAAAAATCCACATTTCAGAGGACTGGGAGGCTCATAGAAAGACAATCAAGACTCCCCCTCTCGGCATCTTGGCATATGTCTGTGTCAAGGGCAGAGACTTCGCAACCACTCTTCCCTCCCCAGGCCATTCGTGCACTTTATGTTTGTCTTTAGGGAGGCCTCTCTGAGGAGCAGCTTACTGAAACCTTCTCCTCTCTGGTTTTGGCTCCCTCCTCTTTGCCCCCTTCACTGAGGACAGATTGTTCTGGTTTTTGTTGAAGCAAGCTGCAGTCTGTTCTTGTTCTATTCTTCACTACTTCCCCCACTTTGCAATGATTAAGGACAGCTTTTCAGCATCAAAAGGTATTTGATCCTACTAAATGTTGGGCCCATTTAACTGTTTTCTTCTGTGGACAAAAGGGAGAGAGGGCTGAGCACAGAAGTTTCTCATGCATGTCAGACTTCCATCGCATTGTTTCACTGTGGTTGACAGAAAATTGCCAATATTTTTGAGAAATTAAGTAGAATAAAAAAAACCCTAACACACACAACATTGTTTTTTACCACTTGGCCTAAAATATTCAATAACTAAAATTGTCATTATTTCAAGGCACAGAATAATAATTTTTTACCAAACATTAATTGCTTAATGTCTTAAAAGCTAAAATATCTAATGTTTTCATTTTCCATTCTCCAACCAAAGACAGACATGTGGTAGATTTTCAAGAAAATAAAAATTTTAAAAATAACTGCCTCCTTTTCTGGAATGCTCCTGGTCTCAAACCACCTTCAAAAAAAACTTGTCAAATGCTTTTAGAAGCTGACGCAGCATTAAAAAGCCCAAAATCTGTTTGTATTTCTCCAAAAAGAGTGGGAAAAGCAAGTAAAGGTAAAAGTGAGGAATGCTGTAGCCAGGCTGAGCAATCCATGGCGCAGGCGCTGCTGGCAGGATGCAGCCTTCGGGCTGGGAACGCTCCTGAGCCCAGAGGGGTGAGCTGAGGGTCACTGCTGTGGGGCCAGAGCCATGGAGCCTGGGGTGGGGACAGGACCAGCAGGCAGGTTGGTGTGACCACCCTCTCAGGAATTCGCTCAGTAGCATGAGCACGGTCTGCATGTGCCAGCTGCTCTTTGCTCTGGAGAGAAGACAATTAATTTCAGCTGGATAACTACGAACCACGCAGGGAGACAGCATTTTTTGATATAAAAGCATTTTATTTAGAGTCAGAGTTCAGCTGGGTTTGGAACTAGATGATCTGTAAGGCCCCTTCCAACACAAACTATTCTGTGATTCTGTAATTTAATTGGATTACAGCTTGGTTTAAAATCAAAATACTCTTCCCTTGACAGTGAACTTACCATGGGGGTTTCTTTTTTAGTGTATGTGAAATTTTCTTAATTTTAATGGCAGGAAAAAAACCACAAAGGCTTATCCTGTAAAATTAATCTTTGCTGCGTAAGTATTCTGAGACTTCATGCTTGCTATTTTTTTAACCTGTATTCCACACAAACAATCCTGTTGATTTCCCTACCAAGGACAAGCAGATATGCTCATATCTGTGTTTCTCATAGCTGAAGAGCTTCTCCGCAATGACGGTCACAGGTGGCACATTAAGAAACAGTGCCAGCACTTGTAAACTAAACTACAAAACAACCAGAGCCACTTTTTTTGAGACACTTTTTATATAGCTTGTAAGGCATTTCTTATACCTTTCCTCCTGCCTAAATTCAACAATAAATCTGAATTTTAAGAAACTTCAGTTGACTTAAATTGATTCTGTCATGAGGTTATAGATCATGTTGTATTTTTCTTAGTAGATTCAGTCCAGTGCTGAACTACAAACTGAGCAGACAATTCAGGCTGTTCAGACCAAAACCAACAATCAAACAGATATTCATGCAATCAGTGCTAGTTAGAAAATGATGAGGTAAAATTTCAGAGTTCGGATGAAATCTCTATATTCTTTATGATAAATTCTGAATTCACTGAACTCTGCTTACAGCTTCATGCTCAGTAACAGAGCAGGTACAACCAAATGAATTTCATCACACCCTGATGTAATCTGAGACACCTGAAAGCCTGTTAATAATTTTTCGGATTGGTAATCATTAACCAGCTCAGAAACGGCACAGAGGAGTGTAGAGTAAGCATCCATGTGTGTCTGTATATGCAAGAGAGGCAGCAGAAGGCGGCTGAATAGCCAGATATTATTTCTTTTTTTTTTGCTTTCAAGAGCCCTTCCCTGTTGTTTCAATCTACTGCACCCCTCTGAAAGTCAATGCAAATTGTGCATCTGAAGAATTTCTTTACTCAGATGGGATGCCAAATTCCAGGGACCAACTTGTTTTTCAGTGAAAACCATTCCTCCAGCCATTAATGCCTCTGTTTTGTCTTTGCCGGGTGTGTGGGCAGGCAGAAGCTCAGGCAGTGTTCATAGCTCTTTATCTCTTCTGCATTCCCAAGAGGTCCTTGGAGATCAACTCACAAAACAAAGATAGTGGATGGAGGGATGTTACATTTTCACAAAATCAGTATTTCTGAATCAGTAAATGATTAATTAAGCATTGGTCCCTGCTTGTGCATTAATGTGCCAATGAGAGCTATAAAGGCATATTGTAAGTCTTGCACAAGCTTTGGTTTAGCACCAGAAAGTACCTGTCGATGAGAGATAAGCAGCCTGCCAGGATGCAAGTGGTATTAGTCTAGCAATTGCCTAAAATAATTTTCTGCTTTTGCCAGGAAGCGATGCCCTTTTTCATTCTTGCTCAGTGTTTTATCTGTGGCCAGAACAGGGCTCTCCCTTCATTTCCCACTGACTTGGACGTGCTGCCTTTGCCATCAGCCTTGATCTTACGTGCTCACCTTGCTGCTGCCCCAGAGTGCCAGGGAACACACACAGGCTATTTCTTACCCCTGAGGACTCTATCAACATCCCGATTCCTTACCACAGCGTTATGGTATTTTACTGACAATGTTTGTGACCTTCTTCAGACAGAGTTGCCAATAGCTGTGTCCAGGCAGAGAGCCATTTTTCCTCATCATATGGGCGTTTAACTTTTCAGCTTTCTTCTTGCTGCAAATGAACACAAGCTCAGCATCTCCCCTGAGGTTCTAACCACCAGTGGGTCTTCAAAGTGGCAATTAACCATCACGAAAAAAACAGACACTGGTGAGGTGTTTTTCCTTTGTGAAACACAACCGACAGACTTTTACTTACATACTTCTATTATGTTTTGACTAAACGATAGAACCAGAGAGGTTTTTCAACCCTATCAACTACGAAAGCAGAGAAACATGTTCTGAAAACACAGCCCTGCTCCAGGCCTCAAGGGCAATGCAGCACTTCCCCTCAGTCTTCTCGCTCAGTGGGGGGCAGCACGAGGTGTCTCCCCTTCTCCCCCACTGTCCAGCCTGAGTGGGAAAAGATAAGAATAAAAGGCATTGTTTTTAAAAGAGAGAAAGAGGCTCTCAAAACTCCACGTCAATTGTCTAGGGAAGCAGCGTTATCGCAGGCTGGGCCAGCCGCAGCCTCCAGTGTCACCTTGGAGACTGGCTGGTAAACACCATGCCTCCCAAAAAAGGGGGGCCGAGGCAGCCGGGTGTGTAAACAAGTAAAACGAGATGGATAAAAGAAGCCTTGCAGCGAGGCCGCAGCGCATTATCACCTGAACTTGCCGCTGGAGCCTGGCAGCGGGGAAGCAAGAGAGGCACAGCACCATCGCACGCCGCGAACACCTCCCAGTCCTGAGGGGAAACGACAGGCTCAGACAGCTTCGCAGGTAAAGGATTTTTTCTCCCGTTTGCTACCTCGCTGTGAGTTTCTCCAATTGGCCAGGAGCAGTTATTTTTAATACACATATATAATTTTTTTATATATATGCTACACAAAGATATATGTGCAAAAGAGCAATCACAGTAATGCCCACCTGCCAGAAGGTTGAAGCTGGACGGTGCTGGTCACAATGGAGAGAGAGATGAGAGGCTGCTACAGAGGGGTCAGGGGAAGCCAGACTTTTAAGGGGGTGTTTAGATGGTTGTCAAATACTCCTGCAGCTTCCGTGCTCTTAATAATCTAATTAAAATAGAATAGGTAAACTAAATGTGTGCAATTGGTTTAGGCCCCTAAGCCTGTTCTTAGATCCTGAGATCATGTGCCCTGGGGTGGGTGGTGTGCCACTCATGTCTTTGGCCAGGACAGGAACTTTCAGGAACCTCGGCAATCCAGAGGTAAGTATGGAACTCTGCCTGTCATACTGCAGTGTTTTTTAGGATTTTCATAGGAGGCTCTTGGGCTCAGCTGAAGGATAGCATCTAAACAAATGCTGCAGAGCTTAGACTGAATTTGACTCTTTCCAAGTTTAATCCTCAGACACGGAGGAATGTAAAGCCTAAGATTCTTCCGGAAAAATCAAACTCAAAATTTACGGTTTTGTGTTTGTTAGGAATAAATGCAATCATTTCCGTTCAGCCTGCACAACACAACATCACCCATAGAAACAAACAATGCCGACAGCGTGGGATATTGTAATTGTTCATAGCCCAGGCTGTTAAACAAAACAAAACAAAACTCTAGCATTCAAAATTAAAAGAAACACTGCTGGTTAGTTTCACTGAAGGAGACATCTGATAATCTTGGATCTTAGAATTAAAACCATGTGGAATTACCATTACAACCTGTTCTTGTTTTATTAATGATATTAATATGTAACACATTTGTTCACTCTGCAGAGAACTGCTATATTCAGCAAACCCTGATTGCATCTGTAAATGCTTCATATTATCCAAAAAAGGGAAAGAGCAAAATGAAAAGAGAGCAAAGAGCACGTGAATTAGTGTGATTTCTCCCTCTTTGCACTGATTTGGAATCTCTATTCTTACAACAAAGCCTAGGAAGGATTTACCCCTAACTTAAGCCTGCAGCCAACAAGAAAAAGGAAAGTGGTAGAAGTGTGTCTATGGACCAGGCTTGCACGTAGAAGGTTTTATTTTTAACTGGTTTTCTGTGTTTTCTGGATGTATAGAAAGGGTTCTCAAATGCTTACTGCCATGTGGCATGGGAAGCCAAGTCCTGTTTAAGAGGCTTTAGTGTTATGTGAAAGTGCAGTTACTTTAGAAGCAGACTTCAATTGCTGAGTTTTGTATAGAAATGTTTGTGATTTTGTTACTGTGCATTATAGCGAATGCAGATTTGCAAATAGCAGCAGAAATACTTACTATTAGTGATTTTAACCATGACACTTGGGGGGAAAAAACATGGGAGTAATCTTTATGTGTGGTATTAGTGAGATCACTGGAGTGCTCTGACCCACGTCAGAAGGAACACTGGAAAAATTGAAAAATTCAAGAGCAACAGCAGAATTATCTGACATCTAGAAATTAATTTTGTGCCAGGAGTCCTGAGCTCTGCCTAATTGCTGAGCCAAAGTGGGTTTAAAAATGACCTTCAAGTGCTTACACCTGGACATGTTTTTAATAGGTAGCTCTTTAATCTTGTAAAAGAGAGTAAAACAGCATCTAATGATGGGAGAAATTGAGACTAGAAACAAGATCCATTAAAAGAAAAATTATTCAGTACTGGAACAACTTAGCCTGGAGATGGGTAGTCCTCTGGTAGGTAGGAGGTAGAAATGAGGTAGAAATCCTGAGGTAGAAATGCTTGTAGATGTCAAAACAAACTTTATTCTTACTGCAGAAATGACAGAGGATTGGCCAGTTTCAGTGGCTTTTATTGAGGTAGAGTAGATCATAATAGATATCAAATCAGATTATCCCTCCCCTGCCTCAATTCATGAGTCTTACTGCAATGATTATTTGATGCACATTGCAGTACTCTGGAAATCACTCCACTGAACCTGAGGCAAGGAGATACTACACGCTTTTCATGGTGTGTGTGTGTTTGTGTAGATTTCTGCAACGTGCAGTGGAGATGAATGATGTCCTTGTTAGTCCCAGAATTTACAGATCTCTATAAAAACATAACATTGTGTAGAGAGAAGCACACTGCACAGTGATATGCTTGCGTCATGCACTTTGAATACAGATGCATGGTTGCTATATATTATATATAAGCAGTAGTAGATTGTTCTACAATGTAAATAGAGTTTGAGTTTATACTGTGTTTATATAACCTCACTGTATTTTATAATCTTTCCAGCTAAACATTTCCCCTTAAGGACAGGTCATTGTTTGCAGAAAACATCTTTGGCTGCTGATCTCACACAGATGTAAGATCTTCCTGGTCACTGGTTAATGAGTTCCCAGAACAATTTTGCTTGTTCTGTCTGAAGCAAAGGCCAAAATGGACTATATTTTACCTCTCTAGACTGCTACAATAAGCTAGTACTGAAACCATTTAGGGAGTACAAAACCATTTTATTTTTCTGTTTTTCCAAGCCCAGCTGGAGTCATCTGAAGCAGTTGTAAAATTCAGCATATGTGGCATTACCAGTGGCCATAGCCAATGCTCTGTAAACAGGAATGGTGTAGTTAAGATGAAACAGTATAATTCCATGTTTCTTAGAAGTTTCGTGTGACCATTTCAATTCTCACTTCAGCATGTGCAATGACAAAGGGATTGGAAGTGCCACATGCACTGACAATGCCTCATGGGGCTGCTCAGCTTCATCTCCTCATCTGAGTGCTGCCTCAGCAGAGCACCAGCTGCCCCCTGAGTCAAAAGCTCTGCTGTAACTTCTGTGACTCTTTTGTGCCCTGATCCTGTGATGCCTTAAAGGCTGGAAAATATTTTGGGAGTCTACAGACCCATCAGCCAGGCTATGGAGCAGCAATCTTGGTCCTGAGCAAGTGCCCAGGATTCATTGTGGCCCTAAAATATCAGTATGGGCATGAGCAGCCCTGCTGTTCTTAGCACTAGGCACAAATAATCCCTGTGGAAGAGGGAGTGGCTTCCTGCCAGCCTAGGCCTGCTGCTCTTGGTGCTGCTGTTGCAGCACTGCAGATTCGCAGGCTGGTTTACCCTGTTTTTATTCCACTCCTTTCCTCTGAGGGAAACTGGAAAGCCTATGTGTCTGTTGTCAGCCTGTGAAATCCTGGCGTGCTAAATACTGTGAAAGTTTAAGGTATTAATTTGTTCTGCAGTTGTGTTAAAAAAGCAGTAGGTGTCATGGGTAGCCGGCTGCTGTTGCTCAGACATGCAATGAGAAGAAACTTAGCTCTGGAGAATCGGGACCTCAGTGGAACAAAAGTAAATCAAAGGCAAAGGTCCTCACACAGGGCTGTTTTTGTCTTCCTGTGGTCAAATAGTAACTCTAAACCTGGCCAGGTGGAGGAGGCTTGGCAAGCATGCTGCAAGTACAGAGGCAGCCAAGCTCTCCTGAGTGCATCCACCAGTTGTCACAGTGCTCTCACACTGTAGGCAGAAAATTCTTATGCACAGTTTCCTGTCTGCATCTGGATCAATCACAGGGTGGTTGGCTGAGCCCTCTTTTCGTGCTTGGTGGCCTATATTGGCAATTTCCCCTTCTGACAGAAGGAAATAAGGAAAAGGAAACAGAGGATCAAAAGGAGTCCTAGTGAAAGTGTTTCCACTAGCAGCTTGCAAGTGAGGGATTTGGGATGCTCTGTGTGCTAAGGCAGGTTTCAGCACTATGTCTGAATCTGAATCCATGCCACATCAGTTTTTTGGTCTTCCAGATGCCAGGAACAGCCAGACACGATAAAGAAATGGCGATGCTGGCGAGGAGAGACCTGTACAAGACAACTGATCCCATAGAAAGACTCCGCCTGCAGTGCCTAATAAAGGGATCTGCAGGCATCAAAGGACTTGGCAGGTGAGTATAAGAAGTCAAACCCATTATTCAGCCTAATAGTTTTAGCTGCAAGAGGCTCACAGGCTTAGGGGCCTGTGAGCACAAATGCCACAACCCACAGAGCCTGGCATTGGGGCTCATGTGTTTTGGGACACAGAACTGATCTACTCACGTTTTGAAGGATTACAGACTGTGAATCTCTCATGGGAAACTGCTTCTGTGATACCTAGAACAACTCCTGCTAGGAAAAGTAAGGGAACATAAACCATATATCTCTGGTGTTTTGTAAAACTTTTCAAAGTATTTCAGCACTGGGAATTTTGTGCTGTCTTTCCTTCAGGGTGTGATTCCCTTGAGGTAATGGTCTATTAGATGTCTAGTTTATGGGAGGCACTTAAAATCTTTTTGGAAGCATCCTACCCCTAGGAAAGGGGAACTGCATCACACCCTGAGACCCCTTCGAGGTCCCATAAACGACAAAGGGATCCAGGTGGTGACCAACTGGAACTTCATCTAAATGTCCAGCTTACAGAAGGCTATAATGAACAGGAACACCATGGCAGCCTTTCCCTCATTTGATTTCAGATGTGTAATATTCAGGCATCCCATCTAAGCAAGTCATCTCTGCTGCTAAAAAGTGTAGGGATTGTTGTTGGTTGGGGTTTTTTCCTCTTTTTTTCCCCTCAGAATATGGAGCAAGGGGAAAATGTTATGTCAGTAAGGTGATGCTGTACTCTAGCACTGTGCTAAACCACTGCAGCACTCTCCATGTTTTCCTCTGCATTTTCCTCAAATTTCATGTTTTCCACAGAGTGTTCCAAATTATGGATGGAGACCATAACAGAACACTCAACTTCCATGAATTCCTCAGAGGTCTGCACAATTATAATATCATACTGAGTGAAGAAGAAGCCCAAGCCGTCTTCAAAATATTTGATAAAAATGGAAGTGGGACAATTGATTTTGATGAATTTCTTGTTACACTGAGAGTAAGTCTGGGAATTCATGTTGTTATTGCATTAAATGGATTAAAATATAGAAGAATAGAACACAACAAAATACAATAGAATATTTGCAAATAAACTCTTGCCAAATCTCACTTTGTTGCCCATTTTATGATGCCTCTCTTTATAACGTGAACTAATTCAGAGGACAGTTTCTCTAATCCACCGCACTGATTGATTTTGTCTGAAGTTTCTTTTCTCTGCTGAAGCCTAAACAATTAAGATAGAAAATATTAGCACTTAGAGTAATTAGTGATTTCTTGTTGAAAATCTTTTAAATGGGCAGATCATAAAAGCGTTTAGAAAAACATTTTCACTCTTATTGTCGATTTGCTGCTGTATTGATAGACACTGAATCATCTCAACCACATTACACTTTTGATGATATATTGCTCTTTCTAGCTCATGGACAGTGTAGACTATCACCAGTTTGTTGTCCCATATATCTTGTCAGTTTAACTGCCAGCAACAGCAAGTAACCGAATTTGGAACTGGGCAAGTAGTTGGCAAATATAAAATGATTCTCTTAATATTTCTTTACAGCCTCCCATGTCCAATGCAAGAAAAGAGATCATCATGCAGGCTTTTCAGAAGTTAGACAAGACTGGAGATGGTATCATAACAATTGAAGACTTACGAGGGTTGTATAATGTAAAATATCATCCCAAATACCAAAATGGAGACTGGACAGAAGATCAAGTTTTCAGAGCCTTTCTGGATAATTTTGGCACACCCTATGACAGAGATGGGAAGGTAAGTGAAGCACCTAATGTCAAACCATGAAATCGCCATCTGACTCATGAATTTGAGTTAAGTTATTAAGTGTGGGAGTAATTGCAGTACCAAACATCCATTTGCATCACGTTTATAGGGAAAAGCAAAGCAGATGCATGACCTGTACATAGCACTGCTGGTACAGCTTGCACATTGTGAGGAAAAGGCGCTCCGCAGGAGGTATGGGGGTGGTTGCGAGATTGCATTAAGGTTTGTAGCCTTAATCTGATTTCATATATTACTCTAAGTATATCTTCAGACTACCCTACAAAATTGCTAATTTCCAAGGTCCACATAAATTGGAGGATTTGTCACTTCTTAGGAGAATAAATAGTAGGATCTTGTTCAAAAACGGGTTCCCATGTATGTTAAATACTTTACAGTTTGTTCTTCTCCAGTGTAATTACTAAGATACTTGACTTGGAATTCAGTCCATAATAGAGACAGAAGTGGAGGGAGGATGGGGCTGGGAGTGTTGCCACCAGCTGTGTGCTCTGGGGAGCCATGAGCTGGGACAAAGCGGGGAGCCCTCCCACCCTCTGGCTCAACTCTGGTGCAGGTGAAAAGCTGGGCACCGTCTGTGATGCACTTCTTATGCATGTGCTTTGCAACCACCTCTGAGTTAAACATGCTCTGTTTCCCCGTGTTATGTGTCTGCAAGCTTCTTTGGTCTGAACTTATATCTGTCTGACCAGCTCAGCGCAATCCTGGCTCTCCATGGTTCATGTGATGACACTCTCAGTCTGAGCAGTTCATAGTAACAAACTGGGCTGTAAGTTTTTATCAGTGCTTTGTGGAAAGTCTCTAGCACTTCCCGCTCTCCAGGCTGCGCCTGGATTTTCATGGCTGCATTGTGCTGCTGACTCCTACCTGTCTAATGGCTGGCTGCTCCACCCGAATCCTTCACTTGCTTTGTTCCCAACACCCGAGCAGTCTCTCAGTCATAGAGAAGTGATGGGTTTTATTTACCTTGGCCATGACTTTGCACTTAGCAGAGCTGGGTTTCATCCCTTCTGCTGTACTGTCATCCTCAGAAGTTCTAGTTCTGAGCCAGCTATCCCCTTCCATCTCCACAGCAATGGTGACATCTAACAAATGTCAAACAAAATATTCCTGCTTGTTGTGGTGAGGTCATACATGAACACATTAAATGAGGTCCCAAAATGATCCTTGATGAGTTCAGTGCCTGATTACTCTGAGCACCCACCTCTTGTTCAGCAATCCTGATGTTAGTTTGCCTCATTGCTGTTTCTTCTGAGAACAGACTATGGCTTTCCTGAATCAGAAGACAGTAATGATACTGAATACCTAAAACGTTTTTAGCAGAAATGCCTCAAGGTTGAGCATCTGCTAGAAAGGTCCTCTTCACTGTGATCTTGCTGTCTGTCTCTGAAATAGGCAGGTTCAGTGAGGTCTGTAATCAGTTCATGATGGTAGGAGAGTCTGGAGTGGTCCCTTCTCCCTGTTGTCATGTTTTTCTAATTCCTCAAACACACAATGCAATCAGAGCAAATATCACGGAATCATAGAATATGACAAGTTAGAAGGGACCATCAGGATCATCACGTCCAACTCCTGGCCCTGCACAGGACACCCCAAGCGTCTCACCGAGTGCCTGAGAACATTATCCAAATGCTTCTTGAGCTCTGTCAGGCTGGTGCTGTGGCCACTACCCTGGGGAGCTGTTCCAGTGCCCAGCCACCCTCTGGGTGAAGATTCATTCCTGATATCCAGCCTAAACCTCCTCTGACACAAACTTCAGGCCATTTCCTCATGTCCTGTCACTGTCACCACAGAGAAGAGATCAGTGCCTGTCTCTCCTCTTCCCCTCATGGGGAAGCTGTAACTGCAATGAGGTCTCCCCTCAGTCTCCTCCAGGCTGAACAGACCAAGTCACCTCAGTCAGTCCTCACAAGGCTTCCCCTCCTGACCCTTCATGGCCCTCCTTTGGACACTCTCTCATAGCTTACTGTCTTTTTTATATTGTTTTGTATTTTTCTGTGTGATGTGTATTCAGTGAATGATCTACATGGTTCGAGAGTTAAGACATCACAAGAGGCATGCACTGTTTCTCTTGGCTAACTTGTTTTGGTTTTTTTTAATGGTAATTTTTAAACCTCAAAATACCCAAGAAAGTTATTCAAAACTCTTAGGTATTTGAAAGAATATTTGTTTCATGAAGTGAGACTTGTTTAGAACAATGATATTTTCTCTCTATGGGTGGATATAAAGTTTCAAGGTGTCTCTGAATTGCACCAGAAACCCCATCCACTTTAAATAATAATAATAATGCAAATAACCAGATTATAGCATCCCTGGGAAAAAGTACATTAAAACATTTGTCTTCTTAGGCAACAGTGATTTTATCTTCAGTTCCTGGTAAGGTTAGTTAAACTGCATATGTTTCATGTCCATCCAAGTGTTCTGGAGGACAAAACTCTTGTTTCTAGCAAAGTGAAATTAAGCAAATTTTAAGTGTCTTAATTTCTTCTGTTGGATTCCTTTTTGTTAGAAACAACATGAAATACCTGATGTTCAGTTTCATTTAGAGTTCTTCTCAATATGTGGTTTTGACTTACAGCATTAAAAAAAAACAATGGTTCATTCTCCTATTTTTAATTTCTCTTTCTCAGGTTACAATAGAAGAATTCCTGAACTACTATGCCGGAGTCAGTGCTTCAATTGACACAGACATCTACTTTATCATCATGATGAAGACAGCTTGGAAACTCTGATCACGTAGTTAAAGAAGCAAGATTTTCACCTTTTGTAGGTTCCTCTGATTAAGTGTATGCACAACAACACCCTCCTGTTCTGTAACAGTTTCCAGTAACTGTGCCAATTACATTCAATCAGCAGAATTAATTCCCAGATGCTCCAGTAGGCTCAGCCTCAGGGAATCAGAACATAATCAGAGAGCAGATCTGGCATTCAGCTACCCCACACATCTGTCCTTTTTCTCTTAGTGTCCCTGGCACATCTTTTCTTTTATGAGATGAGCTGCTCCTTTCTTTTCTGACATCTGCAGTAGGTCTCTGTGGCTCCTGAGCATACGCCTCTTGCAGTGTTGGATACAGCTCTGTTTTGCAGAGGGTGTAAGAGAAAGAAACCAAAATAGTGTGGTGGTCTTGGACAGGCTGTTATAAACGGAAGGAAGTCTGTGCCAAGAGGGTCATGTAAACCTGTCACCTGTAGCACTGCAGTATCTCTTGGCTTCTTGGGTCTCCCCTGTGTGATGGAGAAACTGCTGCTCTTCCTTCTGGGAACCTGTGAGTTCCCAGCACCGGGAGGCTGGAGGGATAATCCAAGAAGGGGAGACATGGACCAGGATAAATGCAAAATGCTCTTTAAAAGCCCATGTTTTTCCTTGGCTCACAACTAAACATACAGATGACTTTCCTTTGCATGCCTTGTTTCAAACCCCTGTGGAGCCTTGATTTTCACTCCCCTCTGCCTTCTTTGATTCCTGTATATCTGTACCATGAGATCATTTTATTTGTATTTTTCTTTAAAGGGGATACATGTGTTACAGTGTTTTTTTTGCTTTGTTCCTGGAATGTTTGCTGATCTGGTAGCTGTTGCCTGTACACAGCCACATTGAAAGTTGCTTACTACTTATTTGTATTTGCAGGTTTTTATGCACTTTTATGCTCATCCCTATGACTTCAGAGAGTTTTTGGGGAAGTAAAGAACTTGTAACTTTCGCATCTTGTCAGCTTCTGCTTCTGATGCTGAGTAAAGACTGAGAACCTACCCTTCTGTTCACACCAATGAGGCTCTCTCAGTTCATCTTTGGTCTTTTGTCCATACAGAAGACAACGGGGAAATAGTACAAAAAGGAAACTGTAAAAAGAAAAAATCCCCCAAAAGCCTTGTGTGTGTGTGTGTGTGGTGTCTAGTTTTTCCTGCTTTCATACCTTTTCCTTTTTTTCTTCTACTTCTGCTCCTCTCTCATCATTGTGCTTCTCTCCCAGACTGAGAGGGTGCTGCTCCTTTTCAGGCTGGCATTTGCTCCATTTCAGGCTGGCAGCCAGCTAAAAGCAGTGCAGGGCTATAGACGGGACTTTAAAAGCAGCCTTTCTGATGAAGTCTCAGCTTTTACCTTGGGTTGTTAACAGTTCAAACAACTGAAGTCCTGAGTGCTTGCCACACTGATCCTCTGCAAACCCTGTTTTTATTTTGTCCAGCCATAATCTCAGTGTGAGCAATAGCTGCCTGCAATTCCTTAGTGAAGGCTGTGCAAACTCAATTATTTCCTTTGACTGGTAAGCCTCTAGAAACTTGCATACTGGCTGACACTGGAAACTGGTAGAGAAATTCACTTTGTGATTGCTGGTGGTCATAAGAGGAGCTTTTACTTACTGCAATGCTACTGAAGTGCCAACATATATGAGAAACAAACTTATTGTCAAATAGGGGCTCTACATGTTCTGGCAGCTTGAGTAGAATTCATTTACTTCTTTTTTAATTGATTTCTCAACCTAGTGACATGCTATCTGTCTTCTCTTTCAAATAAAAAGAAAGTAATGTTGATGGACTGTGGAATCACAAAATAAAAGAAACATTTCCTTTTTACTTGGTATCTCATGTCTTCACACCCTGCAGTGATCTGACAGGCTGATATTTGTTCAAGTGAAGTGGAAGTTTTAATCTGAATAACTGCAGACAGTTTGTCTAATACCTTCCAGTTTTATTTAATCCCAAACCAATATACATTTTCAGAAGGGAGGATTGGTACTGAAAGTAACTGTGCTTTTTTAAAACCAGCAGAAGCTTTGTCACTGGCATCTGGGAGCCTTAGCTGAGTATGTGGCAGCTGGGGAAAACCCTGTGCTTCAGGACAAGATTTCTACACTGAGCTGAACTAACGGGGTTTATGTGGGACCTGAAGCACGTGATCCAGGAGAGCTTAAATCCCCTTAGCCTGGTGGTGTACCCCTGGTGTTTTCAGAACAGTTCCCAGCTCAGGTCTGCATGTGCACCCTGTTGCTCACCGGATAATACTTCTGGAGAGCAAGGTTCACAACTGAGTCATTTCAGCGTTTGTACAGAACCATGTTTCCAAGGGCTGGTTTCAGGTGCTTCAAAGTCAAAGTGCCTTCAAAGTCAGTGGCGAAGTTTCCTTTCACTTCTGTAGGAACAGAGTTGCTCTTGGAGCAGCCTGAATAACAACTGGTAACTGCAGAAAAGGTGTAGTGCTTTCAGGAAAAAAAATTCTGGGAAACAAGAACATGATTTTTTCACTTGTAATCAGACGCTGTAGAACTCAAATTGGAATCTGTCCTATAAGAAATGTAATTTGATTAATATGTGTGCAAGTTAATGGAACAAACACAGTCATTAACTGGTAGGTAGGAAAATCTCTACTGGGACATGGGAATATGCAGCCATAATGACACACTGGACACACACACTGGGCATTCAGAGGAAGCACTTTTCAGTGGTTAAAGGAAAATTAAAGGGATTTGAACCAGACAAGAGGAATTATCAAGACTAACAGCAAGTGCCCAGATCCTCCCTTTAGCTCTTCACTGTACCTCTCTGCAATCTGGGAGAATCAAAAATGAAGCTGAAAGGCCCCTGCTCAGCTGTAGCTGCTGTGTGCTGGTTACAGACCCAGCAGATGCAGGAGATAAGTGGTGATGCAGGCTGTGCTGCCAGCCTGTGGCTCCGCAGCGCACACAGCAGATTTTGGGAGATAGGAGGCAATGCACACCATTGTATCTCGTGCTAGCATCAAGATTGGAGATGCTGGTTGGTTCTTCATGTTTGAAGCACTATTTCTTCTTTCTGATCGTGCAACAGATGCTAAACAGGATGGCACAAACCACAGGAACATCTGAGTCTGCAGGGCAGTCCCAGAGGTGGAGGTTTTGCCTGCCTTGTGGGCACAGTGTCTTGTCAGGAGTAAGGTCTGTCCCCCACAACAGGCAGCACTGAAGTTTGCTTCAAAAATGTTGGTAGAGCCCTGCGGAAAAGAGGGAAAAGGCTCCCTTATAAGGCTTCCAGATCTCTGCCCCCATTTCCTGCCTCTGCCTGAGCCATCAGAACACCTCTGTGACACCACCCCTCTATTCCCAAAAAAGCACAAGGTACAGGGACAAAGAGGTGTGGGAACACCTTTTCTTCTGGTGTGCTCCTCTGGGAAAGGGGGCACGTCTGCAGCTTCCTTCATTGCATTTTGATTTTGTCCTCTCTGTGCTCTTTGTGGCTTCATGTTTCTGTCTGGGGGAGGAAATATTGGCTTGATGTGGTCCAGAAATGTTTTTTGTCTTGTCCTGTCTCCTGCAGCATAAAATTCTGATTCAAGTAACTGAGTTTAATGCAAGCCCCACTCTCTGCCATATATTCTTGAAACTAGACCACAAGACATATTCAGTGATCTGATTAATTCAGCTGCTCTCCTGACACAAAGCTGTCTTGGCAGAGGCAGATGGCAGCAGCAGAAGTTTTGCAGATGAAACCACCTGTGCACATTGTTGTACAAACGCCAACTTCCCTTTATGTAACTCCTTGCACAGAGTGCTGCCTTAAACCTCTGCAGCTGTGTGGGCAGAGCACAGTTTTGCCATCCCAGAGCTGTAAACAGCTGGCAGAAGGAGCCAGACCTGTGAGTTTGTTGATTTTTGCCTTGCATCTCCTGTCCTGCACCCTAGGAGGAGCAGCAGCAGCAGCATACTGAGGTTTCCCCAGTAAAACAGATAATGCCAAGAGCACCCTGGCACATTCAGCATTTGCCCACTGTCTCTGGCTTTCCCTGTGATTACAGCCTGCCCTGTTTCTTTAGCTTTCCCCCTTTGCAGGGTGAGCAGAAGGAGGTTTCCCAGCAGGCTGTGCTTAGCGCCAGGTCCTCAGGTGGCTGAGAGCAGCCTCTCTCTTTGCAGCAGCCCCACGGCCACGCTGGTGTGCCTCAGCTGGGTCTGAAATCTCTGTGGTTTCAAAGAGAGCTTGGTTTTGGCTCTAGTACCCCTTCCACCCTCGTGCCAGGAAGCAGGAGCGCTTTGGGAAACAAGAGCTTCAGCTTGCTGGCTTGCATCCACCCCAGGTAGAGCTCTCCATCCCAACAAACCCTGGGCCCAGTTTTCCCCCAGCTCACAGCACTGCTGCTGATCCCAACAGGAGCTGCAGCTGGAGACTGGGCACTGAATCCAGCCTTTGCTGAACATCTTGGAAAGAAAGGAAGCACAAGGTTTTGTGGAAGTTAAGTCTAGTTTTCTGTGGAAAAGCAATGATTGTGGTAAAATGTGAGAAGTGTTTATTTTCCTGCGATAAATCTGTTCCTTTTTTTTGTCATTGAAAATGTGGGTTTTTTCCCAAAAGCTGCAATATTTATTTTTTTTAAACTTTCAAAATGTGGAGGGGTTTTTTGGTTTTTGTTTTTGTTTTTGTTTTAATTTTATTTTATTTTTATTTTTAGCTTATGTACATTTTCTGGAAAAACGATTACCAGACCATGTTAGTGAACTTTGTGGCAATAGATTTATTCCTTTAGACATTTTCATCAATGCATTTCTGCTTTGTGTCTCTTTTTTTGTTGATGTTTGACAAACCTTTTGGGTTTTTTACATTCATTTGGTGATGGTCCTCATGTTGGACTAACCTAATTTTGCTAATGTGACATGTAAGTTATGCAATCAATATTTAAAAATAACCAGAATAACTTTCGTTATATTATTGTTTGAGCACACAGCAGCAGCTTAGTTTCCCAATGAAAGAATCTCAATCCATTGACCTTAGTGTCATTCAAGCAAATTCTGTGTTAGAGCTTGCTGCAGCAATGCATCCTAATATCAGGTTAGGAGAGTCTGATGTAAAAATCAGACTTCCCTGGAAGATGCAAAAGAGTTATTTGCAAAATAGAGAGTCTGTTTAGCCACAGTATATAAACATCACCCTTGCAAACACTGATTTTCTCGTTCTTAGGTTACAAAAGATGAATTTCTGAATTACTGCTATGGAATTAGTACTTCTGTGGACACTGATGTCTACCTCATTTTAATAACGAAGAAATCCTGGAAGCTTTGACTTTTGCTTTCATTTGCCCAAAGGTCGTTGGGACCACAGACTATAAATAAATGAAACACTGCTTAGTTTGCTGTGGGCTTGATTTTTTCCCAGGTCCCATCTGAGCAACGCTTTTGGAGCGGCACGATGGGATGGCACCAGCAAGTGTCCAAGTGGTGGGCTCTCACATACAGCTTCGTGTTTCAGTAGGTGGCGCTTAGAAGCCAAGGAAAAGCCATCCTGACAGAAACCTGGAGCTGCCGCGCGAGCAAGGGATGAGATAGCCGGTATAATTTAGCAATTGCGTTTTCGGGCATCATCAGTTGTTTTTCTGTGTGTCTGTACATTAGATTTGTTTTGCCAATGCTCTGTGACACACAGGAGTGCTAATTCAGGTGGCTTCGTGGTCACAGTAATAAGGAGGTGTTTGAGTCTAAAATAATTTTTCACAGAGGTGGTAAGTCTTCTTTATGTCACATTTTAGCTGTTTTTAAATGATAGCTTCACGAAACCCCACAACCACAGAGATAACTAGCTTGATTCAAATGGGTATTGACTAAAATTTGACTGCTGCTCCCCCCAGGCTGCAGCACTGCAGTATTGCTGTACAAATACAGGCCTTCAAATCAATAAACACTATTGCTAAGAAGCTGAGAAGGGGCTGTACTCCTGCCCTGCAGAAATACCCTGCCAGCATCACCAGGTCCCTTGCTGCCAGAAGAGATGGTTCCATGGTCATCTTCTGCCTGCCAAAAACTGCCCTGGATTCAGCCACATGTCACTGCAGCAGTGATGCCAAGCCACCCTTTCTTCACCGCTTATTTCATAGCCCAGAATTCATCGCACACCACATGCATGCAGCCATCCCTCCACCCTGGCAGGAGCAGTGCCCTTGCCTCCCCACACTTGGGGTCTTGCCCAGCATTTGGGTGTGATTTTTCAGCATATCCAATGAATGTGCACAAAAGAAGGAGACGTGGTAAACAAACTAATGCTTTAAGCGGCCGATGACTATCGCCTTGAGATGTAATTAACATTTTTCAGCATGATTAGAATTACACTGTGACTCATTGTTATAACCGACGAAAGTCTAAGTTTATTTGTGCATAGCTAGGAGATGTTTGCATAGTGCAGATGAGCTGCACACTGACAAGGGAGAAGCGAAGATGGGAGAGCATCTGTGTGGTACCAGAGCTGCAGGAGAGGGGCTGGAACCTGATGGGCATAGGGCAGAAAGGAGCAGGCAGCTCCAGGCACTGTGTCATAAAGCAGCTACAGAGAAACCAGTGGCACCAAGCTGGGTTTGGGTGTACAGCTGAGTAAGAGCGGTGGAGGCAGAAAAGGGGAGAAGGAAATTTGTGCTGAACTGAAGGAAGTGCATGGAATGTGTGAAAGCTGAGCAATACTCCTGTGTGGATACTGAGGCAGATGGGAATTTGTAAACAGCTCTGGAGAAACCATCTTGTAGAATAAGGAAACTACTTGACACATTGTCCAGACATAGCCATGGCTGTATCTTCAAATATGTACTATATATAACCTGGCCGTAGACAGGAAGTTCTTGTGGTGTTTCTGGCTTTGGTGCATATTTGGCTTTATTTTTTTTTTCCAAAACAAAGCTGAAAGTGTATTTGCATACATCCATCAAATGTGTTACAGAATTACAGAATTACAAAAATTGAAGGAAGCATAGCACATATTGCAGAGGGTTTTCATGATGTGCTTTTGTTTCCTCCTCTATCCCCTTTTTGATTGTCACTGTCACTGGATGAAGGTATCATTCCAGTATAATCAGTCTGTATCTACCATCACACTGTGCGACGGTATAAGCATTATCAGCAGCTCTTTTTGAACAGAAACACAAGCAATATAAAGCAAATGAATGCCCAGGGCTTTGCTCTTTTCCTTCTGCATCAATTAGTACTTCATTCGGCAATAAGCAGCAATAAAAACCATTCAATGTAAAATGTCTCTGGAGTGACTTGAGCCAAATCCGAGGCCCCTTTGCACACAGTGGCTGTAAGGCTCTCCCCACTCGAAGGTTTCCTTGGTGCTGGTTGGAGGTGGAGGAGGTGGAGTGCCGTCTTGGGAAGCCTGGTGTTGGCTTGATGTGGTCCAGAATTGCTGTTTGGCTTGTACTGTCTCCTGCAGCATAAAATTCTGATTCAAGCAACTGAGTTACTTGCAAGCCTCACTCTCTGCCATATATCCTTGAAACTAGACTGCAAGAGATTTTCAGCGATCTGATTAATTCTGCTACTCTCCTGGCATGAAGTTGTCCTGGCAGAGGCAGATGGAAGCAGCTGAGGTTTTGTGACATCTCCGTGACCATTGCCAGTCAGAACAAATCCGAGAGTCTCTGAGGATGAGAGAGGGCTCTTTTCACCCTCAGACTCTGGAGTGTGAATGCAACATGGTAAAGGAGAATTTCAAAGACCTAGAGAACTGGGACTGCCCAGTGAGGTGAACCCAAATTCCAGGGTGCAGCAAAGCAGCTTGGATGTCCCATGGCCACACCGCTGTGCTGTCATGCAACCATGTGGCTGTAGCAGCTTTATCTCCAAATGCGTGCTCCAGAACCTGCAGCATCCAAGGAGGACTGAGAAGTGGCTCAGCCATAATGTAAAAAAAAATAAAAACTTTAATACTGTAAAGGAAAAAAAAAGTCACCATGCTAACAAATTTTTAAAATAAAATAAAGTAAAAAAAAAACCTAAGAAAAAAAAAAAAAAAAACCCCAGCAAACCAAAAAGATCTCCAGGCAAATGATAAGTTACTTTTTAAAAAAACTTAGGTCTTGTGATCACTGGCAGGATCCATGATATTCCATCTCTCTTCCTATGTCAGACATTGGATGAGAACATTGCCTGTCCAAATTCATAGTATTTGAGTGCAGTCACAGCCATTGGGAATAATGCTAATAAACAAACACAGTCAGCCCAGCCTCCGGCCTGGAAAGCACTTACATGCTACACTAATGCTTGCATAAGAGCTGCAGAAAAATACAGCATCGTGCCATTTGCAGCCCTAATTTGGCTTCTAGGAAGAGAAAGGACTTTTCTTTACATAGCTGCTACATGAATATTGAAGACTTCCAAAGTATTAGCAGAAGTAGCTGTGGATCCTGTAATTGGCTTAAGGGCAGATCTTTACCAATAGCAAAAAACAGTGGCATGTAAGGTTTGCTTTGTTTTAATTTGTGTCTCAAAAAAAAAAAAAAAAAAAACCCAAAAAAGAAAACCAACCAAAAAATTAGGTCCATTTCAGGAAACATCTCCCTAAAATGGGACCATGTAATGTTTTTCTGGATACTCAGCTAATTCTCAGTGTGGTATCCAAACTCCTGAATCCCCAGGCAGCTAACACTTGATAGCAACTCTAATTTACTCTCCTTTTGCAAACTCATAGACTTACACTGACTGGGGGAGAGTAACTGTTGACCCACCAATGTTTAAAAGTGGATGGGTTCTATTTATGTAGAATTTATTGCTATATTTCTTGCTAAGGCATTAATAAGACCTTAACTCTGTAACCAAGAGGGTAACAAAGGAGTTCATTAACTTCTACAAGACATGCCGTAAAAAAAAACTGGGACTGCATTGTCACTGCTCTGGATTAATCAGATTTGAAGATTAAAATCAGGTTGAATTAAATTTAGTTTCTGCTGCAGTGAAGACTGCTAGCAGCATACTGAATGCTGAGATAGGCTACTTCTCACTGGAATGTGGGAGAACCACTTCCCTGCAGGTATAGCATTGCACTGTGAGCAGAGTGTGGAAGGGAGGTGGGAACTCACAGGAAAACAAAACAGAAAGCTTGAGTATCCGACTTGTGTTAGAGGAAAAAAAAAAACCCATGCTGTCTTGTGAGATTTACTGGATTTTGTAGAAGTTGGACATCGTGACATAGGCTTCCTCATTGTTTGGTGATCTTATGTCACTGCTGTGCAGCATCTGGGAAACAGTGTCGTCATTTAGGGGCTCTGGACGGGGCTGGCTGGAAGCATCCAGGGGAGGAGTGGAGGGAAGGTTGAGGCCATCACCGTGCAGGGGCACCGTGCTGCCATGGCACACCTCGTACGTGCTGGAGCTGCAGCTGCCCTCGGGGACTGCAAACTGGCTGCTGCCCAGGAGCCTGTGCAGGGCTTCTGCTGGCCACACTCCTCCGTAAGACACGGACAGCTTTGGGCTGGTTTTCTCTGTCATCACGGGCATCATCTTCAGGTCTGATCCACTCCTGCATTTTTCTGGGAGGCTTGCCTCTGGAGCAGTTGATGGCTGCAGAAAATTTTCCAGTTCAGCTTTTGCCCAAAGGCCCTCCACTTTATGGATATGAACGTAACCAAAACTCTCTGGGTTAAAGCTTGTGTCAAAATTCTGTGTGGCAAAGGGAACAGTACAGTTAGTCAACTGTGGGTAGTAGCTTAAGAGAAAAGGTTATTTGATAATGTATTTGATTTTAGAAGGGTATTTTTTATTTCTTTAACTCTAGATGTAATCCTGAGCAGGCTGAACAATAGGTTAGCACAGAATAAACTGTCACATGGCTGAAAACCCCTTTCCCTGTTAACCTGGATATATCCTGTGTCCTCCTCTGGGCACTACCCGTGGAGAGTGTTTTATGCTCTATACAGTGTTTCAGAGACTCTTCTGTGACATGCATCTATTTTATGTGTGCAATTTCACAGGAAGAACTGTGCCCACCCGGGTGGTTTCTTTCAGTTTTACCTCCCTAATTTGGCAGAGAGGGAAGTAAAAATTTGTCACGACTTCCTAAAACACGCTAGGAATCCCTGAACTGGGGAGCACGGGGGATGGGAGAGCTGTCTAAGGCCTTCTATTAAATTAAGAACATGCTAATAATGTACCAACTGGAGTGAACAGCACTAATGACTTCCTTTATGGAAAAAAAGGAACTAGACATATAGTTTTAAGGCAACAGGTTAATCCCACATTTTATGGCTTGTAGCCTTTGTCTATCTGACTTTTAACTGGCAAAGCAGTTCATGTACTTCCAGATGTGTGAACGTGATGTATGTCAGGGTACATGAACATCACCAGGGACATTTGCCAAAGGTCCCATCCAACCCCATGATCACAGTTTCACAGAATCATCAAAGCATCTTGGTTGGAAAGGAGCTATGGAGCCCAACCTTCTGCCAGAAGCAGGACCTGAGTTAGGTTTTTCAGAGCCCTATTAAGCCAAGCCTTAAACATTTCCTCAAAGGACAACCTACCTTGTCTTTGGGCAGGCTGCACAAAGTTTAATTGTTCTCACAAGAAATATTCTTATATCCAGAAGAAGTTTGCCCTGAAGCAACACCTGCTTGCTGCCTCTGTTCCTGTCACCATGCAGCCTTGTGGTGACAGCACCTCCCCATCTCTCTACCTACACTTTAGGTGTTGTAAGTAGTGTTTCCCACCCCGAGCTTCCTTTTCTTCTATAAACAAACTTAATTCCTTCAGCCTTTCTTCATACATCAACTTCCCAAGACATCTGTAGCTACTTTGCACAAGCCAAACCTCAAGCACTAGCTGAACTGTGTGCTATTTCCATACCCTTGACTGACATCTGCATGTGCAAATGTGGGCTCTCTTCAGTGAAGTGTAGAAATAATTTCTGAAGGGTGTCCTTGTTCATGCAGAAAATGCACACACTGTCTCTTTTGTGTTAGTTTTGTCCCCAAGAGTCTATACTCAGGTGGAAAGAGCAATGGAAGAACATACATTTTTTGGCTTCTTGCATAGTTGCTCCAGCGTTTTTTTATGGTCAGGAAGGTTTGGCCATACAGCAGGCTTGATCCTGAAACAGCAACAGTAGACAAAAAGCAGCATAAGAGGGCTATGCTGAGGTATCAGAGGTTCATATTTCATCTTTTGTACTAGTTCTCACAAAGCCTGAGGGCTGGCTGGCATTACCAGAATAAAGACAGAGAAGCCTCAAAACAAAACAGACAAGAGAAGAGGAATTGTAAAGGTCACCAAAAAGTCATTGTTCTTTTGAGTGCACAAATTGTCACAGTTAAAAGAAGACACTTCACTAAGTACTGGAAAGGCAGCAAATTATGCTGGCAAAGATTTTGCTTTCATCTAGCTGTGTTAACAGGGTTCTGAGTGGTGAAAACTGGTTTCTGCAAGTGCAAGAAGATGCTGTGGTTAAAGTGCAAATTTGCTGATACTTGCCTCTGCATGTTTATGTAATTCAAAGAATGACATATTGTCCCATTCCTTGGCCAGCAATTTGAGCTTCAGACATCCGTCCGTAGCCTTTCTCCTTGTTTTCATTTTTACTGCCTTGATTGGTAAAGTTCTCCTGTTGTGCTGCTGGATACCCTCAGCTATGATGCATCTAAAGAATATGGTCCTACTGATATTCAATTGTTGCAGTGGTAAAACTATACATGTATATGAATATATATTTCATTGTATATATAAATGTATGTATAAAACCCTTTTCTTAAAATGGAAATATCTGGGATCAAAAAGTCTCACCTGATTTTGCTGCAGTTTTATATAAGCAAAACCTGTAGCAAAGTTAAAGAACTGCAGGTTTTCAGCAACATTAAAATGTAAGAACTAGAAACCTCAAGCTACCTCTATACTTGCCAATAAAGTTGCACCAGGGCAGATAACTCCAGTCCCTATAATGTTAATAATTAAAACTGTTTGTGGCATGGTTTGGCTGAGGCCAGCTAGCACTGCCCAGGTAATCCCCATGTGTAACTCAGGAGTTAACATAGCCCAAGCGTTGTCCCAAAAATCAGCTCACACACAGCTCTCTCTTGAGCTGGGTGTCATGGACAGACTGCTCTGAATGTCATTGAACAGTCCTGGGCTTTCTGTCTTGCAAGAAGTTCATCTTCTACAGTTAAACTTGGATTTTTTCCCTTCAGATTCTAGTTCCATACGATTATCTACATATCTGTCCATTTTCTTAAGCTTGTCAGCTCTAGTGAGCCAAGTCATTAAAAACATATTTGCAGTTATCTATCTATTGCTGTGTAGCAAATACATGAAAAAATCCTAATGCAGACCAAGAACTGCCTGGGTAATGAATGTATTTTCAGTCCCACTTCTCCCTGATGTCGCCTCATGGCTGGCTGGATGTGGATTTGGCCAGGCTGGTGTGTGACACCATCAAGCCCCGGTTGCAGAGGGCTCCGCCCTGCTGCTTCTGAGAGCACTGCAGAGCAAACACCCTTCTGACTGAGCCCGTGAAAGGGAAAGAGCTCATCACCATGGCTTGCTGTTTTCACACTTCTTGGGACTTTGCTAAAACCTGCAAGTCCTTTTCTTTTCTGGATTTTGCTTGAAGTCTGTGAGTCAGGTGTGCCTCCAGTGGCACACTGATTCTATAAGTGTTGTGTGGTGACTCCAGCTCACCAAAGGGCACAGTGTTTTGAGCCCAAGACTGAAGTCTACTCAGTGGCAGGTCATCTGCTGCCTGCCAGCGCTGTCTCTTGTATTGCCCTTTTCTACTCTTTGCTTGCCATCAGCTTGACACAGAACTCCAGAGATGGAGAGAGAATAGTTCACAAGTATAACAGAGAAAGCAATAAGACCATCAGAACAGGATAGGGTTCCAACACCTTTTCTGATACAAAGAGATTACCTGTTTTCCCAAAAAACTATGATCAGTGCAATCATAACAACAGACAGCATGAATCCCAGGAAGGAGAGCATAATCCTGACCACACTGTGATCTAAAGGAGAACAAACAACATCAGCCAATATATGTAAACATCACACTATTAAGCCACCATAACTGTAATGTCTTTTCAGGTGATAAATTAGTAATTAACGCCAAGCATTGCACTTTCTAATCACAGGGCTAGTGCAGTGGCTCATTTCTCCTGCCTCCATGAAGGAGGAAAAAGACAGTCTCCCAGAGCATCAATGCTTTGCTGAGGTTCGAGCTGGTTTCCCAGACTGGATTAAAGCAGCTTGAAGTGTGCTGTCACCTCCAGTGCATTGAAGCCACCACTCCCTGTGTCCTCACAGCAGCACAGAAACGGCTCTTAACACACATAATGGTGACGTGCCCCTGGGGACTGAAGGGACCCCAAAGACCCCAAAGCTGTTTATGTGCAGTGGTGATATTTTATCCTGTGTTGCATTTGTGATTAAAGTGTCACATTTGCACACAAAGCTGGGGTCCTGGGATAGGTCAGGTTTCACAGCTCTCTGTGCCTTACCCCAAACTCGTGGTGCAAGCTCTTCCTCCTCCTGTCAAGCCAGCCAGCAGCAAGCAGTGAGTCAGCTTTCATGTCCCTCTGCACCCACACCGTCATGCTCTCATGGCAGCATTTCCTCTGACCTTATTGCCCTTGAGGGAGATTTAAATTTTCATGGAGAGCCAGCCCCAGACCGGAGCGATCCAGCTGCTCTGTGAGTCACCTCCTTGGAGTGCCTGGTGTCTGTGGGGGCTGACCCTGCTGTGGCTGTGGGCTCTTCCCTCCCCACCCTCTCAATCCCTGCTGCTGCTGAGGCTGCCCAGGGAGTCCAGGGCCCTCAGTTCTGCTTTCCTCCAGGTGGACAAAAATGTTTTCAGCCCTTACAGCTCTCAGTGGAGTGCTGCTCTCTTGCTGTCCTGAAGCTCCTGGAAGTGCTCCATTCGCTCCATGTGCCCTTAAAATAATCTCCGTCAGGCTGAGAACGTACTTTCACCTCATACGACGCTTCATTTTCGAGGTTTTTCCTCAGCAATCTTACTTGAAGGTGGCGTGACTCTATTGTCTAAACACACACACACACCAAAAAAATCCAATTATTTTTCCAGCAGACAGTGGAGAATTATCCTCGAGTTCAGCAAAATATGTGAGATCAGGTGCATCCCTGAAATACTGTGATGTTTACTCCATCTCTCTAGCTATTACGCAGGTACTTATCAGGGCATCAGCCTAGTTAAACAGGGACATAGTCCAGATAGTATTGTGCAGAGAGACAAATGCTGGGTAAAAGCTCTTTGGAAAACAGCTGCTAGTATTAACTGTGCTTTGCGACAGCTGACACTGCAGTAGGGAATATATGCTTCCCTGGAAAGGCTCAGAAGAGAGAGAGAGGGAAAAAATACATTTGTGCAGCATAAAAAGACAATGTCTGCAAGAGCAGTTACAGGGAAGAAGCTGAAATCCTGCAGTTCAGCTCTGGTACTCTTCATTTCAATGTATTTGGCTGCCTGAATCCCTTTCCCCCCCCCTTAAGTTCTTTGATGCTTGATCTTTGTATATACTCAAGCCTAATCCACAAGAAGGGAGGATTTAATCTGTGAAACAGAGAGCAGTTAATAAGCAAGCTCTAACTGATGTCCAGGTGTTAGAAAAACAAATTACTTGTGGGTAGAATTGCCTTGTTAAAGTTCGGGCCTTGGCATGCTTCGATGATCTCAGACCTGGAGAGAGGTTAAGAAAGCTTGGGAATAAGGATGTACCGCTGGTAATGGACACAAAGAGTGCAGAGTTTACAGGCCATAATAGAGAACATTGGGCAGAACTCCCAAGATAAGAAACTAATAAAGACAGCCCAGTGACAGTGCTGAATCAGCTCCGGCTGGGCAGAAGGGAATTCTGGCAGGAGCAGATCACGGATAGTGACTCATGGCCCACTGGGTCAAGAGAGCCACCAACGCAAGTGAAGAAAAAGACAGAGCCTGCTGGCTAATTAGCATGAGACGTGAGAGAACCATTAACCGATAGAAGACAGAATACTGATTAATAAAAGAACCGCGTAAATTGCAGCCAATGACTGCTAATTAGTTTGTTTGCTGAAATGTATGAATAGTGAAGTGTTTTGGTAGTTGGTGTGCTTGATTTGTGGAATACCACTGATCACCCAGGCTTGCGCAACTGGAATAAATAATCAAAGTCTCTCTCTCGAGCGTGTAATTAGCGGCTTGTTGCACACCAGGCAACAAATCCAATTTTCGTGGACAGCACTGTGTTCCCTCTGCAAAGCCCAGGTGTAGTCCACGCTTTCAGACATTGTGACCAGGTTTAGGATGGCTGTCCTGGTTGACAGGAGGCACGGATCCTTGCAGCTAGGCAGCCCAAATCAGACCCAGCTCGCAGGCAGCCACAGCCTCAGGCAGCCTGAGGGTGCGAGAGCTGCAGGGCTGCGTTGGAAGCCTGAAAGAACTCAGCAAAAAAGGGAACATGAAGAAACTTGCTGAATAAGTAAAGAGGTCCCCACTTTTACTGATCGATGAGCGCAGAAAACAAGAGCAAAGCCACCAGAGCAAACAATCCAAACAATTAGAACAGTTCAACAAAGCCCAAATGACTGAAACCACTTTTGAGGGGTCAAATTTCCTAATGCCATATGTTGCACCTTTCCAAGTTTTCAGATGAAAAACTGCAGAAATGGAGCTTTGGTAATTTTTACGTGGTACTGGTAATTTTGATAATGTTTAATTTTGGAAATAACTGTAAGCACACTAATACATCATCACTAACCTGCCAAGTACCTTCTTCCTGCCGATAGGCCACTTGGTGTACCAATTTTTTCTGTAAGTATTTCTTCCTTGAGTGTGGTGTACAGTAACGAACCAGATATTCTTTTGCCTCCTTTTTATATGTGATGTTTATAGCAAACGGTGCTTCAGGCTTAACTGCAAATGACAACAAACCAGGACATAACAAGAGCAGAATAATGTTACTGGAAAATAAACAGGGTTTGAAATATAACAAAGAAGTCCACTTCAAGTTATCGCTCTGCAAGGAGACCTATCTTGAGCAAGAGGTCTCCTGGGCTGGGCAATCCTCATGCTGAGCCCCAGTTCACCCCTACACCCTGACCCTGAGAGGTTAATTATGCTTGGCTTTGAAGCAGGGGAAACACAATCCTCTGATAACACCCCAATCCAGGCTACATGCCCTGCTAAAACATTATTTTATGCTGCTCCTGTGTCATCCAGATTGACACTTAGGCTTTGTGCTGGGCTATTTTTTCCCCATTAAATCCTATAACGTCAAAAAGCTCCAAAATGTTGTGTCTCACCAATGTCAGTTACAACCAGGCTCCTGCAGACCCTTCTTTTCATCTCAGAGTACACACAGATATCTCTGTCTGAGAGTATATCATTGAACTGTAAGAAGAATGCATCTTCTTGTTTCTTCATGTCGGAGCAGGCGTAATTGTTATCTTCCTTGGTACTGTTGGCCAAAGGGACACCACGACGTTAATTTCTTCTCAGTCTTACCATACCTTGACTGCTTACTGTAAGGAATGGATCCTTCTTGCTCATTTCACTTTAACTGAAGTGAGACCGCATGTGAAATAACAAATAATGTCACGCAAATAAGGAGTTTGAGAGACTGATGGTGTTTTTTCCTTTGGTCTTTGAGCGCAATAATATCGTGGTGTGAATCACAATAAGCATCATGGAGCTCTCATGAAAAAAGTGCAATTATTTAATTGGAGGTATATGTGTTAAAGCATTTGTATCTTTAAAAGTTATCTTACTGCTGCTATTTTTAAATACAGGGCAATAGGTTTTGATGGTCTGTGAAGATAAAGAGAAATTTCTTATTGATTTAAGTGATAGCAAATAGAAGGTCAGCAGTCAGCCTCGCTATGAAGGAGTCACATGGCAGTTTCATAGCTTTTTTCCATTTCTGTTGGCTCCCATGTTTGAGAACTGTCATAAAACTTCCATCAGAACCCATAATAAGTCCCGTGAAAATAGAAAAATTCTAATAAACTGAGGAAAAAGAAAGGAAATAATTAGTGATCAGTATAAAAAGATCTGCAAAAGAAATCCACTTCTTTCGTTGGCTGCCACACAACTTTCAGGAAAAAAGCGGAAAAAGCATCAGTATGCTCAAGAAACCAAACTGGATCTTATTCAGCTCAGTGCAACAGTGAAAAAAAGGTGGAAAAAGTTTCAAGGCCTCGATAGGAAGTGGAGATGACTGATGTGTTTGGTAACTGTTGGACGTTTGTGTGCTTGTTCTAGTGTATTTCTTCCATGTCTGTGTGTGCAAAGACAATAGCTGAGTTTTTGTCTTAACCTAGATAAAGGCATTTTCTCTGATGTGGAAAATTACCTTCTGCTACAGAATTTTCTGGGGCAAGGATCTGTGTCTTAAAGAATCTTTTTTTTTTAATACAATTTAATTTAAAGGAAAAAGCTCTCAGTTCATTCTGGGCTACATCCATAATTACAGGTGTTCCAGAGCAGCAGAGGCAGGATCAGAGCTATTAGAGACCTTATAATCCCCTTTAGAAGCTCTTCCATCTCTTTCTTTTTCTTATTAGGGAGTTACGTTCTACTTCAGTAAACTGTTCTTCTTTGCTGAATATAGTACTCAAACTTGGCAAAACACTGTGAAACAGGATTTTGTCTAGCTTTGCTGTCCCTGTTTCCCTGCATGTGGCAACGTGACTCACTCGTGCTCAGCATTTCATTTCCCAGGTGTTTACAGAAGGACAGACTGACAGCACTTACCACAGAGACAGGGTATAGTTAGTGTTGTAAGGAGGCATTTCGGTGAAATTGCAGGTCAGGCTGCTGAAGGAGTCTTTAATATCCAGCTGGCTGAAGCAATCAATGTCAAAATTGTCTGGCTCGTCATCGCTGAGAGTCCCTAAGGAGATATTCACAAGACGTTACTGAAGTAAACCCGTGAGTGTATTTGATTTGCAGCTCCATTATATAGGAGGTTATTTCTTCATGTGGTTGCCTGAAAGAAAGAGAATCAACCCACTTGTTTTGTGAGAAGCAGAGAAACCTTGTCCAAAATTAAGTTAAAAGCCACTTGGACCTTTCAAAGTTGCTCTCCTTGCATGCCAGTGAAGTTCATCCACCTGCAAGAGTATTTTGGTGCCACTAGGCAACTAAGCCGCGTTTTGATTGTTCTGAAAAGCTTTCTGAAATGTCACGAATTTGGGCTCAGGAGGGAAATCTCAGACTTTCTGCCAGAATGCATGGCTTCCTGCAAATTTGCTTCAATGACTAATAACACAATTATGATTTGAGTAAGAGCATAATTCTAAAATCCTACATTTGGCAGGTATGAGGCCAGTGATGCAAAAACTGATGCTTCTCAGAGGAGTCCTCTACAGCAGAAACTGCCAGTTCAGCCTTATTTCATGAAATCTCACTCCCTATAGCCAAGTGGGTGGGGAAAGGGTTATTGCCATGACCCCTTGAATGGACCCTAGGGGCAGGAATGCCTCTGACTCCTTTCACCAGCTGTTAAGGATAGCCATCATGATACATAAAGCTCTTTCCTGAGTCAAGGGATTATCCTCGATCCCCTGCTCAGTCCTCTGCTAACCATTCCTCTGACATGTCCTTGCTGTGTGGGGCACCTGATGCAGTGAGAAACAGAATCACAGAATCAAAGAAAGCTTTGGGTTGGAAGAGGTCTTAAAGATCATTTAATTTCACCATGGGCAGGAATTGACACCCACCAGATCAATTTGCTCAGAAACCCATCCAAACTGGCCTTGAACTCTTCCAGGGATGGGGTATTCATAACTTCTTTGGGTAGCTTGTTCCAGAGCTTCACTGCCCTCTGAGCATAGAATTTCCTCCTAACATCTAATTTAAATCTCTCCTCTGACAGTTTAAAACTGCTCCTCTTTGTCCTGTTGCTATCTGCTGGGGAGATATCAGTGACTCACACTCACAAATGAGTGGGGAAATGCCTGTTGAGAAATTTCCAATGGAAAATCCCTCCTGGAGAAAATGACAGCCAACTCTTGCTACTGGAGTCAGACTTTGAGTAAGAGAAGTTCAGAAGTCAGTCAGGAACGCAGAGAAATAGCGCAGGCAGATGCTAGGAAGGGGACTGCTGCGACCAGCACCTGTCATGGGATGAGAGCTCTGATGTGGCACTAATCCAGAACCCACGGGCACATCTGTCTGCCATGAACTCAGATTTAATGGCCATTCCTCACCGTGAACAGCTGGTGCTAAGAAATTGTCACTGGTCTCCTCAGCACAGCTCAGGGAGTCCAGGTCTCTCCGAAGGATGACAAATGCTGCGTTCTCTGCCAGTGCTGCTGCTCTGAGGGGAGAAATTGTGCAGCACAGACAGACAGAGACACAGACACAGACACACAGAGACACAGACACAGAGACACAGACACAAACACACCGACAGAGACACACAGACATAGACACACAGACACAGAGAGACAGAGACAGAGACAGAGACAGAGACAGAGACAGAGACACAGATACAGACACACACACAGATAAGCAGGTCCTGTACAAAGCCATCTTATTTGTCCATCACATTCAAGACAGAGACACAGAGGTCAGCCCAGCTCCAGAGCAAGCCCTGCGGCAGTTTCACGCAGGTGACAGTCTTGTCCAATGCAGCCTTGAGCCATAAGGGCGGACATATCTGTACAGAAATATGTAGCACTTACAGTTGCATATTTGTGGGTAAAAGTGTGTGCATAGAAGTATATGTGTATTTAAAATTCAGGGGATACCAAGTAAACTGAAATTAATCTGTGTAAAATGGAAAAAACCACCACCATATTTTATATGTATATATATATACATATATATACGTATATGTGTGCATATATATATATATATATATATATATATATATATATATATATATATATATATATATATATATATATATATATATATATATATATATATATATATATATATATATATATATATATGTACCCAAAGCTGACATGCAGAGATACATCACAATTTAAGCCTCTCGTAAGATTTTACTTGCCAGGAGACTTGCGTTTTACTTAAGGCAATATTAAAACTCAAAGATTAGGATGACTCATCTTCCTTTCTATAAGACTGCTTGGTGATCTCCGTATACGCAAACTCTATATACCAGATTTTGCATAAACACAAAACCTGACAATCATCCCATTAATAAATGGTTTATCATAAAAAGTCTTTCAGCAATTCACTACTGCTTTGCTGAAAAGTTACAGAAATCCGAATTAATTCTCTATCAGTCTGGTTGCAAATGAAAAGAAAGAAAAGGTTTAGTCTTGCAGTTCAAACAGCCACTTAAGGTCTAACCAATACAGCGCAGCTTCGGTGCCGCACTGGAAGGAAAGTTGACTTTACCTCACAGACACTGAACTTTCACATTGTGATTATATATATGGAAATAACATTATAACCATGGAATATATGATAATTAAACCTCACGAATAGTGTTATGTAAGCAACTTGAAATGTTATTTCTGCTATGGTTTTTCCATGGGCTGACTAATTTTTTTGTCTGACATGAGCGTGCACATAGCCTCAGCCTCACTTCTGCCCTAAACCTCAGAACCACCACGCACAAATGTGTTTGCCATGTGAATGGTTTTGGTGAGTCTGACATGACTCATGCTGCTAAGGACTCTTCACTCAATTAAAAGTTACAAGACTATTGTAATATTTGCCTTGAGAAGCGCAGACCAGGCAGAGCCATGAACAATTCTATAGTGGGATAAAAACTGCTCTCATAACTGCAGCCGTGGCAGGTCCTTCATTGAAATGGCTCTCTCTTGGGTTTGGAAAACATCCAGCAGGACGGTTCAAACCACAGCAGGAATCTCAGGAGCCTTTACGAAGAGAATGGTGTTAGCTGAGGCTAAGGACAAGCTTCAGCTTTGTGCTCTAAAGCTGCTGGAACTGACAATGCCTTGTGACACCAAGGGCGCAGCTGAGCACTGTGAAACCTCTAGCGCTGGTGGGATTCAGGCAGAACCTGTTTTAGTCACAGCAGTTCAGATAGGGGTTGGACGAAGTGTGGGTAGGAGGACCACGGAAGGTGTCCTGCCCATGAGACCCCCCCAGCCTCCCGTGCCCATCTGCACCTCCCTGCCTGCCCCTTCTTAGCTCTGCCTGTAGCTCTTTGAGGGCTTCTGAGGATCCTCACCACTCCTGCCAGGCTGGGGACAGCAGCTGGGAGGAAGTCTGATGCTCAGAGAGAGAGGAGGAGATGGAGGCAAGTGCTGCAGTCAGCTCTTCCCTCCTCTTCATGCCTGAGCTGGCTAGTGGCACTTTGTCAGGAGACAGAGTGAGGTAGAAAAGTGAAGATTGAAAGTCAAACACCTGTCATGGGTGATTTTACCCTGGATAACTTACTTTGTTGGCCAAGCCCCGGAGAGTCATAAAGAAATCATAAAAGTTGCTAATTGCTTAATGGGGATTTTCTGAATCTGTTTGTCTTTAAGACTAAGGAAATTATGATTTACTCATGTTAGTGACAAAACAAGCAAAGATCTGATCATATCTGGTTTTGTGAAGCCCTGAAGATTTCAGTGACACCAACAAAAGCTCACTAACATTGAGCATTCATCACCATAGCTGCTTTCCAAAGCTATCTCTAAACAGCTGCCAGTTGTATGAATAAAGGGCAAATAAAAACCCCAGGGTGGTTAGATGCAGTTCTGAGCCAGTCCCTGTTTTCTTTTAATCGAAAAACTTATCATGCATATCCTGTCTATGTACATACGGATGCATGTACAGCTTCCTACATTACAGTACATAACACCCAAGGGAAAATGAGATTCCCTGAGAGATGGCATAAGAACACAACCATTTTCTTCCTAAAAACTCCCAAACAATGGAGCACTAAACTACCAGTAACCGAGTGATTGCCCATGTCCTTCAGGCATAGTGCACAAACTCATCAATGCTGTTTGTTTAGGGTCAGACAAATAAGAGTTTAGCAGATCTGTGACTGAATCTCTAAATCAAATTTTTCATCTCCCTGTTGAGAAAAGGAGTAGCAGCTTGAAACAGTGGTTTTATTGCTGTTTATTATGTTTTTATATTTGATCTTGATGCTGCTAAAGAATTTTCACTTCTCTAAATGAGATCATAAATTCTACAATAAGGCTAAATTTAAACTGTTGATAATTTGTAATTATTTGCTGAGTAGGGGATGAATGCTGTCAGTGATGAGCTGTGGGAATCCCCTGTCTAAGTTGTTGCATCTGCCATGTTACGAGGATGACTGGGACTATATCCCAGATACAGCTGATGAAGCTGCTTAAAGAAAACATAAAATTTGGCTTTTGAAGTGGAACAGTTTGGGCCAAGTTTGAGTTACATCTAAGCATTTTATTTGGAAGAGACTGGCAAGAGAAAGAGAAGCCAGAACCTCACTCGTCTCTAATGGCAGCTCAGCATGACCATGGGCTGCAGAAGGGTGAGGCGGTTCCCTGCTCCCAGGCACAATTCCTCACATGGACGCTAGCTAAAATAAGGATTAACGGGTCTGGCCCTGCATGTCCTGTGCATAAAGTTATGGTCTCCCTTGTTTCATATGGATTTGAATGTTATAAGGACAGCAGATTTGAGGATTACATTAAATAGGTATCCCCCAGCTCCACCTCAGGCACTGGCACTAAAGAGAGACTGGATGTTAAAACACGCACGTATTTAACCATACAGTTGCATTTTGAAGCTCTTAACTGAGGTTTTTCAAGATCATACGTGAGCAGAAAGATGAAGATGAAATGACTCACCATCACCGTCTGCTGAGGTGCAACCACTTTCCCCAAAAGCGGTGTGGAGGAACATGGCGAAAACGCTCAGCAGTGCACGGGGCTGTGTCATCCTGAGCGCACTGCATGTGTGCCGTGGGGGTGTGTGCGAAACCCGCGCCGCTCCTTTATAGCCGCAGCAGCAGCCCCACGGCCTGCCAGGGGAAATGCAAACATGCCTACGCACAGTGGGGCTGCTGGCAGCGGGCAGGAAGCCAGAGCAGAGATAATTGCTGAGCTTTTGCTGTGAAACAGCTTCCCGCCTCGGAGCGGAGCACGTCCTGCGTCAGGCCTGCCAAGCTGTTAGGGCAAACCCGGGGAAGTCCAGCGGGAAAGGGAGCAGGTTTCATGGATAGCGCTCCTGACTCGGCTCCTGTGATTTGTGCTGCTCGTTTCCCTAAGAGCATGCTTTAGTCCTGGCATCCCCCGTGCTCCCAATAGAGGCACGCAGGGCCAAGGGAGAAAAATCTTCCAGGTATGAAACATTAAGTGTGACTGCTTTTGTTTATTCTTTAACTACCAGCATCAAAGCAGCATTGCCAGAAGGTGATTCTTTACCTTGTGAGAGTCTACCCAGAGCTCTCCATTCAGCCCCAGCATATGAAGGACACAGACATGTTGTAGTGAGTCCAGAGGAAGCCAGAAAGGTGAGGAGAGGGCTGGAACGCATCTCCTGCGCAGACAGGCTGAGAGAGGTGGGATTGCTCAACCTAGAGAAGAGAAGGCTCTGGGAGACTTTATCATGGCCTTTCAGTAGGCAAAGGATGCCTACAAGAAAGATGGAGAGAAATTATTTACCAAGGCCCATAGTGACAGCACAAGGGGCAATATTTTTAAATTAAAAGAGAGTGGATTTAGATTTGACATAGAGAAGAAATTCTTTGCTATGGGGGTGGTGAGGCTCTGGCCCAGGGCAGCTGTGGCTGCTTCATCACTGGAAGTGTTCAAGGCCAGGCTGAATGGAGCTCTGAGTAACGTGGTCCAGTGGAAGGTGTCCCTGTCCATGGCAGGGGCGTGGAACAAAATGATCTTCATGGGTCCCTTTCAACCACAAACCTTCTGTGATTCTGTGAAGTCCTGCATAAGGCAATGCTGACCCAGAAAAACCCGCGATTTGAAAGACTAATCCTGCAAAACTGGACTCCTGAGAGCAAAGTGGCACATCTCACACATCTTTCCAGGCTTTGGACAAAGCAAAGGTGGAAAGTGAAAGATAAAAAGGTGTTAACTATTTCCTTTGCACATTTTCTGTGGCTGAATACACTGATGCACACCAGAGCATGCACAGGGCTGACTGATGTGGCTAACTACAGGTGAGCTGAAGACCTGAAACAGAAGAGAAAGCTCACGCACAGCCCTGGCTGCACAAAAAAAAGCTTCAAGTTGGAGGTGCAAAGGAAACTGAGGGCAAAGTTTGTAACAATGCCCAAGCAAACATAAAAATGATGACACTGTAATGAGGCAGCTCAATATGGAAGCCCCCTCAGCTCTTTCATTTGCAAGGAGATAATTCAAAATGCTCACTGAGGCAATGTGAGTTCAGGTCTCATGGCTCAAAAAGTGTCCTTCTTTTCCGGATATCAGGGCCTGTCCTGCAGTGTCTCTTGCCTCCCTGGGCGAGCGGCAGTGGGTGGTCAAGGCATTGTTTCTGTGTCCACCACGCAAAGGAGGAGCTGGACATGATGCAGGGGACATGGAGGTGGCACCGCCATGGCCTGTCTGACCCTCGCTCAAGAGCTCAACTTCTTTTACAGAGCTGTTTGTGTCACTGCCAAATTCACATGGTATCCCTTCAAGAAATTCCCTCTTTCTGAGTCAGCCTGTGGGACTTCAGCAGTAATTTGTCCTCAGCTCTCATGGCCAAGTTTTCTGTGCTTCACCAAGTACATTGCCGCCAAACTTGAGTTAGTGAGATTGAGTCCTGGTGCCTTCTCATCCCTAAGGCCTACCCCTTGCTTGCTTTAGAAAAGATAGAGAATTTCAACACCTTTCTTAATTATCTTCCCTATGATATCATTCTAGAAACCCTCAAGGTAATTTCTACCTCATTTTCAGCCAGAAATTTCATTAAAGGAGGGGTCTCCTGTGCAAATTGATCATTATGCAGAAAAGACACCTTCTCACTTTAAATTTGCCTTGTTTATAATTGAGTGGGCTATCACTTTGATCTTTTTTTTTTCTTTTTTCCTGTTTCAGTTGGAGCAAACTAAAAGAAAAAGTCTTTTCAGACATAATATTTTCGTTGAACATGAACAATCTTATTATCAGCGCTGTGCTGCTCAGGGGATTTCCATGTTGTCATGGCTGCATTTTGTTTGGGTGGGGAAATGAGGGACCACAATGAAAAGAAAAAAAACCCCAGTATTGAGAAAGCCCTGAAGCAAAAGTACATTTTGTTTTACTTCTGCACCTCTGCTTCAGAAGCTGTTTGATATCTAGAAGATATTTGAGTCTGTTCATCTCACCTTGTTGCCTTTCTCTAAAGTCTGGGACATAGGAAATGAAATCTGTAAGTCTAAATCTTAGGACAGCTGAAGGGTTTGTACCCAGGAGAGGCTAAAAGAAAGCTGGATTCCTTTTCACTTGCAATAAATTTACATTGCTTCTGCCTCCTCGTTGAAGGTTCCACAAAAAACCAAACCAAACCAACTACAATGAAACCAACCACAACAAAAAACCCCTCCAGTTTAAACAGTAAGTTTTGAAGGTCCAGCAAAATGTACCTGTGCTTCATCGGTATGCCAGCTCTCTCTGGGTCCCAGCACTATGTTTTGATGATTTCTGAGTCATCCTAGATCCTCTTACATTTTTAGTCATTAACAAAGCCCAGGTTACCACCCCCATGACTGTGAAAAGAAGTTTTTCAGTGCCCTGTAGTGGGTCAGTGTGTGCTGTCCATGCAGTGTCTCAGGCCCTCAGCATTTCCTGCTGAGCTCTACACATCCTCCAGTGCTTTCTTGGATTATCATTTTTGTTGTAGCTATTCACTAACCAGGCAAGTCATCCACAGGTTAGCATCTATCTTTGCCTCTTATACTATTTTTTCACTCTTGTTTTGGTTTTTTTTTCTCCTGGGGGCACAAAAGTATTTTTTTATTCTCCTTTGCCTCCAAAAAATGCAAATCCTTCTGCACACATGCTAAATTTTAATTTGCTATCAGTATCTATTCAGAAATATGAAGTGAGTAAATCCCTTCCTTCCATCAACAACACTTTTCAAATGCTCCAGTTCAGGGAGCTCCCAGGGTGTCCGTGGAGACAAATGGAGTTGATCCTGCAGAGACATCATGGTGTGCAGCACTGGAGACAGGACATGTGTGCACCGATGGCTGGAGGATACACACATCTTTGTGTTTGAGGAGCTCAGCTGGTGTCAGACACCCATGGATACCCATGGTCCAGCTTGGGACTGGGGGGGAAAAATTCTCCTGTGGGTCATCATTGGCAGGAGCTGTTGGACTTCTTGGACCTCTCTAAGGCAGGGGGGTTTCTCTGTTCCCTGGCTTGTTAATAAATTATCTCATTATGTCACAGAGTCTCATTAGAACTTGTATTATGTAAATGCTCAAACAGATGTCATACTTAGATTTAATTTTTTTAACCAGATATGCCAGGAACCAGAAATATTCCAGCCAGCTTTAGATGTGAAGAGGAGGGCTTCTAAATTAACAAAAAAGAAAAAAAAAAAAGTTCAGAATCTTCTTTATTTTGTTGCTTCCCCCCATTTCTTGTTCTAACCTGCTTCGTAAACCTTGTTCCATGCATCTTCTCCCTGGTGGAGGCATCTCTTGACAGCTCCTCAGCTGAAGGTCTGTGGGTTCGCCTCGGGCTGCTCTAAAAAGTGTTTTGCTGGCCCAAGTGCAGGAGCGTGTCGGAGCCAGTATTGCTCAAGGCAACATAGTCATGAGCATAACTGCAAGCCTTGGGTGAAGAACAAAACCCTGAGATTAAATGGGTTTACTCTGCAAGACATTGTGTTTCACTTCTCGCCAAATTACTTTGGTCTGCAGAGTGTGGAAGAAGCGCAGTTTGTCACCACATGGTCCTGAAGAATGGAGCCATGTGTGACAAAGAGAAGAAATTTTTGGAACTTTTTTTGAGCTTTGGCTTTGAGGTTTTGCCACTTAAAATTGCTTTGAACTTCCTTCCTCAGGACTCATAAGCTGGCACCATAATAACAACGACAACTGTTACACTGAGGGAAAAATACAGATAAGCTGGGAAAACATTGCTGGTTGAAGTGTAAAGCAGGAGGAACTGATGTGCACTTTGGTCAGGCATTCAAATATTCTGAGATCAGACTAAAAAACAACAGAACAGGCTGAAAAAAGTGAAGGGTTTTTTTTTCTTTTCTCCCTATGTAACAGATACAGCAACAGCAGAAACAAGAAGAGTCATATTAATAGTTCTGCCCTTCTTTTATTTGCTTGCTGGTTTCTAAGTCTTCAGGGCGCTCAGAATATTATTTTCAGCTCTCCTCTACAAAAACCAGAGTTAAAGCATAAAGACATAAAGCCTAAATTGTTTTCATATTATTTGTTTTGGGTCTAGAAGAACATCTTCAAGATGTATTGCTCACTTTTGATATCTGGTAAGAGAGCACCTGCCATAGGAGAGCACCTGGACTTGCTCATATACCTTTTTCAGACACAATGTTGGTCTAAAACTCTGCCATTTTGGTGACAATGAGGCATTTTGTGAATGTATTTTAATTCTGTAAAATGCTGCATTCTGACCCCTGCAACTTTTAAATTAAAGTTTTGGATTTTCATTCTTTTTAATTAATTTGGTTTTAGAATTGCCTTTAGTTTCAAAATGTGAATTACTAAAAACTGATTTGGTTTCATCTGAATACTTTCTTTAAAAATCTGTCTACACCAGCTGTGGTTGCTTTTGGGTATTTAATCTCACCATAGCCTGCCTGCATACAGACCCCATTCCAGAAATGAATGCCAAGGGAATGCAGGAGGCACAATTCCAATATATGACTACTCCATGACTCAGAGCTGAACTCTTTTGTAAGCTTTAGATGAAAAACAGGCGTAGACCTCAGCAAACAGGAAAAAGGGAAGGAGCAAACAGAGGCAACATGATGGCACGTCCCTGTAAAACAGAACAGATGGACACAAACCATCTTGAGGAAGCTGAGGCTGGTGGCATGTGAATGTGAAATGGACTTAGATAGCAGCTTGGGTGGACCAAAGGGCTGAAGGCAGCCTTGAATATCAGCATTAGGTTCACTTTCCTTCTCCTTGTACATCTCAGTGCATCTCAGCCTTCCAGCGGCTCAGCAAGCAGCACTGAAGAGGCAGCTACAGCCATGCTCACCATAAGCCACAGGATAACAGAATTTGCTGGTCAAATACACCATGGTTGAATCTCTGTCATGGGGAGGCTGAACTCACAAAAATATTTTTAAGACTGTTTTTTATAAAACATGTACCTCAAGCAAATGAGCTAAACATTAGATAAACTAGATAAACATTAGATAACAAAAGGTCACAAGGAAGAGCAATAATTTAAATGCTTTTACATTTAAATATGTTTAAAACTCTCTTCCCTGGTATAAAACCAACTTAAAAGTAGAGGAACTGAGAAAATCAGACAAGAAAATGAAATCACAGCTGATTATAAACAGATACTATCAATGGTAACAAAAAAGAATGTATTTAATGTGATTTGATTTGGCCCAAGTTCTATGCAGTGAGATGTTTATATGTGCAGAAGTAATTGCATTTATGTTGTATGAATTATATAGGAGTAATGTCTGTGATATCATTAGATTGATGTCTGTAAACCACAGAAAAATATATGTGATCTACGTGAAAGATTATCCTCCTTTTAAAATACGAATGTGGGGGTAGGGAAATCTCTATGACAGGGAAAAATAATTACACATTTTCTCCCCTTTCCCGATGCCAGCTTAGCGAGGAGAATAGGAGATATGCAGATAAGGCATTGATTGCAGAGGGCTGTGAGAGGACCCCAGCTGGCAGGGCTGGCATGGAGATCTGTTGTCATCTTGTCATGACAGCACTCAAAAACCACCCAGAGACGGTTTCACATTTGGAAATGCAGAAACTCCATCAGGTTTCAATGCTGACTAGGATAACAGGGGATGCATTCTCCAGGCTGGCTTTCATATCAGCTACAGGCAACAGGCTCCACTCTGCCCACCGTGTCCTTTGGGAATTCTCTTTCTTTTAATCTCTGCTAAAGCCTACTCCTGGCTGCCTTTGGCTGTCTACATTCCAGCTGCAAAATCCCCATTCCTTGTCTCACTCCCACTCCTCCCGCTCCACATTTCTCTTTGGTCAAGCTCAGGGACAGAGCTGCTCTGTCACAACCACCACCACAAGGCCAACAGGCAATGCTTTGCCCTGGTCCTGCCAGGGCAGGGAACAAAGAATTCTACTCAACCACTGAAAGAAAAGTCACGGAGATTATGCAGTCCTGCTGGACACCTCCCTAATCCCAAGGGACGCGTTCTTATTTTCTTCATATTTTTTGTTTCATTTTTAACTGTCTCCTTCTCCATACTGATCAAAGCAGGCGAAACCCCCAAACCAAGGGTGATTAGTCTGTCTTTCTCTAGAGGATTAAATTGGTCTGTGTTAGTAATTTAAAGAAATGAAATGTGACCTAGAACTGAAATCTAGAGCTGCAGTCTCTGCTCAACAAAAACCTATGGATGTGGGGTCTAGCAGGTCTACACACTGTAGCAGAACACTGTTTGACATATTATTATTATTATTATTACTACTACTACTACTATTATTATATAATCATTAACATTGTCATAGTTGTTATGATTATTATAATTATGATTATTATAATCATTATTATCATCATCATTATTATTCTCATTCTCATTATTATTATTATTATCATCTACATGGCACTTCTTGATGAGGGATTGCTGTGTCAGTGACTGTCTAATTTGTAGTCATTTGGGACTAACAAGCCTTTACAGCTCTCCTTTCCTTCACACTGAAGTGTATCAGCAATATGACCAAAGATATGCAGGGAATTTCACCACAACAATGTAGAAAATGTAAGAAAGAATATAACCCACTTCAGTGAGAATTTCATCTTGTCTGAATGGGAGAACTGGGTGAAAGGTACAACCAAAAAACCTGCTCCCAAACATGCTGAGGTTTCAATGTGATGTGGAAACTGGCCCAGCAATATTCTCAGTTCACAGACCATGGAAGATTAGGGGTGCAGACACAACATCCGATGCTGTACAGCTGTATTAACCAAGGCTGGTTGTTAAACAGCACTGCTGGCACACAGCTCTGATCCCCCAAATTCGCTGTATGGAGAGGTGGGCTCAGAGCACTCTGTGTCAGCACAGCTCCATCACCACTGCTGTTCATTCCCTGGTGCCAGACAAGATGTGATCCACTGCGTGCTGTGAGTGCAGCCTGAGGCTTTACAGGGTAGAACAGCCTGTCCTGATGTGGTCTGTCCTGCAGCACAGCATGGCCCAAAGGATGTCACTCTCTCTATATCAGTTCTAATTTTGGTGCCTGAATTATTGCATTGCTTCCTCTCATGACCTGAAGTGAAATAGGAATTACTGCATGCCTGTAAACTTGTCTAAACACAACTTTCAGACAGCAGATCTTCTCTACTTTGGTTTATAAAAATACATTACCAGAAATCCCTACTCATACAGTTAACTGCAATCAACAATGAAATTATCATTTTATCATGTTTTTGAACATGTAAACTGAACTGTAGGACTTCAAACTTCCCACTCAGTAAAACAGGTCTTCCTGACACCAAATTTTCCTTCAGCTTCTTGCTGAAGCGCCCAGAGCCAGACACAATACTCTCGATAAGAGTCTCACTAATCCTTGTGTGGAGGGGTATTGTCACCACTGCAGTTCTCCACATTCTAGTGCTTATACACTCATTCTGCATTTACTGGTAACACCTGCTGAATTACAGGGCCACAGCCTCACCTAACTTCATTTTAGAACCATTAGCCCCATGAACGCAGAGCTTTATCCAATAAAAGGGCTGAGAGAGTGCAGACATTGACCAGATGATATCCAGAATCTGACTTCTGGGAATGTGAGGCTTCTCCTTGGCACGCCTATTTTAGTCAGGGCCACTCGGGACACTAATTGCTTAATTTCGTGGGGCTGTTTCTTGCTTTGCTCATGTGCCTTCCCTTCCAGCTGCTTGGTCTGCCTGCCTGGGGTGCCCAGCATGGGCTGAAAGGACATCACCACAGTTAAAAATTGTGTCATTAAGCAACACATTACCCAAAGTGGTTCTGATGAGCAAAGAAAGGGTCATAATCCTTTACAAATCCAGCACTATGCTTTAAGAGGTATGTTGCCTATATAAAGGGAGTAGGAGAACAAAACTCCCTGAAAGGAGAATTAGAAATTGTAGTGTAAAACAACTCTCAGTGCCTGCAGGGGCAACAAAAGCAGGACAAGGTGACTGGAAGTGGGATGTCCTATCCATCTTACAGCTTCTGAGCGACCAGCACGGTGTTTGTGGAGAGGTCTGCCCGGAGCTGTGCAACGCCAGCATCACATGAATGGGAGCCAGTGTCTCAGAGAGAAGGAAGACAAAAAGCCTGACCAAGTTTTGGGTCTCTGCACATAGGCACGGTGCAGAACACACTGTTTCTGAAGCCACGGCTTCTTGTAAATTAAGGGATGATCCAACCTGCAGCATTACAGGACTTGTTCCTTGCTCTGGGTGCAGCATAGGTCAAGGAGGAGCATTTTGTTTGCTGTTCACCTCACTGAACAGTATCACAGAATTATAGAATCATTAAGGTTGGAAGAAACCTCCAAGATTATCGAGCCCAATCTTTGGCTGAACACCCTCATGCCAACTAAACCACAGCACCAAGCGCCACATCCCCTCATTTCTTGAACACCCCCAATGATGTTCACTCCACCACCTCCCTGGGCAGCCCATTCCAGAGCTTAACCACCCCTCCCATGAAGAAATTCTTCCTGATATCCAACCTGAACCTCCCCTGGCCAGCTTGAGGCCATTTTCTCTAGTTGCCTGGGAGAATAGGCTGATCCCCACCTGGCCACAACCTCCTTACAGGTGGTTGTAGAGTGGGATAAGGTCTCCTTTGAACCCCTTTTGCTCCAGGACAAACACCTCCAGCTCCCTCAGCTGCTCCTCACAGGAATTGTGCTCCAGATCCTTCCCCAACACTTCCTTGTCCTTGCAATGAGGGGCCCAGAACTGGACACAGTGTTTGAGGTGTGGCCTCCCAGCACTGAGCACAGAGGGACAGTCACTGCCCTGGTCCTGCTGGCCACGCCATTGCTGACACAGGCCAGGTGCTTTTGGCCTTCTTGCCCACCTGGGCACACTCAGCTCCTGTTCAGCCACTGCTGATCAGCACCCCCAGGTCCTTTCCCACTGCAGCTTTCTGCCACTCTGCCCCAGCCTGGAGCTGCCTGGAGCTGTTGTGGCCCCGGGGCAGGACCCAGCACTTGGCCTGGCTGAGCCTCACACCATTGGCCTCGGCCATGGCTGCAGCGTGTGCAGATCCCTCTGCAGAGCCTTCCTGCCCCCCAGCACATCAACACTGCCCCCAGCCTGGGGTTATCTGCAAACTGACTGACGGTGCTCTCGATTCCCTCATCCAGAATGTTGATAAAGGTGCTGAACAGGACTGGGCCGAGTATTGAGCCTTGGAAAACCTCTCTAGTGGCTGGCCAGCACCTGGATATAAATATAAACTCCAGTGGCAAGATCTCTTTTCAGTCAGCAGAGCTGCACGTGCTGCAGGAGGAGCCAGCCCTGTGCAGACCCTCAGAGGGCCCTGGCAGTTCCCCTTCCATGTTAGCATGTATTCTGTCTTTCACAGTATCTGCCAGAATTTTCTATCACTACACAAATCTGATTTCTCTCCACTGTAATGCATACAGGGAAGATAAGTATATGCTAGCTCTTACTGTCTACTAAGGGTGTGGATTAAAAGTCAAATACTGCTGCCTGATTTGCAGGAATGTCACCGAGTTCTGTGCAAGACACAGTTTTTAACTTAGCTTTCACTCCATAGTAGGTTAACTGCCTTAAAAGTCAAGGAAAATATCAAAACTAAGTCAGAAATTGATCAGTCATATGAGCCTGTTCCCTCATATGAAAGGAAAGCACTGCTGGTAAAAACAATAAACATGGATTTTTTGCAGGTTATGCAGTCTGCCCAACCTTTTGGTGACCTTGGCCTGAGGTTTGTTTGTTTGAACATGGAAACACACCTACCTCCCCTGCTTTCACTTTTGAAGGCAAACATGAGCCCAGCCTCAGATCAGATGAAGTATGACTGCCGTGAGATCCATCAGGTCAAGGTGTCTCTGTTTGCAGCCAAAATGTTCTTCTGCTAAACCAAGCCTGCGCCAAATCAGCTCACCTTGGAAAGGAA
>VZRL01003891.1:286974-327604 GCA_013397895.1 Origma solitaria | reverse complement strand
AAAAAAAAAAAAAGTGCTTTCTTGATCTTGAGAAATTTTCATGTGCACTTTTATATCAGTTTCACTTTATTTTGTCTGGTATTGCTCACACAAGCAAAACCATGATGAGAACTCTGGATTTCACTGTGTGACTGAGCCCAGCAGCAGGGGATGTAGTGTGGAAAATGCACCGTGAATCAGAGCCGCACACCGACATATTCTGTCTGCCACAAATATGCAGCTTTGGGTCCTGTATAGGTGTGCTCTATCTGCCCCGGCACCATTGCTATCTACAAGTGGTTTACGCTGTCACAGAAGTGGTATTTTACAAACACATGCAGAATCTAGAAGTTTCCTGACAATTGACTCATGTGCACATACAAATGAGAAAATGGTGTTCAGATAGGAAGTTATCAAAAAACTATGCTTTCCTGTTTATGTAGTGGGGCCAATACTTAGCACTTGAAAAGCTTATTTTTGTCCTGAATACTGTTAAAATGTTCTTACTAGTAAAAAATTACCAACCCTTCATATGCACTGAACACCTCAACTTTTCAGTTCTAAGGAAAGGAGAGGCAGCTGATGAAAGAGAGGATGCAACGTTATCAGAAACAGAGAAGCTACCAGCACTGGGGACTGTGGCGAGTTAAATAGCTTCAACTGGTTTGAACTCGTTATTTAGTTGGACTAGAAATCTTGAGAACAGAGATTTTGGAAAGAGAAACAGCCTTGATAAGTGATTTGTTGTTGGTGATCCAGGTCCATAAATGTTGCTTCCTGTACTCAGAGGCAGTGGAGCACTGCAGCAAGGGAGTGACTTCCCCTGTGGCAAGGGATTTTGTCACAGAAACCAGTGAGATAAGTTCCAGCAGCTGATCCATGTAGCTTTATACCTGTCTCCATCTATTATTAACAAATATTTGTAGAAGTATTGTTTTTATATAACCACTTGAAAATTGCTGTCTAGTTCGGTTGCTACAAATAACTGCATTATCCACGCAAATTACTAAAAACATGTAAGACTGATATGTACAAACTTAAAATTCATCTTCCAAAACTTAAATTAATTTATGAGTCATGAGTACATTGCCACATCTCTAGTCAGTTTATGAACCCCTGGCAAAGATCAAATAAGCTAAGTTTATTTTTTCAAAAAATATTTGAAAATAATAACTTCAATAACCACAAGCGGTGATGAATTTGATAGCTCTGCTAATGATATTTGTCATGCAATTAACTCTGGAAGACTTCCATCTACTGTAAAACCACAAAAATCTAGTGCCTTCAAATCTGCTGCAAGAATTTACTACAGTTGAAAGGACAGTCCATGACTGCTATTTTAGACAGTGGGCTCCAGATTCTTACCTTAATTAAAACTGGCTCTCTCACTAGGTTTCCCATCCTAAAAGAGGTACAGAAACTCATGTTGGCATGTTTTGTTCCACATCTTAATTTAAACACTTTTCCTGACAGACTGTTTTGTTGTGTAAAAATGAAAAAAAAACTCTTCTGAAAACACATTTGCCTAGGTAGACTTTTTTTTATATACCCCAAAGAAGCAGAAGTGGTTTATATAGGTGTGGGTGCGACGTGACACTTTTGCCTGTGGTTTATGTGCTAGAACTTTTTTACCGAATGAGCCACTAGCATGCAAGCAACCTGCTGCTGGTTGTACGTGTTGGGAATGAATGATTGTGGTCTGCATGTTTCTCATAGATCAGCACTCTACAGTTACTTAATTGCATAAGAAAATCTCTGTCTTTTGAAGAAGTTTCACTTCTCACAGGTGATAATGGAAAAATCTGATGCTTGGCAAGATGCAGTCCTTCTCCGTTCCCCTTCCTTAACCCTTCCTTTCCCTTGCTTAACCCTTTTCTTCCCTTCCCTTCCTTAACCCTTCCATTCCTTAATCTTTCCCCTCCTTTCCTTAACCCTCTCCATTCCCTTTCTTAACCCTTTTCCTCCTTTCCACAACTCTTCCCTTCTCCAGAGTTGAAGAGAAAAAAAAAAATTCGTTACTTCCCACTACAATGCCATCACCACTTTTAAAAAGCCATTTTTAACAGAGGAGGCTAACTGGACCAACTTTATGTCCTCTTTATTCCTCCACAGCCAGTTAGAGACCCTCTGAAGAGGCAAAGATACTTACCTTTTCTGATTGCACGAAGGCAAGACTCTTGACAAAAAAAAGAGTAGTTACTAATTAATGCTATTGATTCTGCATTTAAAAACCACACAAGACTTTGAAAAGATCTCCAGCACTGCACTGATATGACAATGTATATCTTTGCCATCTTGTCAGACAGGAGGAAGAAAACTGACCTGATATGGTGTTTCCTGATGATATTTCAAATGTTTAAAACATGGATTAAATTCTGAGTTGCTACCGCTACAGCAATTAGTGAGACAGTAATTTCATTTGTTTTGTCTATCTGAAAAGTTTGCAAAGCCCTTCACTTTTAAATAAACATGACAATCAATTTAATGCAGGGGCCTTTTAACCACAGTAACACATTATGGTCTAAATTAGGTCAGCTTATGTTTGTGAGTTTGTTAGAAGTGCAGCCTACTCAGATCAAATTAGGTCAGCTCACAGTGTCCTGCTTAGTGAAATGTGGCTCCAGAGCAGGAGATGCAAAACCTATCAAAACAATAACTGAGAAAGCCAGATCAACCTGGGAGTACATCATCTCTTTCAGGTCAGCAGACCACATTTGGCTCTTATAAACAGAAGTGAGAAACCAAATGGCTTTCCTCAGAAGTCTGATTATGTATCTCCTCCTCCAATACCATTTACCTGTTTATTCCAATTGCATGTCTGTCTGAATACAATTGCTTTATCAGATGAATATCATCCAGGAAAATCAGCAATATATTCTCTCTTTACAGAAAAAAACCCCCAGCAATAAAAACCTTGCACTTCCATCTTATTTAATTCCACAGAAGTACTCCAGTCTTTCCAAGTGTTAATATTTCATGCTCATGCATTCTTTGGCTGAGGAGAAGCAATAAGATAACATATATTGACATTTTCTGTTCAGGTATACAGACTCTACCCTCACTAAGCCCTTAAACATGCTTTTATTTCCCTAAATCATCTATTTGCAGTCTGTGCTTACTGGGCATTTACATTGCTCCATTGATTAATACTACTCTAGTAATACAATTCCACTAGAATAAGATTGATTTATTATCTTACACCTGCTCCTTAACTTTATTAATCCCCATCATTAATGCTGACACACACAAGTCTTTAGCTTATAAACAGAGGAATTCACTTCGCTGCAGAAAAAGTGGCATTCCTTACATGAAGGCAAAGTATTTAATGTGCAAAACCTTTTATGGTAATAGAAATTGACAAAACTTCTAGCCAGTCATCCCCAAAACTTGCTGGGACCCTGTATTGTGTATGCTACTCTCAATTGTGCTTAATAGCCTTTCCAAGAGCAGTAGTTTAACAGAGCCAGCTCCATTAAAACACCAATGCAAGAATGTTATCTTGGTAAACTCTGACAAAATATTTCTAAAATACTGTGCAACTCCTGCCAAACAAGTCTAGTTCTACTTGATTTAATGTGTGGATTTGTAAATCTTCGTTATGGGAGACTGAGTTTACATTTCTAAAAATGGAGCGGGTAACTCTGTTCAGCACTTACCTGTAGATTAAAAATGACAAGGGAATCGATCTGAAAACCCAATTTTCAATGTCTAAATCCATTAAACTGTTCTCCCATTCTGAGAGTGCTTAGACCACTTATATGCCAATATGAAAGTAAGATAGATGTGAGCTCAGTGCTTCATAACTAAACCTCCAAGATCATTAATGCAATCAATATCAGCTGTAAAGCTCACCAGCAAAGAATTAAACTGCTGTTGTACATTAAAATTTGTCTTCAAGTGTTCTGTAGTGAAGTGCTGAGAATAAAGATCTCAAAATACATCCCTATATTTATAAGCTAGATCTGTATGTGTCAGCATCAAAAGTCTTCATTGGGAATTAGTGAAGTTAAGCTGCAGCTGTAAGATACTAAATCAATCTTATTCTAGATATTTTGTATTATTATCACCAATGAAGGATTATATGGTATAAAAAAAATAAAATAATAAAAATACCCAGAATGGCATTTGCTCTGAATCCACCCCAGTCCAAGCAGAGCATAGCTGCTGTCAGCAGCCAATTTTAAAGAAAATTGCATCCATATTCTGCAATAACATGGTCTTACTAATTTTCTAAGGCCATTTTAAACCTTGGTAACATATTTGCTTGGAATTGGCCTTTTCTACTTTAAAAACATGTCAGAAAACTTTGTTAGCTATTTACTGGGAAGACAGAATAGAGGGTGGGAGAAGAATCCCTAACAGCTGATTTCTAGATGGGCTTAACATAACTTTAACTGTGAAGTCTGACCTGATACCTGACATGCTTGATTCCAGAATATGAACCCATTAATGCAGAGAAAAATCTGTACTGACATATGAGGAGAGGCATCAGAACTTTTTTTTCCCTCTGTAAAATAAAGATTAAGGAAGCATGTGGTCATTTTATTTAGCTTCCAAAAGAAAAAAGGCTTTTCAGCTTAGAACAAAAAGCATAACAAAGCCACTGGCCCATGGACTTAGAATTCAACCTGAAAAGGGTGGAATGTTTTCTAGAATTGGAGTGTTAAAATAAATCAGTGTCTGATGTTCTGCATTCTCTTTCTCATATTCCCCTGCAATTATAAATGAACACTTTACTAAAAACTGCCAAGAGTAATTACTAGGCTTTTTGTTGAGAGCTTTGGGATGAAGTTTCTTGCAGTCAAAGGTCAATCTCCAGATGTAAACTTGGTTTAGTTTGAAATCAGAATAAAACAGTCCACTGTTTTTAGTTGAGAGAAAAATTCATCTTATGAATATAAATACTCCAAAACAAACTCTTGGTAGGAAACAGTTTTTGATTTTATCTGTGTACCAGCTCTTTTTTTTTTCTCATTTTTGAGTTTGTCCTCATTTTGTTCCTTACCTTACCATTGTTTTTGTTGTTTGTATGTTCAGATGTGGGTAGTGGTAGAGAAGAGGAAACTTGTTTCTTACTTCTAATTCATCTCTTTCTGAGAAGCCACCCTAACCCTTCCTTTGCTCAGCTTTGGATCTTTTAAGGAGTCTTGCATTTTAAACATTTGGGTTTACAACTGAGCATGAGAAGAATGAAGTAACAGAGATTTTTTTCTTCTTTTCCTTAGAATCAGATTGAATAAAGAGCAATTCAAATTAGAGTAGTTTGCTTGGTGAAAAAATTAACATGTTCCGATTGTTGAGTGGTCTGTATAATTCAGATAATCAGAGGTGAAAATATGTCATGGGCTAAGCTTCAGAGAGCTCATTAAATTCAACCAATTTTAAAGGAAGTGGTGGGGGAGAAAAAAAGCCAAATAGGCCGAGGTTCTGCAGATATATTTCTTTTAAAGAAAAAGCTAATTGATGCTAAATGTGTTAAGCAGAAAATATGAAGAGGTTAATGTTAATCTCTTAAAATTAGGAAAATAAGTATCTACAGATTCTTTGAGATCCTTTAAGAAAGAAGCTGTAACCTTCTATTTCCTGCTCAGTTTTCTGCAGAGCAGAAAAAGTGCATTGTTCAGAAAACTGTATTTTTTCTCCCAAGGATGTATGTACGCTGCAGAAGAGTTGCCAGCCTTTGATTGTTTTAGCAAGATTGCAGTGTCTGAACAAAGTCATTAAACTGCAGCCAGCAGAGACACCTCCACATTGCTTTTCACTTGACTTAGCTCCATTTTAGGCTCAGTTCTCTTCAGCATTTCCATAAATGGACAGAGGAATCAAAGGGATATTAAGTAAGTTTGTAAATAATACAAATCTGGAGGAGTTGTTGACTCCTTCAAAGGAAGGGAGGCCCTGCCGAGAGGCCCCAACAGATGAGAGGACTGGGAAATCCCCAACCGTATGGAGCTCAATCAGCGAAAGTGCAGGATTCTGCACCAGGGATGGGGCAACCCTGGTTATGTGGATGGACTGGGGAAGGAGATGCTGGAAATCAGCACCACAGAAAGGGCCCTGAGGGTGACTGATGGCAAGTTGAACACAAGTCAGCAGTGCCCTGGCAGCCAGGAGGGCCAAGCCTGTCCTGGGGGGCATCAGGCACTGCATCGCCAGCCGGGCAAGGGAGGGGATTGTCCTGCTCTGCTCTGCACTGGGGCAGCCTCAGCTCGAGTGCTGGGGGCAGCTTTGGGTGCCACAATGTGAGAAAGACATTCAGCTATTAGAGAGGGTCAGGAGGGTGGTGAAGGGTCTGGAGGAGAAGCTGTGTGAGGAGGGGCTGAGACCAAGGGGAGACCTCATTGCAGTTACAGCTTCCTCTCGAGGGGAAGAGGAGGGGCAGGCACTGATCTCTTCTCTGTGTGACAGTGACAGAACCCAAGGGAATGGCCTGAAGTTGTGTCAGGAGAGGTTTAGGCTGGATATCAGGAATGAATCTTCACCCAGAGGGTGGTTGGGCACTGGAACAGCTCCCCAGGGCAGTGGTCACAGCACCAGCCTGACAGAGCTCAAGAAGCATTTGGATAATGTTCTCAGGCACTCGATGAGACTCTTGATGTGTCCTGTGCAGGGCCAGGAGTTGGACTTTGATAATCCCTGTGGATCCCTTACAGTTAAGGACATTCTATGATTCTATGATTCCGTCAGACATAACCTTATTCCAGGAATCTAGCCACAAGACCTTCATCTCTTTTAGGCTTTCTCCCAGAAACAATGTAAATGACATGTCCAGTTTAAAAGCATTCTGGTTTCATTGCATCACTGTTAATCATTATGAAGTCGAAGACAAAAACATGATACTAAATCAATTGCAACTTGTCCTATCTGAGTGTCAGCTGTTAGGGTATTGCAAGGTATTGTTGGACGTTTAATCATGGCCTGAGTATACTGAACCTTGAGTTCCAATGGATTTCAGCACATGTTATTTTTAAAGGACTAGAAATACTGATTTGATTTTTGTACATGCTGTTATTTCCATTAAAAAATTAAAAATACCCAATGAAAATTCTACACTGACATAATTAAACATTATTTGTCTGAAAGTACAAACATTTTTACAGTTCAGTTATGATTAAGACCTTTTCCTAAACTTATTTTATCATAGTTACTGTATATGTGATGTTCTGCAGTGGATCTAATTATGAGTTCAACAGTTAAAATGTTGCATGTTTTTTAAAAAACAAAAAAAACCCTCAGAAAATCATCCTGAGCACTGAATGTCATTTGCTGGAAAAGGATGTAATTAAACTTCGTTACATGAAAATGTTCTCCTATCTGTAATTAAGCAGGAAAGCTTTAGCTTTCTCTATGTTTATATGTATGTACATATGTGTACATAAACGTATGTATAGATGTGTACATGTACACTTATATGCAGATATATATATATATATATGTGCACACACATGTATTGGGAACAAAGAGAAGGTGAACCTCTGTCATGAGAAAAGCCTGGAAAAGTGAAGGTTTTGCCTAATTTAAACTATTATTCATGTGTGGGCACATTTTTTCTTACTGACAGGTACTGCTTCTACTTTTTAATTAACAGGTATGACATTCATAGTGCAAGATAAGTACAAGTTTTTCACAAAGTACAGACAGCCACTTTTGTTATGTTAACATAGCACGGTCACGAGCTACAGGCTTGTCAAGCCTTTACGCTACTAAGTTAAAACTCTGCTATTATGAAGTGTCCAAAGCATTGCCCTTGAAGCCAAGAGGTTAAGAAGTCTTGAATGTAAAGTCTTGGATGCAAACGAGATGCATCCTAAATCTAAGCGTTGATCTCTTGCTGGTGTTGGAAGGTCCAGAACTGGAGTCATCATTGTAAACACGATGAGTGCTAATTACTAGAGGGTAATGACTTTTCTCCCTCTATTGCGAGCTGTGTTTGTGCTCACACATGCCAAGGTTGCAGTTAGCTGCCAGGGCTCACTGCTGGCTCGTGTTCAGCTCGCTGTCCACCAACCTCCACAGGAGCTTTTCAGCACAGCTGCTCCTCGGCAATTATCACTACGAGAGGCTGCCCCTTCCAGAAGAGCAACCTTTTTCACCTTCCTTCTTGAATTTCCAGGGATGTTCTGTGATGAGATTTTGAACAGCAGAACTTTCATTACACATTATATTTAAAATAAACTTTGAAGAAAATACTTTTTTTGTCCTTTTCTCAAAGACATTTTGTAAAACTGTGAATTAAATGCAATTGCTTTTCTACTTTAAATCAGCATATTGTTATAAAATTTGTTAAAAACAGTATCAACCCAGGTAATTTTTTACTGATAAAGTGAACGATACTATGACTATTGAAATTTTCTGATTGATGTTGCTCTAATTTCTTAACTATAGCATAGCAAAGAAGTTTGTGTAGCATGCTTTCTTTTCAGATTGCGTTTATCATGCTTTTCTTCTTTCAATGATTTGGAGAGCTTCTCTTAAGCTGTCTTCACACACTTAGAAATTTCAGCAGAGCTAAGAGGCTTTTAACAAAACAGCTGGCTTCACTTATGAAGAATACAAAAAGAAACCATGTCTGAACCTCATGCTCAGTGGAAATTTTGAGGTAAGGACCACAGAGCAGACTGAGGAACATTTCTTGCTATTATAGCAACAATGTGACATCACACAGCCACATCTTAAAGCAAAATTACAAAACAAAACAAAACAAAACTGTCTTTGAAAGGCTTCTGGTTATTGCAAAAATTTGAATATTCCTGTACCAGACTCTGCTTCCCAAAGAACAAATCTGGAGGGATTCTGCTTATGTGAAGGAATAGATGCTAGCGCTGAAACAGACTAATAAGGAGCCTGAATTCTGTATGGAATGAAATCTTGAGACTGATTTCTGCAAGGAAATTCTATGCAAATTAATAAATGTATAGAAAACATCCTAATTCTGCAGCACCTTTTGGTTTGTAGGGTTTTTTGGAAGAAGATTTTTATAGGGATGGAATACAAGTAATTTTAATTATTATGAGAGTATTAATAATATAAGCTTCATTGCATCTTCTCCAAAGCAAACTATCCAAGGCATTTTCTGTGCAGCATACACAAGAACACCTGACATAAATGAAGTTAAGGAGTAAATGAAACATTAATAGACAGCAGGCTGTGAAAACAGGATCAAGCATGTTGTATACAATTAACTGAAAGCCAAACTAAGCTTTCAAGTTTTGTTTTTAACGCTGTGTGTTAGTATCAAGCGGTCAGTTATTTCTTCTTTTAGTTCCTGTCACAAACTGAGTCTAAAAGAATCACCTGTCTTGATTTTACAACTCTGTGATGAGGAAATTAGCACATTTATCTAGTTGCTTCAACAGTTAATCTACTTCCCTATTAAAAATCTGCTTGTTATTTTGAAGCCATGGGTTCTAGCCATTGAATTTAGATGGTGTCTACCAGAAAGAAGATGGATTCTTGTAAAATTGGTATGTGAAACCCCATTAAATTTTCCTTTGGTGAAGTAAGGAGATCAGGTTCCTCAAATTTTCTTGTACAAAGCATCATTTCCTATCATTCTTGACATTACTGTCTGAATACTTTCTAGTTTCAAATATCGTGCTTGAAGTGTAGCTACAAAAGCTGAACATGATAGAACTGTAACTCTCCTGCCACATCTGAATGCAAAACTACTCAGCATTCCCCTTTCATAAAAAAAGGATCTCTTCCCTGTCTGGGTCACAGCTGGGCTGGGAGCTCGAAATCTCTTGAAGAACTCTTGTGGTACTCAGCAATACTCAAGTAGCAACTGTTGACAAAAATATGTTGCAATTGCCAGGGCATACATTCTTAGCTTTGTAAATTTTACCTTTACTTTACCCATATGGGAATATGTGCTCACTGCGTGAAGCCTGACACTTCATACAGCTCACTTCACTTTTTACTATTTGACACTGCTCCACAATCTGCACTTAATTTCAAACTTTAGCAGTCATGATTTTATGTCCCATTCTAGGTCACAGGTAAAATATGTAAACAGTGTATGAGAAAGGAGTAATACTTAAATCTTACCTAAATAGCAATTTATGATTTCCAGTAGGTGAAGCTCCCTCTTACATCACTCAGGTTTATGAACTATAGGCAAGCCTTTTTGAAAATAATACCTTTTTATTTTCCCATGGTGTCCAGTATGCAAAGTGAGAATTAAACACTTACTGATTACAGCTGGTTTTTAATAAGAAACTAAATGTGGAATATAAGAAACAATTTAAAGATTATGAAACATGCAAAAAGCAGAGAACAAGATTACAATTCTTTTCTATCCATGTAATATTTTAATATGGAAAATAAAAAGCCAAATTCTTGTGTCCATATATACATACTTCATTTAAAAAATATTGGGGATGAAACTGCCCAAATTTCATGTTTCGTGAAGAAATGATTCTGGTAACAGAGCAGATTAATTTCTATGCATCATAAAGTCTGTTGTCACAAGTAAAATGAGGATGTTGAGGTTTTAGCATGGTTTGCTGGGGGACAACAAAGTTACATCTGTTTCTGTGCTGATGTGGTTAGCATAAAATATGTAGAGTGAAGAGACATAACATATTGTGCCTGAAGCAATAAGCTCACTGGGTTCCATCCTGAGATTCACATATCACATATAGATGCTTTGATCTGCTGCCTCCAGACTTTCCTTTCAAAATGTAACTGTCTTTAATCAACAAAGAAATAAACATGCCACTATTGACATCAGGTTCTAAAAATCTGAAAAATTATTTATTACCTGATAAATTTATTTATCTGGTCTCTTAGTTGTTATCTAACCGTAACTATGCCAGTTCCTATTCTTTTGCATGCTTCTATTGCTTTTCTGATGCAGAATTTTTTTATACCTCCAGAAGGCAATCTAGAAACGCCGTGAGGAACATCAGCAAATGGTATGTGGGTACTATACTATGTCACGCATACATGGCTAAAAACTAATAAAGATAAATGAAAATGTAAAAATATTCTGTGCAGATAACATTCTCAGCAAAGGGTAAAGGTTTGTGGTTCTCTATGGGCCATATGACGTCAGCAGGGTTATTCGTATTCTTGAAGAGTATCATATGCTTGGCTACTTTGCTGTCAAACCAGGGAAAAGAACCTTTAAACATTTTGTGCAGTTTTTATGAGTGTAATGCTGCGTGCAGAAAAAATATACTTCAGAATGTAGAAGCAGTATTCAGATACGAGCTACTAACACAATGTAGAATGCCTGAGGCTTGCTAATATCTTGGGCAGTTGACAGACTACAAATTAGACCCTATACTGAGTTCAGATATTCATACGTTTAGTCTTCAGAAAACTTGACATTGTATAGCAGAAGAATACCAGAAAACCACTGAAAACTGAGAACTTATTAGGCATCTCCATTTTTAATTCCAGGGGAATTATTTACAAAGAGTGTTCTGAAATGTATGTCACAAATTTCCATGAAAAGAATTTCCAATCAAATTATGGCTGGCCATCATTAGACTCAAGAGAAAGGAAAAATTGAATAAAACGGCATTTAAACACGATGATCCCATTAACAACTCCCAGAAAAAACAATAAAACTCAGACTTCATACAGAAAAAGAAACAACCACTCGAACCATAAATAAGGACAGCGTTTGACCAAAACTCTGCTAAATCTGTCACAGAAATCAACATTCTCTGGGTGTCATGATGTGCCATAGATATTTTTAGACAAACACCTATCACACATGAAAACCTGCAGCATATGTCTGGAGCATAAGCTGTCCTCGAACGCACCGTGTGAATACTGAGAGGGCTCTCAGCGGATTATTGAGAAGGGTTGTGTGGAACCCCACTGTGAATTCCAGCGACTGATGTGATGCTCAGCCCCAGCAGTGGAGCCACAAGCAGAGCAGAGCTTGCCCTCCCCGCTGCTTCCCCTCGGGCCATGTGCTGGGAGGGGATGTGGCTGGAGACCCCATGGCACCTGCAGTGCAGACAGAGCCTGAAGGTTTTCAGCAGGTGAGAGAGCTGAGACGTGATGCAAGGCTAGAAATAGAAAGGTTGAATGGCAAACGTTCGTCATCTCCACTGCCAACAAACACCCCATTTTCATGGACATGATGCTCAGCTTATCCTGATCTTACAGAAAACATTTTTAATTTCTTTTATTAGCCAAAATTGCAACATGTTCTAAAAGAGTAATTGATTACAGCATTTAATGAATTAAAAATTAATTAATTAATAAACTGTACATATAACAAAAGCTGAATAGATATTTTAGAGTACTCAGAAGAACTGGAAATATTATTTTCTTAAACCAAATTTAATGAAAACACTATCACCTCTATTTAAGTTCAGAACCTGGTTTCATTTTGTCCATAAATATCATCAGACTATTTAAGATGAGAAACACATAACTTTCTTTGTTGGTGGTTTGGTCTTTTTATTTTTAATTTATTGTAACAGAAAACATATAATTAGAATGGGATTTTGCTCTTGCAAAACCAGAAAAAATTTTCTCTTGGAAGAGGACTGGAGTTGTAAGACACATTTCTTACAAACATTAAGAAAAATGTTTTCTTAATGTTCATGAACAACAATATTTCACACATTGATGTCTTCACTTGTGGTTTTTTCTTCATCAGCTGATTGTGCTTCTTTGGATCTTTGGAGAAACACTTTAATATCCTATGAAAAGAAAAAAGAAATGCTGAGAGGTCATTTCATGTTGCAGCCTGAATACTGCAGCAATAACACCTTAAAATTTGCAGTAATAACACCTGCCTATGCATGGGGTGAGCTTTCTAACTAGTGACTAGATCAGGGTGAAAAACCAACTTCAGTGTAGGTGAATTACACATTCGCCACATTACAGACAATGTCTTCCAGAAGGACACTAGAATTCTTTCAGCTGAGGTACTATAATATCACTGAGGTCAAGTTTTCACGTTAACCACAGAACTTCATTGCCTTTGGTGGTTTTACAAAATGACATTGTGTTAAAACGCAACTGTTAAACATCAGCTTAAAATTATTGGTAAAGAGAGGTATCAAGACTGTTGTTTAAACCAGTAAATGTTATTCAGAACATACAAAGACAAATTCTTTAATTAAGGGCTGTTTTTTTAAAAAATATGTCAGAGTTCAGACCGAACTGTAACAACAATTCCAGTAAATAGATAAAAAATAAGCAACATTTGGAATAATATATACCCTCAGTTGGGTGATTTTGTGTTCATTTCTTTGTAATGTGTTGTCTGATTTGTTAATTTTCAATAATTTTGTATTAGCACAATCTTCTCAATTTCCAATTTCAGCAATAGGAAATTGTAGGATGTGGAAGTGGGATGAACAAGGAATTTCTGATTTAAAAAAATAATATGCTGAGTGTTCAATACAAAGATAAATATTTAACTTTCTAGAATTTTATGGTATTGTCAAGAGCACACATTTTTTCCTTTAGGAGAATAATTAACAGTCAGATTGTGTATATATATATATATACACACATATATATGTAGTACTTTTATATACATGTAGTCCAATGTAAATTTTGTGCATATTTTGAAGGTACAGCCTTTTTTCAAAAGCAGGAACTGCCTGTATGTAATGATGCCTCACAAACTTGTAAAGTATTAGAAGCATTTCAGTGAATACAGAACTATGCTAAAAGAAAATTTTACAAGTCCTTGGTTTTAGAAGGCTACACTAGCATTTATCTTTGACTCTAACAAATACTTCACCATAGGAAGGCTTTTTTCAACACATTGAGTCAGAAAAAGGAGTTTCAATCCTGGTTCAACAAAAATAAATGTTATCAAATGTTAAACTAAATACTGTCAAAACATTGGAGATAGAGTACTCCAACAGGTTTGTGATGTCTATGTCTACTGAAGGAAACTTACTGTTTTTTTATATGAACACATATTATTTATATTTCTTTAATAAAAGAAACAACATCTTTTATGTACATAAAATTTTCTAAAATTATTTAGGGGTGGGTACATGATAAGGAGAACCATAACATAAGTTGCTTTTTTAAACGAGGTATTTAAACACTGAGTTAAATGTTCCCTTTTCTTGCACGCTGGGACATTTAAAACACCGCATGAAAAAAGCTTCTCAAGTTTCATAAGTAGTACAATTACAGCTTATGACTAAACAGTGATTCAGCAGTGCTTTCCTTCTGTCAAAGCAGATACATGGTCCAGTTCATAAGCTGTATTGAAAATAATCTGTATGAACTCTCCCTATGACAAAAAGCATTTTTACTTTGTGAGATGATACATGGAGTTCTGAGTGTTTGTTGAGTTGTATAATATTAAATGGCTGATGTGGGTATAAACAGGTTTTGTAATAATTCTTCAACATAGTAATAAATGTTTTTGATAAAGATGTGTTAACTATACATTAATAGAAATCCTGCTTCAGTGGAAAGAATATCTGAATTATGTTACTGAAATGATTAACAGAACGAACAGTAACAGCAGTAACAATATAGCAATTAATTTAGAGGGAACAAGCATAATGCAAGGGCCTCTGGTAAATGTATTCAAAACATAAACACACAGAAATATGATGTGATATCCCTATCTTCAAAAATAGAGCTTTTTAAAAAGGACTATTCAGGATTTGAAAGCAGGGTAAGAAACGTAACACAATTTATCCAATGCATAATATTTTTGATACCAATAAACTGTATGCTATCAAACTACCTTATTCTCCATAATTATAAGAAGATACTCCACTCAAATTAACAGATACTGCATTAATCATTAAGAGTTATAGAAGTAGACAATATTCCAGACTCCTTCTTTAAACTCATAATAATCAAAATGCAGAATTACTAAAATATGTGGCTGTTTCTGTATTACTGTATCTATGACAGTCTCAGAAATTTGTAACAATAAATAATAAGGTCTGAAGAAGGTCCCTTAATTGAACAAAGCAGAATTGTTTGATTCTCCCATCTAAATCAGTTGGTCTAATAAAAATATTCTCTCATTTATTATTTAAGTTATTTAAAGAAAATTTAATTGAGCATGCAATGAAGTGCCTTCATAAACATACACATATAAGTCTCATCTGCCTATTCTCAAGAACAGATTTCACCTGATAAGTGAAAAAAATCTGTTGATAATGACAAACACTTGAAAATCCTAGTTAAGACCAGAAAACCTTGCAATCAGGACAGAAAAGACAAGATGAAAAATTAATAGAATTTCTGAGTTTATTAAGTTGTAGACATTTGTACTAAGGCTGACAGAAAGGTCATCATGATGTAGGATGTTGCTAGCCCACTGGCAGAGAAAACAAAATCCCTGCAAAAGGCAATCTATCTCACATGGAAAAAATGTTTTTGAGATATGACACATAATAATGGTTGAAATCGAACAGGTCATCAAGATCCAAAGGAATCAGGTATCATAACTAAAAAAATTGTAGGCTAGATATTCCATTTATAATTTTCAGCAAAACCTTTTACTTTCTGCTGTTTATGACTGCATTAGTAGAAACATTTTAACTTTTAGAAACCACACCCTAACTTGCTATATTTATCTTGGCAAAGATCTCAAAATAACAGCACTGTGGTTGGCTTTCATTTTTATAGACACCTCTCTGTGGAGAATTTCTGAAAAAATATTTGATGCCAAAAATATTGTCTTGGACAGAAAAAAGTTCACCTGTTCCTCAAATATGGCAATGATACAGGCAAAGTCTTCCTGGAGTCCATATGTTTTAGACCAGAATTGTAACATACTTAAAACAATGGTAACTGGGTCTCTATGACTGTTTCCTGGTGAGTATAACACTTTTTTTGTAAACCTGAGTGTTGATTCCATGCATAAAACAGAAGTCTGTATTTAACAGTACAGTCAGGGAATGAAATATTCTGGGTTTAAGTACAGAAACCATACAGTACTATATCTGAGATACAGTCAGTATAAGCCTTTCCAAGAGGAAATTTTAAGTATTTCAAATGAGAACTGAAGCTCTGCATCACCTAACTGTTGAGTCAGGAGATACAGGCATCAAAGGAACCTGCCAAATAAGTGGAAAAATGTCTTATTTAAATGCAATGATACCAATATATAAAAAAGATGTGGAAACTCCTCTGGGCTAGAACATGTGCACTGAAGCCCTCAGTTACTGCCAAGATTCATAGACACTGCCCTACAGCTTTTTTCACAGACTGATGATTTTTATAACTGAACTGCCCTGAATATATCTTACCAGTCAGAAATAATAGAGGTGATTGATGGCAGCTAATAAAATTTAAGCATGCACTACAATCTACTCTTTAAGCCATGTAACACAGTTCCAACTAAAAATTATGAAGGAAGATTAGAGATTTTAATACAGAATAGGCGCTGTGCTTTTGATTTTCAGCTATGGGTCAGTGTGAAAAACTTTTAAGAAAGAGTCCCTGTAAATTGCCAAGCATATAGATATGGCTTTACTCAGTTTATACCCTAATTAAGTTTTACTTTAGGTTTCATCATATTTGGTCTTCATGAAGTGGGTGCATTATGTTAAATGTTACAAAGTCAGTGAAGGTTTGTGTAAAGAACAGTTCTTGAGGTGGAACACATCCAGAGAGCTGGTTTAAAAAATGCTTTGGTATACAAGAAATTCAGCGAGGTTGGAAAAAAAACCCCCAAATTAGAAAATGTAGTACTCAATTAAATAAAAAGCATCAGGAAGAAAGAGTGGGGAAGGGAAGGGAGGAATGACCTAACAGTCCGTGGTGTTGGCCTTCCCAAACTGGCTGAGACGTCAACATAGGCAGGATAAATACCCATTGACAGTTATAATCTTCAGTTGTGTTGTCTTTGTCTTACATTTTCATTTTCTATCCCTTTCTACTGTAGCAAATGAATTTTTAACCCTTACTTTTACTGAGCAAATATATTCTTTTGCTCTTGTATTTTATCTTTTACTAGCAACGATTATGAGTGATACAATAAATGCTGAGCAATTCACATCCTACAAGTGATGAACATAATTAAGAAATAGCAAGTTACTCCTGAATTATCATGTATCATATTCAGATTTATCTTTTGCAAGACACTACGGTGGTGATCATCTAAAATTTGTGAACACTGTTTATATTTGATGGGGGACGTTCACATGCAAGCATCCTCTCATCTCATGCTATTTTATTACACCCTGTATATTGAGTATTTTTGCCATAGTTTGATACATTAAATAGGGTGATATTCTGGCCCAAACTTGCCTTTTGTTCTGTTTCAATGCATGCTTAAACATAGGTGCATGTTTAAACACAGGTAAGCTCTAGAGAACGGCGGGGAAGAACACTTGGACCAGTATGAGCTCTGCGTGGCCTTTTCTGCCGCGTGGCTGGCCGGGGATGGAATGGGATCTGCCACATATCCTACAGTGTCTCACGGGCTGATCCTGTTGGGAGGGTAATTCCACCTGGCTCCTTTCTATGGATGGCGAGAACGGCAGAGCCTCATCGGCCAAGGACCTGTAGGCAGCTCGAAGCCAGCAAGACTTGTACAAAAAACAGGTCAGAAAGAGGCACAGTCTTTGATGAATGGAATTTTAATGGAAAACAGAACACCTGATCTACCCTACCGCTGCTAATGAAATCTACATTTCTGAGATAATGCAAATTTAAGTATGTGTGCTTACAAAGCCTTTGTTAACTTCCTTACTTACATGAAGTTTGTATTCTTGACAAGTGCTGATCAATCCTTCCATGAAAGGGTGCTTCAAAAGGAGTTCAACTGCAACGGGTGCAAGATCTTCAGCACCTAATTCTTGGTATATCTTGATGAAATGCTTTAAGAAAAAATACTACATAGTCAATTTATTGTTTAAAAATTGTGGAAAAGCAACGATTACAGCATATTTATTGAACACACAATGTAAGCTACAAAACCTTATTTGAATCAATCTGCCTACCGTATCATAGCTATCTGCCTTCTCCAGATTCCTAAATCTATGTTTATCTTCATCTATATTTCCTCCAGGATGAAACACTTTGAGTAGAGATGCCACTGAAATAATTTCTTCTCCTGTGTAATTCAAGACTTCTTTTTCATCTTCTATTAAAGTCCTCTCATTTGACAATAGGTTGGGGCTTAAAGAATCCTAAAAAAATTAAGCACAAGTATCATACTTAGGGACAAATAGTCGATCAGTAGATCATCTGTTTCAGTTAAACATTTATTAAGAACCAGTGGATTGCACTTCCAAACTTCAGTTCTTACAAAACAAAAATCATCAACTCACACAAAATTATTTGCTGCACTGTTGGATGGGGGAATAGATTCTGAGAGTCCAGAAATATCCATAATGTTGGCATTAGTAGCAATTTAATAAACAGCTTCTTCCAGGAATGTGGCCAACATTGCACAGAAAAACTAGTATTTCTCAGAGCAACAAAACATAAAAATATTTAATAGTCACAAACTACAATACCAAGAACTTTGTGTTTATTTAAGGAGTAAACTCGGTAGTTTTGGATGCTCACATGAAAAAAATCAGTATGAATTTTCTAGTCCAAATCAAGGAGTCACTGCAAGGACTCTGTTTTGGCCAACAGGTAACCATGTCTCCACAGAAATTATATTTTCTCCTTTATGCAAAAAAATTAGCAAGCAATTAGGTAATTTTGTGCTGATATTAGAGCTGGTCAAAGAGAAAAAAAACCAAACAAAAAGCAAACAAAAACCCTGCTGTAGAGATTTGTGAGCACCGAGATGAGGAAGGATCTCACACAGGTGAACCATGCTTTGACTGGATTATGCCACTGTGTAGAACAACCACTAACAACAAGAGGAAATTGCATTTAATGGAACAGACCATTTCTTTCCTCATTAGGAGGTTCAGCCACACTTGTGTTATGCGCTTTGAACCTTGATACATTTAATTTTGAGCACAGGAATAGCGGAGTCATTTATACAGTCTTTTTAACACAGTAGTTGAGATCACAGCAATATCAGCACTGAACTTTTTCCATCTCTCACTGCATTGTTTACATATATCTGTGAGATCTACACAACCAATAACAATGTTACTGAGACTTAAAAGCGAAGAATTTTAAGTGAGAGGGTCTTTGCTACGAAATTAGTAAAGGATGTCTCAAGAATGTCTTTGTCTGAGCTTCTCTTAACAACTTGAAGGCTTTGGATATATTTCTGTGGACAGATACCAATGAGAAGTCATTCCAATTATCAGCATAGAACAAGAAAAAGAGAAGAGACAAATTTGGTGCAGTTCTGTAAGTGTCTACATATGAGCCAGCTACCTAAGGTGTATTACAAAACTTCTTAGAGATGAGCTGGGTAGCTCTTTTTATTTCAATGATGGATGTTCCACCAATAATATTTACTAAATTTCCACTACCTGGAGTGAGAACTGGGATATTTAGATCTCATGTAAATAGCCACAGGGAAACAGAGATTTCGTTTCTTAATTTAGTGCTGAAAACCACTTTGGATGTCTTCAGGGCTCTGTGTGTTTGATGGAGCTTGGCTCAAACATGACATAATATCAATGCACAATTTACTTTTTGCCCCCTTGTGTTTGTGGAATAACCTGCATGAAATGCTGGCTCTACTAAAGCCAACAGAGTCAACAGAGAAAACTCATTCACTTCAGTGGAATAAGATTTCTTTTATTGTCTTTTGTCTGTATTCAGCATTATTGTTCAAGTGCACAGGCATGGAATACAAGGCATAAGAAGAAAGAAAATATTAAAATTATGTTCTATCAGTTCTGTGATTCTGAGCACCAACTTAGACACCTATAAAGTCAGAGAATCCACACAAGCAAGATTCGTTTAATGTCTAGTTCTTGGATATTCATGCATTTCTAAGGGACTCTCCAAGATTAATTAGGCTCACAAATTGTCTGTATAATGACAGTGCTCTTACTTATATATTACAAAACTTACAACCAAACAGATCAAATGAAGCAGAAAATGGAAAAGAGGAGAATAGGTTATGTAGCTTTATATGCAATGAGATGGAAGTTAGAACTTTCCACTGAAATATGGAAAAATAAGTTCAGATCCACAGTATCTAATTGGGAGCATTCTGTGCTCTCCTTCTTCCTTTGAATTGTGGAAAGGAAATTGTCTTATTCAGTCTCTGTGGTGTACAAAAACTCTGTTGTGCCAAATAAAACACAGGGAAGCATAATCATAACTTTTATCATGTGAAATGCTAAAATGCTATTTTGCATATGCATATGATTACACTGTGTAGTAAAATAATGCCTTTTCTATACTGTTTCTGGAGATCTCAACTGTATTTTAAGTCCTGGGAAAATGCTAGTCACTGTGGTTGTGCAGGGCAGTGAATCATTTTGTTATCTGAAGCAGCAACCTCTTTCCAAGGAATTTACAGATACATAATTTATGTTTCAAAAAATGACTTACACTTCAATATTAAGTAACTGGTGCATGCAGAGGGCTAATTGCAGTTTTAAGACTTTATCGATAACAACATACTTCAGAAATACTAATAATGTCCAAAGTATGAGTTTCATTAGTTGTGGCAAGACATTCATTATGGCTGAAAAAATAATTTTGAAACTATTTTGCATCAAACTAATTATCATTAAACCTTCTGGTTTACAGAAAAAAACCTAAACACTAGAAAATAACAACAAAGATGTGTCTGAATGTCCCAAAGGAACATAGTGGAAAATAAAGACGAGTAATAACATCAAGTTTTGCACCTTGAGATAACAATACTGTAAGTCACACTGCAGTCTAAATCCCAGGGACTGATTTTTGGTGTAAGATTAGGCAAAAGAATTACTTCCACTCATGTACATAACGACTAGTTACCAGTAAATATCTAAAACTTTCCTTATTATTTGGAAAGCATATTTCCAGTCTTTTGGAAGAATCCTTCTGAGAATTACTATCAATGCTGTGTTCCCATGAATTCAGTGAGACTACTTGTAAGGACTTGTAAGGCAGATACCCAGGATAAGCAAACATAGAGAAAACAAGTTAATTTATAATTTGAAAGCACTACTACTATTCTCCAGTATTTCTCTGTAATATTTTACCAGACATGGAAGTGAATCTTCCTTTTTTCTGTGAATATATGTTCCAGTAGCAATGCTAAGTGCTCTGTATACACCTTCAACTGGATCAGAGTGGGAAGCAAAGTAAAGCAACATCTTAATATAGTCCAGCAGAGCAGGGTCTTTTCTGGTATCCACAAATAAACTGAAGAAAAACTATAAAAGGACAAAAATACACAAATTAATGTCTATAAAGAGGAATTAAATGAAATACAAATCAAGGACTGTAGAGAAAACGATGAAATATGGTACTACTAATAAAAGCTACTATACTTAAAAATATGTTGTGGCTGTACAAGTCAAGATAAATCATAAATGTGTCTTAAGTAATTCAAGGAAACAGAAACTGAATTTCACAGAAAAGGGAGAAATTAATAAAACCTTGTAACATGACAAATATGTTCAAAGTATTTTTGTATTCAGATTATTATTAGCCTCTCTTTCACGGAAAATTCTATGAGCTTAGATGCAGTGATCATTTGCCTCTCATTCTTCACAAAGCTGGTTGCTGTGTAGCAAAATTAATGTCATTCAATGAAGAACAGGAGTAATTAAGTCTTTCTGAGTAGACTATGATTTAGAATACTCAAGGTTGATTCTTGGATTCCTTTCTACATTATTCTGAAGCACCACTTGACCTGAAAAAACATTGAAAAAATGCAGCACTTATTGAAAAACAGAGACCTGAAAAACTCTGAAATGAGACCTCTCATGTTTGAATACTGGTCTCCTCAAAATACACATGTTTTCAGTTACCTTTATGAGGTCTTTTAGCCTGTCTAAGGGCACAGGTTCTTCGCAACTTTCCATTATGCTTAGATCTTCGTTTCCATCAAACCATAAGCCAGCCTGATTTTAGAAATAAATAAATAAATAAATAAATAAATAAGTAAGTAAGTTTAGTTTAACACATTGAAATAAGGTGGTTTTTAACTGTTCAACAGAGAGGTTACTAAGAGCCTAATTTCTGGAGTTAACCAGACTGAATTTGTTATTAATATACAATGACATGAGAATTATTAAGTAGCTGTTTGTACATTGTAACAGATACTTGAGAAATTAGTGAAAATCAAGTAGGGTAGAGGTGAATGTGCACTTCTGAAAAAAGTGAAATTTAACTACATAGTTGTACATTTATGCTGCCACAGAAGCAGAATATGATATGAAGTTTCTATGCATGTTCTGGTTTCTTCCTTTTTGGATATTCTTTGCTAAGCCCCATAGCTTTTGTCCAAATTGTCCTTTTAGAAGAAATTGTCCATACAATTTTGTATGATGAAGGATGGAGGAATGGCTCTCCCCATGCTTGCCTGCTCCCAACAAGATGACCAAGTGTCCTATAGAGCTACAGCTGCAACTGTAAATCAGAAGTGCTCAGAACCAATTCTCTAGTACTAGACTCAAGACATAGGAAGTACCAGATAGATCTAAAACAGGATAGACATGAAGAGACTGCTTACAGAAAAGCTCACTTGCATGAAGCTATGCCAGATTGTACAAAACAACATCTCAGTAAGGACAACCCAGCACTGTTATCTGGGGATGGTCCCCAGCACTGTGTAGTTTATTCATATAGGTGCAGAGAGAGCTGAAGCAGCTGAAGCAGCTCAGATTCCCAGTAGGAGGTTATTCCTGCTGTTCTCAGTGAATATTACCTGTCATTGTTTCTTGTTATGACAGTAAGGCCTCCAAAAAATTGCCCTAAATTGCTCAAAAAGAATACAGCAAAGATGGCAATAAAACCAATTCAGATTTCCTAATAAATTAATTTGAAATTAGAGGGCTAAACTTAGGTGTGACAATTTCTGTTCCTGTTCTTCTCATAACTGCATATGCAAAAGTTCCAAATGGTGATACTGTCAATAACACAAACTGCAGGACCTCATACACAGCAGACACTTAGGCAATGTGAATCATCCGCAGACCAAACTCTTCATAGAAATGCACACATTTGAACTGAGTTGCTTTGGACAGTCTCCAGAGGTTCCCATAATGTTCTCTGAAGCACCTACGTTATGTACCTACCTATACACTTCTCTTCTGAAAAAGAAATTTCAGCTGTGAAGTCATCTGTTCATGAACTTTTAAAGTTCTTTTTAGTCTATATGCAGCTGAGACTATAGGTTCAGAATCATCACTCCTATGGAAGTTTGGAAAAACTAACAGGGAGTAGGACTATAAACAAATCAGCTGTTTATTGCATATTTACTACCTTGCAATCCTGAAGTGATTAAATTAATTGTTTGGTTAATTATATTTGAAATAAGATCCTGTGCTAAAAATGTACATTTTTGGTCTGCATGTCTTGTAGCTGTTAGCTTATTTTTAAACTCTCACACCTCAGTAAAACTTACAACAATAGAAAAATAAATGCACATAGATCTGCCATTTTTGTGGGTTTTCTGGTTTTTCAGAGTTTATTTCTTTGAAAGTCTGTGGTAGGTAGGGACTGGCAGGTGCTCCAAGAAGTTTTAAATTAACCAAAGAAATTCCGAAAATGACAGGCACAGTCTTTTTTTTTTTTTTAAAATCAACACTAGGTGATTGGAAAACAAATTGCAATAAAGTTTTCATGAAATTTATTGAAAACAGTTTGAAAATTATATTTGGTATCACCAAACAAATAAACAGACTGGCAAGACTGTAGACCTTCTGTGTATAAATGCACACACACATAAATATCTACATTTATAGACACATACATGTACATATACATGATACTTATAGCTTGTATGAACTAAGAGGGTAAACCAGCAGTAATTCTAAAGTAATTCTAAAGTTAAAGTAAGTGAAAATGAGCAGAATTTTTCTGAAAGAACAAAGATGCATTCATTATACTCTTTTGTGAATCTTCCCTCCTGAGAAACCTTGCTGAACTACGTAACAATTCAAAAAGAAGTTGTCTTAAGAGATCAAAGAATTTTATAATTTTCCATTTATTCAAGGTTGGAGGAGTTATCTTGAGAAAATTCATTATCGTAAAAAATCTAGAAATACTTAATTATAGTACAGCTGATGAGACAAAACTAAAATCCTTATTTTTGCTTGAATCAAATCAGCTTATTCAGTGTCAAATAAGTTAATAGCCATCAAAGTGCACACAGAATGATTTCTTTAAAACAGAAAGGATTTTCACTTGAAATTAATTCATGGGGAAAGTAGGAAAACCAAGAAAAAGTTAGTTTAATTAGCCTGATTTGTGGAACTATGGACAAGATACATATTAGGCCATCAATTTACTGAAAACACTTTTCACTAGTAAGCACCCTCAGACCCAAAGCACTTAAAATTCAGACTGAGTGTCTCAAGGTGAATAAACCATACAATATATCATTCAACTCAGAGTTCAACAAAATAAAACTTGATTGAAAAGATAAAAGGGTTATAACCTGCATATAGTGCTCCTGTGTAACAAAGCCTGATCCGGTGACATCAACAGACTTGAAGCCATGCAGCGTTTGGAGGAGTTGTGTCACAGATGGCACTGGCCAAGGCTGTGCTGCTGCCAGCAAGAACCTGCGCCAGTCAGTAAGTTCTGAGGTCAATGTGAATGCAGAAGCCAGATTTTCTAGCTATAAAACCAAAATAATAAATATGGTCAAATACGTGTGTACAAACACACTCTTTCAATATCCTTTATATCCTTAGGTATTTTCCTGGCTAGGATGGACAAGGTTCTGCAGTGAGATTTTACATTTCTATACAGGGCAAGTGTCACTAAACGAAATAGGCCATGGGCCACTGTGTGTCAACTGGCATGTGCAGTTGGTATCTCTCTAAAAAAACACCCTGACTCCCCAAATAGGCATCTATATCTGAACTGCCCATGGGATATCATCCCCTAGAAGATGCTAGACCCTGAACCATGCTCTGCCATATAAGAGTAACAAGAATTGAATGGCCAGTTTACCACCATGAGCACAAAATCCAGTAAATCCTGGGTCCTCTGCCTTGGACTCTTACAGGTGTCCATGAAGTGGCTTTTCTCTGCTCCAGCATTATTCTCAGTTAGAAAAAAGTCATGGTAGAAAAGCTGCTTTGAAGCTTGCTGTGTCTTTGCATCAGTGAAGTTACTCACAAATTCAGCAGAGAACAGAGCACACACAAAATCTCCTGCCAGAGCATCGCAGAGGCTGTGCCCTAGGGGGGGAACCAAATCAGCGCAGGGCATTTCTGCACTGCTGCGCCTCTGCGTTGCCCTCTGCCCCACACACACACATCCCCCGTCAAGGGAAGCGTCTGGCTTCATCCAGACTGCAGTCTGAGGGGAAGCGATGTGTTCACAGGAAGGAGGGCCTGGGGCTACACAGAGAGACAATTTGGTGATGCTGTAGATGCCATCTGTCCGAACACTGGCCAGAACAAAACTGCTTATTATTAATCGTAAATTTATTTGAGATTCTATTAAGTCACACAGTGATGAAATTGTGAGTTCAGCTCAGAATAGCTTGTGTAAAATAAATATATACCTCAGCTTTTGCATTATGAATTTCTTTTTGTAATTAAGTTCTTGCTTTCACGATAAATTTAAAAGTCTCATTTTAAAATGGTTCTTTTTAGGAAAGAAAATTCTATTATTAAAATAAAGATAGGCTTTATAAGCACTAAAAGTTCTCGAAGAATACAGAACATGGGATACATGCACATGTGGTCTATTAATACACAATATTTGACTGATAGCTTGCCTTGTATAATTAATTTTCTGTGCTAAGATTAGGATTTTATATACTTGCGATGACAGATTTGACTAGTTTTCACTAAAGTCACTGGAGGTACAACATTTTAAACTTTAAAATGTTTTACTCATGCAGTCTATTTGTGTGAAGAATACCTGAATAAAACTGTTTCCCTCATGTGAAATCCAATTAAAATCTTAATGTGACTCATGGTTTACTGCCAGAAATAGTTATCAAAATATGCTAAAACAAGTAAATATTTTCATTCCATAGTCTTACCAGCAACAACTGAGTGAAAAATTAATTCAGCATGGAAGATTTGGAAAGACTAAATTCTAATTTTTCATGTTCCTAAATCTGAAAACCTTGGATGGTGTCTTAAGGAATGACATAATTTGAAAATTGTAAATAAGTACAGTGCTGACAAAATTTCTGGCACAGTAACTTCCATAATCCTTCTCTAGTGAAACAGAAGAATTTTAAAGAAAAACGGATAATGTCCCGTAATAGTTACAAACTTCATCTTATCCTAATTAGGACAATGTTGCATCTTCTACACAAACCAATACTCCAGCTGAAGAGAAAATAGGGGCTAACTTACATCTGGAAGTGTTAAGTTTATCCATGCCTCAGGAAAGCAATGTATTCCAAGATTCAATTTAACCAAGCCACTAACAGTCTCAATAAATAATTTCTTTTGTATAAAACCTGATAAAAAAATCAATATAAAAATATGTTTAGCATTTTAAATAGACTTCTTCCGCTGAAAAAAAATCTCTTTTAATTTTAATGGACATATGAGAAAGTAATTTATTTTCCTATTATGCACTATTGATAATGCTAATACTTTCCAAACCAAACATAAAATTTCCTCATTTAAAATAAATCATGTGTGACTTATCTAATAGCAAAATTTCAACTACTTCACTGCACTGCAATTCTTTTGATACTTGTCCTGATCTGCATTAGGATCACTAATCCATCCTCACACAGTCTGCACTGATAGTTAATGAGCAGTTCACAAACACCAATCACACAGAGTTCTGTGTATTGAATACCTTTTCTTCCACTCTGCTCTATTTTAATGAATCATAAATCTATCTCCACTTTTTAAAGCAAACGTATGCTAGAGAACAGGGTGAAAAACATGCACTGTTGTCTGTTGAACTCTGAGAGAAAATGTAACTGTTTAAAAAGCTTCTCAGGACTCATGTGTGGAAGGTAAAAATAGCTCCATTAATTTAATTTTAAAGAAATCCTAAGAGAAAAATAAGTAAGAGCAAAAAATCTTATTTGTTTTTTAAGTAGGAATAGATTTGCTTATGAGCAAACAAAAACTTAAAACTTCATGTATTGTATTAAAAGACAAAATTATGTATAAAAAAATTTAACAGACAGATATGAGTCTTTTCTTTCAGAAATGGACTTTGCTGGCTCAGTGAGGGTTCACTGCAAAACCTCTGCATTAACAACAAAAAATGTAAAATAAGTTTGAAGTTATTTAAATTTTGAGAGACAAAGCTGATTTTTGGTCAGGTTGTGATAAACTCCATGGCATTAAACCAGGAAGTTTTCACATTACCTTTAAAAGCAAACACAAATGGTGAAATACTGGAAAGACTTACTTATTTTTCCCTTTTTTCTAGTCAAACTTCTTGTCCTTTTGAAAATGCATAGCTGTGCACATTCTATGGCTAAGACACCTTCTTGTTTAAAGTGAAATGAAATTTGAGTTTATGAAAAATATATGTGGTAGGAATACTAAGAATGTGTTGAATATTAATTTCATTTTGTCAGTATTCAAAATCAAGTTTTCAATTTGAATTAATAGCCTGTATCTCTGTAGACCTGTTTACCTCCAATCAGGAAAACCAGGCTTCAGGCCCTCAGCACATCTTAATACAGCAGAAAAATCCTACACATATATACACTTGGAGGGAAGAGGACAAAAATAGATTTGGGAAGCTCTAGGTCTGTTGGGACAGGAAGAAGGAAGGGAGAAACACCTGGACTTGGAGCCTCAGTACCCTTCCAGAAATTTCAGTATGAAAGCAAAGCTGGGGAAGAAATACTGCCAAACTGTAACAGTGCCCTGATGTCACATCTTGAAAGTTTTTGAGCTATCTACATTGAGAAAGAACATCTAAAAATCATGTGATAAATCATATGCCGTTAACTGAAACACCTTGGATTGCTAATATAAGAACTTCAAAATAACCAGAAACTTGTTTTTTCATGAAAACTTCAAGCCTCAAGAATCAGATAATTTCCATATGGCACAGTGAAACCCACATCACAGAAGCATCATTACTGGGACACTTCATATAAGATTCAATAAACCAGGTAACATTTTAGTAGTTCATGGGGGAAATAGGCTATGGTCCATGAAGGAGCTAATGAACAATAAAAATAAAATTAAAAAACAGGGAAAATTTTTACATCTTCTTTGCAGTCTTGGATTTTCTAGTGTTTTACCATGAAGAGCCCCACTATGATAATTTTTATTTCAATTTTTGTTAAGCATTTTCCTTTCCGCATCTGATCACTGGCAATCGAAGTTCTTTCTGTTGCATTATCTGATGTTTTAAACTGTTCAACTCCTACTATGATTCCCCTATATGACAATCAGAAAGGTAGTTCCTGTATTTCTTATGAGTTTCTTACTTCCTGAAATGAAATTCAATCTTGCTTTTCTGCAAAAAATTCTGAAAGGATACTAATATCTTCAGATCATTTTTGTGAGGCTACATGACTTCAGAAACATACATAAAAAGTATCTGAGGGGCAAGGAATTTAAAGAACTTCCATCAAAAATAATGCCAGAAATGAGATTAAAGGATTGCAATCTAAAACTACTCAGTTTATATAAACTATATAATTGTTTCTATTGTTTTCTATTAACTATAGAAGTGCTGATGTGCTGTAGGACAATTTAACTTTACTACCTGCTCCTGAAACATCTGATGTGGGACAACTCTAAAGTTATAGTAATTCAACATCTTCAGATGGACTGTGACTCAATTGCTCCTACTGACATATGTAGGAGGAATGAGGAAGTCTCAGAGAGACAGAGGAAATCCCTCACAAATATGTTAAAAAAAGATATGAAATACTTTCCTCCGTGTTTTTTTTGATATTTTGTCTAGATTTAGTGGATTTGGGTGTATATTACAGAGCACAGAACCGGTTTTGAGTATCTGATTATAATACCAAACAAGAGGTGACTCATCATCTCAGTTCAAGGGCTATCAGTGCTTCATAATCACGGAGAGATGCTAAGAGTGGGCAGCTACACAGATGGTACCCAGGGAAGAATACTGGTGTCTGCAAATGGTACTCTGAAAGTGGTGAAAGAAAGAAAATAATGTTCTCTAGGAAGGGAAAAGGAAAACAATTCCCAGCACTGGCTTTTTCCTCTTAGCAAGACTCATTTCAAAACAGGTATGCTCTTTACAATATCCTTTTGTAAGTCCAAAATAAAAGAAACCAAACCTAGTAAGTTTTAGTTGAATAATGTAGGAGACTGGATAGAAAATCAAGTCATTAAATGTCTAGAAACATTTTTAATTAGAAGGAGTAACAAGCATCTTGTAAGAAGAATCAGTATTCATGAAGATTTTGAAAAACTGGAGAGATGGTCAGGATAAGAAAGTTCACTAGAAAAAGATAAAAGTACTTTTTGGAAATAGACTGCACAAATTGATACATTTATTGCATTGCCGATAAAACAATTCAGGAACAGACTTCAAGCACATTGGAGAATAGGATTAGAATTCAAAGTGCACTTTAAAGATTGGAGATAAAATCTAGAAAAAAAGGATACCATCCAATAAGGATAAATGTCAAGTGCTCCACTGGACAAAATAATGAACTGAATAAATGTTGTAACAGGAATCTTACTGCCAAAGTAAAATTTCTATAGAAAAGTCTCTAAGGATTACGGCAGATTACAATATCACCAGAAAGTACATTGGAAAACAACCCAAAAGAAAGCAGCAAGAATCATCACAGGTTTAGAAAACATGTCCTGAGAGGTGAGGTTGAAGGAATTCTGCTAGTTTCATGAATGAAGGGAAGATTATGAGAAAACAAGCCCCTGCCCTGAATCATGGAAGTGACTTCAGTGTTACAGATTCTGAATACAATTTTTTGTTTTTCTTTCTTTTTTTTGTTTTCACCTGTTGGACATCCTCAGGATGCATTTCACAACTTTTTCTAATCTCAGTGTAGTTAAAAATCTCCATTTGAAAATTTTGAGGGAAAAAATTCCTTCTTGGTATTATGTGATTTAAGAGCAAACAGAATTAGAACTAACAATTTAATATATAATAAGCCACATATTTAATAAGGTACCCTGTGAGATATATATCCTGTTGCTTATTAGGCAAAGTATATCTAAACATTTTCTTGTCTGAGAAATCACAGATTCAGATATTTCATTTAATGCACAGTACTGATCTCTTTTTCTGATGCCTACAGATCAACTCTGATGAAGTGGACTAGCATCCCTTAATGAGGCATTCCTTCAAAACCTACTCAGTTTCTGACACACTATTTATACCTAGAAGTATCATGAACATCTATGCAAAACACCAAAATCGGACTATATATATGTACATGTGTGTGTGTGTGTGTGTGGCATAGCACAGTACAGAGCAGAGCTGTGTAGTAGAATAGGGTACTGTGAATCCTCTATTACTAAACATGTTTTATAGTGAAAGTAGAGAGTTGATCTTGATTTAGATGGGGGTTGATTCGAAAGTGAATGACCTCATATTCATTTCTTCCAAATTATCTGTAGTGCAGCTTCATTTTCTGTTGGAGGAACTAAGAAGGGTCTTTAATTATTTAATTTTAGCTAATTTTGCTATAAATAATTGCTATTTCCTTGACAGTAGAAATATATATTGCTGCTATGCCTTACCTTTTGAAATTAGCAAGCAGAAAGGTGCATTTAGAATATGTAGAATTATGAAAATATATATTCTCTGAACTATAGTCATTCTCAGCTCATAGATTAAAAACCAAGATACAGCATTCTTATTGCAACCCTCACAAATAATTCTTACAGGGAAAAAAAAGTAGTTCAAGCTCTGAAGTATATTAGAATCCTGTCTGACATACATCATATCCTGTCCATAAGAGTACTTGTTATGGGCAGACTAATTTCTGCAAATAATAATCAGCAATGGAAAAATGTATCTATTCTACCTCTCTAGGGAAGTCCTCTGAAGGACAAGTCTGAGAAAGGCCATATTAAAGTTTATCTAATTTGCACATTCCGTCAGGGTCTGTATAGGGACAGCCAGATTTAGTAATAGTGTGGTTATCTTCTAAAAATATTTTCTACTCTACCCAGTTTTATGGAGTTCATGCTCTTCAACATCTGCTTAGCAGAATCTGCATCTGGTGAAGCAGAACTGGCAGCTTCCATGCAGGTAGCCCAGGCATGAGCTTCACTACTCTGGTGTGTGTTTATAAATTCAAGTTTGAAGTCATCAGTGCCAGAACAAAAATTATGAACATTTTCCCCCAAATCCACATTATGTTTACGACATGGTACACAGAACATTATTCCCCTTTTATCATCATATTTTAACCAGGAGTATTTTCTTAGCCATATTTTTGGAAACTGCTGATTCCTCTTTGTTTTCTGACGTTCCAAATCTTTCTTCTCTTTCCCTCTGTCACCAGCTTCTCTGTTGCTAGAAGAATTACTCTTGCTTTTAAATTGCTTCAGTGCTCTTATGGCTATAATTTAAAAAGAAACAACTAAATATAAAATAACCTTTATTTCATGAAATATTAATTGCACCCTTTTATTTTGTCCATATTTATCTTGTTAATTTGGGACTAGACTGTGACTTGAAATGAACAGCCATGAAAGAGAAAAACAGATCTACTCTTAAATAATTTCAAGGCTACCCAGGATTCTTTAAAGAAATGGTCAGTTTTGACATTTGACTGTCAGAAGTTTGTCAGAGTATGCAAGCCATGAAGTGCAGCAGCATCAATGCTACTTTTGAAATGGAGAAGAGCAAAGTTAGGAAGAGGAATTCAAAATGGTCTTTTTAGCAAAACATCTCCAGAAAATGCTGCTGAAGTCACAAACTTACTACAATGTCCATTACACCTGGAATAAGCAGAAATGTTAATTTGGAGCAAGAGTGTAAAAGTACAATCAAAAACCTGACACAGAATGCCTAAGATGTATATATATTAGCCGACATGATCTCCTTAAAATGTTTTTACCTGCAAATGATTTTATTACTGCTTTCAGAATGAGAAATTTTATAAGCATTCTTAATGCATTGAGATTGTTCTCAGCTTTTAACAAATTGTTCTGAAGATAGTCACTCTTGCATTTTGTAGGAGGAAATCCCATAAGCTGCCATTTTTGAAAATGTCATTTCTAGATCTCATTCATCTCCAACTTTTGGCCAATAATTGAATGATTCTTTTAGTACACCATTGCCATAACGTTCGGACTTTGAAAAGAAGGCAAACAAATAAGCACAAGAAATTGCATGCAGAACAGAGGCAATAAATCTAGAAATCTATTTGTTCACTGGGAAATAACAAAAGTAAATGACCTAAAATATGATTCTCCACCCTCCTTATTGTGATGTGTACGTCAAGAGGCAAAATTAATGAGTATATTAAGATAGTCATAGAGAGAAATGCCATTTCTGGTGCTTTAAAAGGTCTTGAGAAAAAGTTTTTGTATGCCACTCCTTTCCATTTTAGAAGAAGGAGCAAATTTTTATATATATATACCATACGATTTGTGAGAACTGTTTGTTCCCATTGTTGTAAAAAGTGACAGTTTGTTCCATTCTATTCTAGACATCCTGAAAAGCCATAATATTAAAAAAAGAAGTTATGAACATGCAGTTTAAATACATTTCCAGTAAGACTGATTCTTGTAAAGAGCTTTAAATCTGAGATAGCAGTTGTGGTCCACATGGACAGCAAAACAGTCACAGGTTTTTCTGACACATGCCCAGGTACCATACCCAGAATGGAGAAGAGGAAGAGAAATACTCTTGACACACAGTAAAGATTAAAAATCTTCATCAGGCAGACACAAAACCACAAGGTAAGGTGAAAAAGAGGTGGAGGGTTGAATTACTGGACCTGCAACTTCAGAAGTAAAAAGGATGTAAAGAACAAAAACATTTTAACACCTCTATAGTTCCTACTGCTTCTTCAGGTGTACAGAAATCTGTGGAAATTTGCTAGTGATTAGAGAAATAGGGATCAGAGTAGACTTGTGATCCACTATCAGGGATAATATTCCCTGTAAGATGGACCTTCATTGTCACCATCTTTTCAATTCACATGGAGAAACTAGGAACATAGGAAAAACTGGGATCTGTTGCAGTGGTACCATGAAATAATACAGGATACAAAAGTAAGCCAGCCAGTACTACTTATGAAGCAACATCTTCACATAAAGTTATCAAATGAAATCAAGAAGAAAACTAATGCAGAAAGAGCTACACTAAGTAAAACTGGTTTTCATTAAAATCTTCTTAAAAGGCAGTATCATTCCCTGATAGACATGGTGACTGGCAAGCCTTTATACATTTCAATAAATAGTGCAGAAAACTCCATAAACAAATGCAAAAAATTTAGTTCGTGAAGAAATTAAGATTATGGCCACTAGTGAAACTGAAAACAGAAAAAAAAAAAAATTAAAAGGAGCATTATGAATGACAGCAGCGTAAGTTTACACCACATGTGTATCCTGTGAACCAGGACTGTGACAATTTAAACAAAACCTGTGACATTTAAATAAAAAGCAATCAACATGCCTCATTTATAAGGCAGATATATAAAAGAGACTATTTCTTACAGATACACCAGTCAGTATTTTCACATAAACACTTTATAAAAATATCTCCCTAAACTGATGAAGTAGTAAATCCCTATTAAAGATTCAGATTATAAATTTACACATGCAAGTAAATATGAAGAGATCACAAACTTACACAAGAGATGAGAATGATGTTAACATTTACTCCCTTATCATCAAATTTTAGCAAAACATTTTAACAGATTCATATTCCCTTCTATTTTCACTGAGAAAAATGTTTCCATAGCAATTTCTGACTAGAGGTTTGGATAATGATCCATTGCAAGTTACACACCAGGCTCTGTAGCAATTTTATAAGGATGAATGAGTGAAATAAATCTCAATGCTGCATTATATTCTTTTAACTTTAGTACTCTAAAAGGTAGTAATATGGGTGACTTCCACACTTATATGAAAAAGACAAGAGTCTCGAAAGTGTGATACTTTCCATCCAAGTTATTGAGAGACTCCTCACTCCCTACAGGTCAATTTCACTGTAATAATGTATATAACTTATACAGTAATTATTACTGATGCTGCTATATATCCAGTCTTCACTAAATACTGAGGATTGGGATTTTAAACTTAGAATGACACAGAGTAAGATATTATTGTTGCAGTACAGATGCAGTGAGGGGAGAAGTCCTCTGTCGTGCTGATTGAAATCTTAAAATTAGATACATATATTCAAATACACAGAAACAGATACAAACATGTTAAAAATGCTCCATACAAGTAATTAGATAGACAGATTTATAAACACCATGGGCAAATAGTCACAAATTTCTGAAATTAAATAACATACATGACTTAGTAAGAGAGGTAACAGGAGATGCAAATGAAACTATTGGTAGAATTACTAAGTTTTTGCCTAGTAACAGATACTTTCTCTGTCCATAAACTTACAAACTTTCTTGTTTTCAAGTTTTAAAAAATCACATTGATGATAAATAGCCTTTAAAAATGTAAGTTAGAGCTGATGAACTTATTTCTATGCTCACATATGGACTTCAATCTCTATTTGTACAGAAGTCAGGCAATTACTATTCTAAGACCTTGTATTTTTTCTACAAAAGTGCTTGGGGAAAGAAAGAATAATCTATAGACATTATCCAGGGTCATCACAAAATACTGTCTCAATAAAATATTCTATGAAAAAGGTGACATTTCAGCTGGACTACATGCACACTTTAATATACCTGTTCCAAACCCACCTACAAGGTAAAATTCAATTGATAAGCGCACAATTTGAAAACAAATAGCAATGCAATATGTCCATAGGCTGTCCGTTATGTTTACATCTTAGTAGACTATTTAAGAGTTTTATAAATAAGTATTTTAAACATCTTTTTGGTTATTAGATATAGAATTTTTTTAACCCTGACTGACATCTATCTCTGGTCAACAATCACTTGTATAATTAAACTGGAATGGTTCATAAGGATCACAGCTGTGAAAAAAATAATGAAATTTAAAATTCTCTTGTATGATTCAGTCATAAAATGGAGAACAAGCCTGGGATAAGATCCACTTTGATCTGCTTGCTAATGAAAAACCACACTCAAATTACAGTCTCTGAAACAGCTTTAGAAGAAAATTGAGACATTCTGTATGTGTATTAATTGAAATGACAAGACGTGGTCATAGAAGATCACAGTGCTGAAGGGAATCAAAGGGCATGAGATCTAATAGATAGTTTAATTTTTGCATAAGAAAAGCACACATTCAAAAAGGCTGTAAGAGAGAAAATTTAAAAAGTGAATGTTAGTAGCTCTATTTAAGACTTGTAACAGCTCTTCTTATGAAAAGCATTCCCAAGGTAATATATTAGAGCACAGTTAAAAACTTGATCAAAGAGTTAGTGAAATTAATAAGTGCAGACTCATGTTGATTTTGGGCAATAGCGCTTGGGATAATAATAAAACAAAAAATAAATTTCCTTCTTAATTGAAACACTGTCAGCAGGTAGGCTGTTTTTTGGTCCATTGGTGTTTAGAATGGAGAATAATGCGCTTCCATGGAGAACCAACTGTGCAGGACAGTACAAAGTTGTCTGTGAAGAATCGGCAGTTCTTTAAAACTTTAGATTCCTAGGAAACACAAAACTGTTTCATAAGAATTCTGCCATGAACATCAAACATTTTTTAAGTATACTGGAATTCCACCTTTTAGCTTTAATTTTGGCGATTTGTTAAACATATCTTGAAAATACTTCCTTTTGACATTTACCAAATACCTTGTGAGAAACCTGTTTGCACGTTAATTCTAATATAATCACCCCTTTGTTTCCTCACATTTCTAACTAAAAATCTGCTTCTTGTACCCTCCATGATGCTTTAGAAAAGACTAATTTCCCATTTTCAGAACAACTTTAGGAAATTTACTATTCACTACTGCTTGTATTCTACTACAAGGAGATTGGTAGATTTTTTCTATTTCTACTTGCCCAATAGCCTGTGCTCCATGCGCTTGTTTATGTGGATTTCCACTCTGAATGCTGAGAGGTCTGCTGGGGTGGGTAAGAATAAGAAAAAAATTAGGTGTTTGGCAGCAAATCTAGATCAGTTTGGAGGTTCACCAAGGCAGTGGTTTGTTTGTTTCTTTTTGATATCTCCTTTAGGGATGCTATTCAACAATTTCACTGCTGCTGTGCTGGGTGCTTTAGTGGTTTTCCCTCTTTTTGTTCAGTGAGAGACTAACTACTGGAGATGTGTACTTTCTGCTGAGCATTCTATTGAATAAGGGGAGACAGAAGGCTATGAAAATTTTTCCTGATGTTTAGGGAAAGAAAAGAGTCTATAATGAAGAGAAGTGCCTTAGGAAATCTAGGATGCAATTTATGCTGCCTTTAAAAAGTGTAAGAGAATGAGAGGAAGTACTTTAAACATGACTTGCACAGCTTGTGCTTTCCATCCTACTTCAGCTATCCAAAGAAAGTATCTTAACTTAATAGTCACCAAACAGAAGATTAATGCATTGCTTTTGGGACTTTATTTTAAACAATATTTCTTTCCCATTGTCTCAGAAAACAAGCAACAGCATTGTTTTACTGTCTCATGACTATTATGCCAAGACATTTCCCTTTTTTCACAGCAATGAAAGTTATGTTGGGTCATTTTAGTGACTTTTTTACTATCAAAAGGGAAATACTGAATGATAATGTAGGATAAAGATTTCCGTTTTTTCTTGCTGATTATCACAAATTTACAAAGAAAATGGTTGTTCTGTCTTAAATGCGCCAAGAATATTACAGTTTGTAATAGACAAAATTTTTTAGTTTTAAATATCTAATGATGAATGATCTAAAACCAAAAAAACCCTTATAATTGGAACTACCAGTCAAACTGGTATCTGTGTTTCACTTCTATGGCATTGTAAATGATTACAAACATACAGATTTTTAGTTCCATATGGCATTATATATGCAATACTATCTGCAGAACTAGTCTCTACAGAAGATTTCAAAATGCTTGCACACACATCCACACTCCTACACTAGAGATAAGATGATATACATCTCTCTAAGGGAAAGCTGTAAACATCTTTCTGCCTTAAATGGTTTCATATGCAAAAGGAAATTGGAATTGCTCTATAAATACGCATGAAAAGCATTTCTCAATAAAGAATTAAACTCAACTTCATTGTGCCTTTGTGGCCTTATTACATTGGAAGAGTTAGATCTTAAATTGCAAGCACTTGTTTACACATTGTATTTCACAATCTTAGTGGCAATAATACTAAAATTATAATCATAATATGGAACACTGGTAGTAATGAAACACTCTGCAGATGCATGTGTAACTACTTCCATCTCAGTTTAAAATGGTCTTACATAAATTACTTTGTAACATTTATACAGTCTTACCAAGTTTTGCAAGGAAGTCTTTTTTGGGAATCCTAAGCCTAAAGATCTCACAATTAGAGGACAGACATACAACAAACATACATTCAAAGGTAAAACAATAATGCTATATCTGAGTTAATGCTTCCAAAATCACCCAAACAACAGGCACACATTGACTTGAAGAATATAATGGTTAATATTTTTAATTGACCCTGTATAATAGTTTCATGGAAATACTGATCCTTTTTTAATTGTGTTTTAAAATAATATAGTCTGAATGTTCACTGCGCTCTCAATTAGTAAACAAGTTATAGACTTGCATCTTTACACAAAGCAAGCATGATACAAATAGTATTAAAAGCCTATTACAGAGACACCTTTTAGAGGAATACTAAACATGTGGTCTTAATGATAAAAATCCCACACCAAAGCTTTCAAGTGGCCTGGTATTTCACATTCTCAATATTCTCCACTATGACTTTACTTTTCTATGTAGCAGGATATTTAACTGTAGTACAATCTTTAACAGTATAGATAAGTAATATTTAGCTCCCAGTTACTCTGGATTCAAAGTAAGTAACCAACAGTCATTTGGGAGTTAAAATAAATAAAATTTCTTACCTTTAGGTGCCACCTGTAGAAACTGCTTCTGAAGTATAGTAAGTTGTGAAACAGTTAGAGCATTACTTCCAGAGGCTTCTAGCCGTTGAAATTCTGGTGGAGGAGGAGGCTCAGGACAAGGGTTAGGAACCATTTTTACATCACCATTGATGAAGAAATCTGTGTCTTCTAAAGTCATTTCATATTTGATTTTGCTAGAACTCTCAATATGATGCCGGGCAACCTCCACCAGCTTTTCAATACTGAAAGAGTAAACGCAGAAAACCATGAGTACTTATGATACACAATGTTAATAACGTAGCTTTAAATTTTAATGTGCTTATGCTTTCAAAGCTTTCCTGAAGTAAGAATTACAAACCCTCCATGCAAATTCTGTAATTATCAAAATCATTGTGAAATCCACTCCTCCTCTGGCTGCTAGGAATGTTTTGACCATGGTCAAAAATTTATACAAAGTCAGATCTAAGACACAGAAGAGAGCTGACGGAAAAATATGAAAGCACTTTCTAGGCTAGCATAGTGGAGAAGCATATGAACTCCTGTTTCAAATGTAATGAGTACAATTTATACAGTGAAAGACATCAGCTGTCTGTAATGTTCAGCTAGACATAGGTTTGGCTTGGAGTGTCAGCTCAAAGGATATGATACTCTGTAAATACTGTGTCTTTGTCAGCATTTGTCAAGGAAACAAAACTGGCTAGAAGAAAGAGGATCTGTCTCTTCGAGCTACTGCCTGTTAAAGCCTTCACATCCTACATTCAATCTCTCTTCTTGGTTATGCCCTGACATGGATCAAGTAATACCATCCCAAGTATGACTCAAAAGTTAGTACAGGCCAGTAACACTTCACAAAGGGCAAAGTGACCGCTTTCCTTCAGAGAGAAAAAGCCTTTTAATGATGCGGACATTGGTCATTCTATTACAGATAGCCTAATGTGCTATAGTGATCCCAAGTACATTTTATTTACTATGACAGAAAAATTGTAAGGGAGAACTTATTTTTTTAATAGTCCTTGAAATAATTTTTAAGAAATGTAATGTGTGGTAATAAGAACAATAGGTGGAATTTTCCAGTGTATGTAAAAACCAAGGAAAAAAATAATCCCACACTCCAAAGTGACAGAAGCTACTGAAAATGATATACAGAGCCTTCTACCACATGGAATAAATGGTTGTCTGCTCATTAATCTGTTAAATCTGTAACCTAGAAAAACAGCAGAGTTGATAATTACCTTTACAGCTACCAGCAGAATGTTTTAATCAGCTAAGAAATGAGTTATTAGCATTCAGGTTTTTAAGATAAAATTAAACGAAATTATTATTTTCTAAATTTTTTTCCAAATTACTCCTGTCTGTATAAACAACTATATTTACTACCACAGTCTAGGTTAAAAAAAGAATAAAATCCTGTTTCAAACCGATATACATTACCTGGATATTTCTGCCAAGAAGGTGGATCCAAGCCAGTTTTCCATATCTGTATAGGCCTCTTCTGCTTTAAATTTTAGATCCTCAACAAATGCTAAAGCCTTTTCTTTTATAAGTTCTAATCGAGTTTTTGTGGCTGCCTCTGTTTAAATGGTAATGTCATAATGAATAATATTTATAAAACGTGATGCAAATTCTCAGTCTAAGCACCTAAAATTTAGCATATTTAACTGGTTTTGGCTAAGTGTACCTTAGAGGATACTTCGTGCCTGGCCAGGCACCTTTCTGTAGCACAGTTAAGGTTGCTTTAATTGTGGATTCTCTACATGTTCTTTGAGTAGCTGCTATCAGTATGTTACAGAGGTAAATGCATGACAATTTTTGTCACCCTGCATTTTCAGTAGTTACTGCACAGAACACTGATAAAGCTGCTCTCTTAACACTAACAGAATAAAACACAAGGTACATTGATGCAACAGAGAAATTGGACATGAAATCAGTGTTAAAAACTTAGCAACTATACACAACTAGTGACTTTGCTAGACTCCATGTATCTGTATAACCAAAACCACAAGTTACCGAAAGGTAACTGGATAACAAAGCTACGAGTGAAGCTATGATTCCCAAATAGCAGCTACGTGCCTGTGAAAATAGGGAATAGATCTCAATGTGTTCAGCCTTCTTCAGGTTCTTGGCTTTTTTCATAAATATAGGGTGAAAATGAAGCAATGTCAAGAAAAAAACCCCATGTTAATGAATCACTAAAATTCATCTTCATGCTATTAGGATCTTTAAAGTTATTACTACTCTTCTCATTACCCCAAAATCTTAGAATATTTATACTTAAACTGCTTTTGCATTAAACCATGTTGAAAGCTGTAGGTGCATTTGGTCTGATTGGATCTAAAGAAGCCTTATGAGTTTGTGGTTTGTTCAATAACTGCTTTTTGCCCTCTCTCTTTCATAATAAAATGCTATGCAATAGTTAGCCCACCAAAGAGGTAACATATGATGATGGGCTTGCCACTTCTTGCCAAATAGAATCTATAAAAGCTGGGTTGTGTCTTCCCTTTAAGTGACAAAACAATCTTTTTTCCAGTCTAAACCTATCAAAAAAAAAAAAAAAAAAAAAAAAAAAAAAACAATTTTACATTTGGGACTTTCTTTTTTC
>VZRL01003891.1:239802-286968 GCA_013397895.1 Origma solitaria | reverse complement strand
AAAAAAAATCAAACCATTTTCAATTTGGGACTTCCTTTTTTCAGACATCTAATTTTGGCTGAAATGAACCATTTGGTTTGGAAGTTACTGGGTAAGACAGACAAAGAGATAGAATGTCTGAACAACATGAAGGTTTTGGAAGAGTCTGTCCAGAAAGCAGTTTGGAAGAATAAAGAAAATCTAGATCCTGCTGCTTGAATTCCATGTTGCCTGAAGAAGAGGGAATTGGAGAAAAAAAATCAACAAAATATACAACTGCCAACAAATTCTTTCCCAGAACAAAACATTTCAAATACTGAATCCAATTCAATTGAATATTGAAGTGTGAGTAACAACTTACATGAAACCTTTTCTCTCAGGATGAATATTTGCTTAGTCATGACAAATTAAATTAGATGAAATGAAACAGAAGACAAAAAGAATGAAAACCACATTTCTACCTTAAGTATTTTTACCACAAAATTACTGATGATTACCCCAATAAAAAAATTTCCTGATTTCTCCAGACACAACTCTCTTGCCTCCTTTTTCTTTCTTATCCATCCATTTTCTCTAGTGTTTCCAGTTAGTATTGATTAGTACACTAATTAAATTAGGAATAACAACTACCTACCAATATAAGTAATCAAACAGTAACATACCCTCATGTTTCAAGGCACTGAAATATTCTTGCTTTATTTTAAATTCCAATTCTTGTTTCCTCAGTTCTTCTGGGTCTACAGGAACTGGACTGGGTTTTCCTCCTGCAGGAAAACAGACCTCTCAGCCTTTGTACTTTGGTGGTAAATTCCTGTATCAAGAAAAATTACGCTTTCCACCTTACTTGATGTGACCATTTATGAGAGTACAAAGGTGGATACTCAGTTGCCAAATGTGACTTAGATCTCAAAGTCATGCTAAGGTTAACATGGCATAAAAATACTCCAGCATATACAACTGTATTAAAGTTGGTTAAATAACATCCTAAAATGCATTTCTGAATGGAAAATCATGACTGAGTAAGCGTGCCTCTGTTTTGATTGTAGATGCTAAGAATGTTCTGTTTGACCCTAATATCTATCAATTTATCACAAATAAATGTCTTTTGAATAACACTTGTTTCTTCTGGAATAAATTCAAGTTTTACAATATAGTAAAAATGTTATGGTAGTAGTTACCATCAAAGCAATGAAAAGAACTATGCTATTAAAAAAAAAAAATCAGAAAACAAAAAAGCAATCTGTTATTTGATGCCTCTTCAAACCTGCATTATCAGTTGGTTTTAACTTATTATCTATGAACAGGTATTCTAAAGGTATTTTATCATGTTTTTGGAGAGTCCATGGAATTCTGTAGACACACCACTTTGACTATTACTCAAAAATATTAAAATATTTGTAATTGCTTAATCCTAGAAGAAGAGCAGATGGAGATGTTACAGAAAAAAGATAATATAACTGCATGATACATAAGGTCAACATAAAACAAATGGTCAGTTCTAGAAGTGACAAAACTACATGTGGTAAGTTGTATCACTCTCTTACTAGCCCATAGCTCTATCCTAATGAGTTCTTGTGTTACAGGAACACTACAGTAACATTGTATTTGAAATTAAATCAAAGTCAATACTTCAGTTACAAATCCATCACTTCATCTTCTACTAGGAAGAATGCACAGCTGAGTTCTGGTTGCAGTTCTGGTTTTGTGATTTCATGTAAGTCATCTTGTACCTGTAGTCATCTGAACAAAAATTTGGTACCAAGAAGCAATCCAGACTCCAGCCTAGCCCTTAGCATGCAACAGCTGCTGCTAATCACAAAACTTTTCCAGAAGTCTGAAAATCTGCTACTCTCTCAGCTGAATTGAGATGCTAAACTAATACTAAGGCTCCCTGGGGCTTACATCTGGTGAAGTATTTGCAAGGCTATGCTTTTGTTCACTCTGTAGGGGCAGAAATAACCAGTGAGAGAGAGAATTGAGCACGGTGCAAAAAAAAGTCTGTCAAAGAAAAAAGTCAACTATGTTATACACAGTAACTGCAGTTACAGCTTTCCCCTCTGGAAATGGAGTACACCAATTTCAGGCTACCCTACACCCACAGGGCTTGAACCTCTCTCTATGTAGAATGTCTTAACAAAAGATACAAAAGTTTAGGCTACAGGCCTCACTTCCTAAGGAATCTATGACACATTGCAGAAAAAAAGGGGAACATAACATAAACTACTACCTGTACAATGAAATAGCTGTGGAAAAATGTATAAACAGCCTTGCATACCACAATCTTCCAGCACATGGCCTTTTTCTCTCGAAAATAAATTTTGTATTTTCACCTGGTGAGAGGTTCTTGCCAGGACTATGTGCAAGACCTACCTCAATAGGAGCCTGCTCTTTTTTAGGACTTACAGCTGTCAAGTAGGCATAATTTAATAGAATGCTACTTAATTTGATAAACGAATTTTAATTAATTCCATTCCAATACAGAACAAAAATAAAAACGTAATATTTACTTTCCATTTAGAATGTTTATTCCTACATATAATAACTACACGTTTAAATAAATGCAATTGCCATTCAAAAGCCTTTCCCCTCCTTTATCATTACCATATTTTCACACTGATGTCACATTTGACATTTTAAAAGAGAGATGAAATCCAATTAAATGTCTTGAGTTACTCATTTCTGTATTACTCATATATTTACATTTCAGTAATTTCAAGCACCGCTAAAACAAAGCCTGAGTTTTAAATACCTTTTTTTTTAGCAGGTGTTTTGGAGGGCATTTTGGCACCTTTCTTATCTTTCCCAGCCACTTTGCTTGGTGGCTGCACTTTCTTTGTAGCTTTCGCATTTTTCAGTTTTAGCTGACGTTCTTGTTCTTCCTCCATTTCTCTCGCCTGTATTTCAGCTGTTACCTTGACACCACAGTCACACATAGTACAGTACATAGTATCAGCTCTGTGCAACTACTGGTTTAAATAGTCTATATTTGCGGCAAGTACTTGATGAGAGACAAAGGAGACATTTTAACTAATTGATTGAATTTTGATTATTTATAAAAAATAAAATTCTGCAGCAAAAATGCAAGACAGAGACATATTGGGTTTAATTCTTGCAGCCATTGCCTGTGCTTGAGGAAAATGTTAGAAATGCAGGAATCAACAGTATACAAAGCAAGCCCAGCTTGATACGACAAGGATACAGAAATTAATTTAGTTTTAAATGATCAAAGAGAAAATGAAGATGGAACCTAGAAACCAGCCTTTTAAAAAGCTCACCTAATTTACTTTTAGCTATACAGAAAAGAGAATGTAAGCATAGTTTCTGAACTTGTGAAAGTTTTGAGCAAATATTGCATCACAGGATTAAACTTGTCTATCTTCTCACACTTCTATTGAGGGATAAGAGAAGAGTTTAATATGGAAGAAGAAGATATATAGAGGCAACAGTTTAAATATTTCTCTCAGTAATGGAATGAAAGGCTCAATTATAAATATGGAGGATCTCATAATACACAGATTCCTACATTTTCCTCATAGAACTACAAACACATTCAATAGAAATATCAGCAGTGGAGCAAGACATGTGAAATTGAGATACACAGTGCAAAGATGATGTGTTTAGGCTGCCTACTAAATGGGGGGCTTTGACTGTACAGTCCAGAACTGTTTAAGTAAATGAAACATGCCTTACCATATCTGATACTGCTGTTACTGCTGTTTGCCACGTATCAATAATAAGATTTTCATCATTCCTGTAAGTGGCCACTTCATTTTCAGAATTCTGCAGATTTCCACTGTTTTTTGACTCAGTATTACTTGGTGAAGGCAGTTTCCAAGAAACTAGAGGAATCCTCGAAAATAAAATATAAGGAATAATTTACATACCCCTTTATAAAAAGTGTTAATAACTACATTGGACAATATGTTTAAAGAACGAAAATGTTATTTTCAAAATTTGCAATAGCAAGAGAAAAGGGAGGAACTGTCCTTATGACCAAAAGTGATGAAGTCTGTGTCTGGCAAGAAAACTGTCCACTTTAAGGTAACAGTTAAGAAGTAATAGCAGATGGATAAAACTATGTCAAATGACAATGTGATCTGCTGAGCAATTCCACATGGGTTATAAGCAGTTTCACTACTCAGACAATTTCTAAATGCATTATAATTGATGCATTTAAGTTAAAAAAGCCAGTGTTAAGATTAATAGCATTTTCTATATTATGAAAGTATCAGGTGGTATCCCTTGTCTTTTAACACGGCATTCAGTTCTGTGCATCTTTGTAGGCTGCTTTGATTTAAATTTGTTATTACATAACAATTAACTATATTTACATTTACATTTATATAAAATTTATAATATTTAATTATATTTATTGGCACAAATTTTAAACCTGCTAATGTTCTACAATAATACTTAAACTTATTTATGTGAGGATTGTGCTGGAAACTATCAACAACCATGCAGGAGATATTTCTGTAACAGCAGACTTCCTTCTAAGGCAGCTTTTAAAATATTTGGCAATTCAGAGATGCATTAGTGAAAATGATACAGGTAAATCAGTAAAACATCAGGGATAAATGTAACCTATAAAATAATTTCAGATTCATTGTTTAACTATAATCCCCAGTTAAAAAATCCTTATTTCTCCATCCTTTGAAATATAGACACATATAATTCCACATACACCAAAAATCTATGAATGCATTGTTCATATTTGTATAATTTTTTAATGCATTTCTACCTTCTTGAATCATCTTGATCTTCCTTCTGCACTCCATTAATAATATCTAACAATGGGATTCTAGTAAAATCTTGACTGTCTTCTGTTGGGTCTTTTCCTTCCATTGCCCTATAATAGTCATGAAGAAGTCTCTTTGTATCTTGGAAACGATCCACTTCAGCCTCAAGAAGAAAGCACAAAGAGATTGCAATTCAAAATAAGACAGAACAAATTTTTGCTATCACATGTTAGTAGAAGCAATTCTAAATCCTAAGAGTCTGAGAACAAGAAGTATATTTGTTTCAAAATTTATACTATATTGAATGCATAATTCTGCTTGCATCTATAATGTATTCATATTGTCATTTCCAAGCAGTAATAAGAATCTTAATTGTTAAAACAGAAAAAAATCATTTACAATAAATAATGTTCAATGCATCAAATTTAATTACAATATATTTTGATGTATATATATTTCTATAGTAGCAAGTAAACTAGTGCCAACAAATGATATGGATCTTGTTGTTCAAAAGAAATAAAAATTTAAAAGCTTAAAATAAATAGGGTTATATGATGGAGAAAATTTTAAAAGTCACGCAGTTTTTCTGGACCTAAGAAATCAACAGACTTTATACACCTAAGTGTCTTGAAGATCTTTTTGAGTGAATCATCTCAGAAGAAATCAAGTAAGATTCAAGAAACATTTAACACCTGTCATGTTTTGATTTATTGATACAGTACGGTGTTAGTTTCTAACTGACAAAACAGTGCTAAATATTCATGGGAAAATGCACAAAACCACATTCACAAAACAAAGGATAAAACCTTTGTGGTGTAAACCAGCACTTATCCATAAGTTAAGGAGGAAATATCTTCTAGCATAACTGTGTACACAGAAAGAGGGAATGAAATCTGATAAACGACATTTATACAAATCTAGGTGTTTACACAGTTACAGAGCCACCTGGGGAACTGATGTAACTTTCAACAGAAAAACCCACAAATGGAGAACTCAATACCAAAGAAGCCTATTTTTGGCTGCTTCTAAAAAGAATAGTCATTATATAAAGTTATAGTTATTATATTTTTAGTTCTGTAGTTTTAGGATTAATAATTCATTTATTTTGGGGAATATGTACTACATAAAAATAGAAGTAATGTTTTCTATTAAATTTTCCTTCACAAAACAAAAGCTTATATGGTTAATATGTGTTTGCAATTTTAAACAGTTATCATGCATATCCACACATGACAGATCAAATTAGATTCATAGTGAATCTCCTCTGAATTCCATCATACATGCCCACGAAATTCAGTTAGAACTAGGATTACAAAGATATAACTAAATATAAAAGGAGAATAATAAAACATTTAAGCTCTGTAATATAACTTTGTCTTCTTCATGCATCTTTATGCATATAATTCAAGATGGATTTTTTAAATATTCAGGACTATAAATACCCTAATTATAGGATCAGTGTGGTTTGATAGTCAGCAGTTACCTGATATTTTGACCTCTCTCTTTAGTCAGTGGCCTGAAGTCTTTATTTAGGGGATTGTTTAGACTGTTTGAAAACAAAGTTAACAACTTCCTCACTATAGCACTGATTATTTCAAATTTTTCTTGAATTACCGCAACATTCATATAAGATAAGAAAGCGGTTCCCCAGGTTATTAAACACATAAAAATAACGCAGAAAATTTAAAGGCAGGAAGACCAGCTGAAACTGCCTGTCCTGGTCTTTTCAGCTTAATCAGCATCACAGGACATGTGTTTAAAACACTGTTTTCATTGTCTTCTTTAAATTTGCCAAAACTTTCACAGAACGGTCATTTCACTTTACAGAAAAGCCTGTCTGGTCTAGTCTAGTCTATTACTGCCCAGTTCTAAACCAAATTTATGCACCTAGAAGAGCAGTAACAGGGAAATCTTAATTTACTGCAGGACTGAATGGACTCTTGAAAATGTTAAAAGTCACATAACTGAAAGCTGGGTCATATTTGAACAGGTTTCCTCAAGAGCAACAAATGACATTCTTGAAATCAACTTGCTTTTTAGGATTTCTTTTTGTTGGTCTGTAGGTAAAATTTCAAGCCACATTGCTAAAGTTACAACTGAAATAAATTTGAGATATGGGAAATACCATAACTTCATGTGGGTTTACAACAGCAGTGGATTATGTAATTCATAAATTAAAAGATGTCAATATGATCACAGAAGGATAAACAACTGTAACATTTCTGTCACAAAACTCAAGATGATTCATCAGAGTGATAAAATTTCAAAAAGTAGCAGCATATAATAGAGATTGGAAGTTTTGGGGGTTGGACAAAAACAAGGGTATTTTTCTTAACCTTTCCTATCTGCCAAAGTTAAATGTATGGAATGTCATCTACTTTTTGTCTCTAAATTTTACAGATAAATTCAGAAAAGTGATGAAAATTCGCTTAAGTAATTTTTAATCCTTCACATATTTGGAGCCCACTATATGAAATTTCTTTCAGGCTTACCGTCCTCCAAATCTAAGTCATTGTTCCCTTCCATTGAATACTCTGTAGCAGTCCATACCTGCATAAGTGTAAAGAAATGGTTCATTGCAATCCCCTTACGATCTGGTAACCACTCTTCATTCATTATATATTGACGTTCCTTCTCTGCTTCTTCCCTTCTGCTGTCACAGATATCCCAGAGAAGATCTCTTAGGCCCTAAAGCACAAAATCAAATATGATAATTAATTATGAAAGAAAACTTGGGGGTTTTTTGCCTGTGAATAGGGCATCTTTCTATCTGGGGCTTTTTCTTTATTGCTACAAATACCAACACTTGGTCAGGTCAAATGCTTACAGAGGTCTGATAGAAGGTTTCTTTACAATTGTGCTGGAGAGAAGAAAACAAAGATATTAATCCAATGTGCAGGCTGCCTTGCTTTCCTCAGGCAGAGGTGATCTACCTAAGCTGGGCAAGTATGAGACTATGAATAGCTAAGCTCTCAACTGCACCAACAACTTTCCACTTGAATGTTTTGCTAATTAATACACTAAAAATAGTACTCTAAGGGAATGTGCAATATGAAAAATACTGAGAAAATTATGTCAGATTTCAAGTGTTTTTTCGGATTTGGTTAACCTCCATGCCACTTTTCTCTAATGTTCTTTTAATTAAGGGCTCTTCAGCTAGTGACTGTGTCAGCAGCATTATGTCGCTCACTGACAGCACTGAGGACCTACTAAGCATACAACATTATGCAAACCCTTTGTTGCCTATTGCCATCTCTGCATGGAAATAGTGTGACAAGCCACCATGTGTAAGAGACCACAGGAGGAGAAGAGTGCTCTGAAATACAGTGCTAAGGTAGGACAAGATGAGCTGTCTCTTTGGCTCCAAGCAGTTCTACCCCACCTGACCTATTCTGGGACAGAAGAAAAGGTGTTCCAGACTACTAGCCCAGCCCTGAGGAGCTAAGGCTTCTAGTGAGATGATTCCATATTCACTAGGTCTTGGTAGCAGCCTATTATGTCAGATTCTCTACCACTGAAGCCTAAAGACTTCAGATAAATCTACTTGTCCTCGGTTGGACGAAAGCCAGAGGAAAGTCCCTGGGCTACCTTACACATCAGTGATGGCTAGAAGGTTGCCAAGGTGCAGGCAATCAGATATTCGTGGTTGTCCACATTGTAGCATACACATATAAGGATATGCTGCTGGATGAAAAACATATAAGCATAGCTTATCTATTGGCAGTGGTGGGTTGACCTTGGCCTCCGCCCGCTGTCCACCAAGCTGCTCTCACTCTCCTCACAGGAAAGGGGGAGAAAAAATGATGGAAAAGCTCATGCATCAACCTAATGATGAGAACACTGACCATTCAAGTCCATTTTGCATGTATTACCACCATATGCAAAACAGACTTGATTTTGGGCAATTAATTAAATTTAATGCCAATTAACAACAGCAAAATAATGAGACATAAACCAAAACTAAAACCACCTTTCCTCACCCATGATTCTTCCCAGGCTTAACTTCATTCCTGACTCTTCTACCTCCTACCTCCTAAATGGCACAGGAAAAATGGGGAATGGGTAATTGTGGAGAGTTCATCATATATTTTATCTGCCACTCCTTTCCCCTCACTCTTTCCCTGCTCCAGAGAGAGGCTCGTCCCACAGAACACAGTCCTTGATGCATTTTTCCAATGCAGGTCTTTCCCTTCAGTTCTTCAACAACACTCCATTGTATCCTTCCTATGTGCGTAGTCGTTCACGATTGTACTGCTCCTGCGTGCTTACTCCATGGGTCACAGCTCCTGCCAGCAATCTGCTCTGGCTGGGCTCCCTGCAGGCTGATGTTCCTGCAGAGCATGTCCACCTGATACAGCACAGGTAGACCACATGGACTGCAGGGTGGAGAACTGCATCCCTGTGGTCCTCTATGGGCTTCAGCAGAATCCCCAGGGTCTTCTCCACAGGCTGCTGGGGAATCTCTGCTCTGGAGCCTAGAACACCTCCTCTTCCCTCTTTTTCACTGTCCTTGGTGACCACAGAGCTGTTCCTCACATTTTCTCACTCCTCTCTCACGGCTGCCATGCTTTCTTACAGAAGCCACCTCTGCAGACCCTTTGCTACAAAAAAACTATCACATAAACCCAATGCCACACAAAAGACCTAAATGAATGTTTTGTACAAACTGATGTACCTTTCTTAAACATGTAACAAGAATAATTTTCTTTTTTGTCCTCATATTGTTTAAGTCATAGTTCTGATTTACTTTAAGCAGTAGAGAAAACTGGAGAGGGATACAATGAGTTATATTCCTCTGGCAGAAGCTAAAAGCATGTTTTATGTGTATCTTCTTTTTCTCTCCCACTGCTCTTCACAGTGAAGCAGCTTCTCTCTTCTTTCCTGGTAGTCAGGCAGTGAAAAAAACTAGAAATGGATGCATGTGCTAAGTCCTCTCCTACTTGGACCAGAGAAGTAGTGATAGCAAGCAAATTATCATATTCAGTGATAGAAATGCAGTGAGAAGGAAGTTGGAGAAATTGCCCAAAGACAGAATAGAGATGGGCTGCTGAAGTGTATTTTATCCATAGTAATTCTCTGTTTGGATATTTAGGATGTGTGCTGGGTTTTGGTTTTGGCTGGGGAAGAATTAATTTTATTCAGAGTAGCGAGTATGGGTTATGGTCTGGATTTGTGCTGGAAACACAGGAGTGATTTTGCTACTACTGAGCAGCGCTTGCATGGAGCCAAGGTCTTTTCTGCTTCTCACCCCCTCTCAGCCCACCAGAGAGGGGGCTGGGGCTACCAGGAAGCTGGAAAGGGACACAGATGGGACATCTGATCCCAGCTGACCAAAGGGACATCACATACCATATGGTACCACACTCAACATATAAAGCAGAGGGAGAAGAAGGAAGCAGGAGGGACATTGGGAGTGGTTGTGTTTGTCATCCCAAGCAAGCACCATGATGTGTGATGGAACACAGCTTTCCTGGGGATGGCCAAACACCTGCCTGCCCATGGGGAGCAGTGGATGAATTCCTCGTTCTGCTTTGCTTCCATGCACAGCTTTTGCTTTGCCTGTTGAACTGTCTTTGCCTCAGCCCACAGGTTTTCTCACTTTTGCTCTTCTGACTCTCTCCCCCATGCCACTGCTGGGACTGAGTGGCTGTGTGGGGCTTAAGTGCAAGCTGGGGTTAAACAACATCAGGCCAAACTCTTGGCTACCCTTTGAGCTTTGGGCCTCTAAGAAATTTTTTCATATATCACAAAATGGGTGGGTTTTTACATTTCCCAGTTGATATAAGAGAAATTTGTTTTTCAGGTATTACAGCTGGTACTTTCCACTGTTTTAGAAAGGGCCCTGCTGAAATGACACTGTTGAGCACTCTGTGAGTTTGAGGAAAAACAGGCTATCACTATTTTCATTTCCTCTCTTTTTCTAGTATCAAGGAAGGATGGCTGACAGAATTCTTACATTCAGGGACATACAATGGGCATGGCTTTAAAAGCATAGAGGAAGATCATCTTCACAATCACCCACAGGTTTTGGATTCACAATTAATATAATAGGCTACTAAAAAAAATTCTGAAAACCATACGTTTACTCCAAACTGCGTAGGCTTATCACAGTATGTGAGTCTCATTGTATCATATGGGAATATAATCTCCTCTTCACATAATTTGAATTGGATAATGTCAAATACGCATTTCTGTTATGGCGAAAAGGCCAAATATTTTAGTTTCATCTGTTTAAAAGACACAACAGAGTGATTCCAGTCCTTTTATAATTCCGTTTAGTAGATATTAGGAACACGGATGATGATTTTTCAACTCTCTACACCCTTCTCTTGGAATATTTCTATGGAAAAGGAGGTTCAATGCTTTTTCCATCTCAGCCAAATTAATCCATTATTCCTCCAATGTTCCCTTCAGCTACCAGTGTTGTTAGTATTCTTTTTCTCCTTTTCGGGAAACATTCCTGATATGACTTGATTAAAAATCATGTCTGTTCTGAAATGGAATCTGATTAATTCAAAGTTAGCTCTGCTGTTGGCTTAAGCTAAATCTGGCTCTGAAATTGTTAGGACCTTCACTGTTCCGGATTTTTGTGAAAAAGAACTCTCAGGATATGCATGACCAAGAAAAGATCTACCTGAATCAAAACATTCCAAAGAAATTCTCTGTACTTAGTAAGAATAAGTTTTAGAAAGCATATATTATGATATATAATTTACAGAAAAACTAAAATACTGCCAAGAATTGTTAGGTTGTGATAGAAATATCCAACCAGTAAAATTTCCGAAGACCACAAAGTGTAAAGAAAAAGAGAGCAGAGAAATATTTATTTTACAGTGTACCACAATAGTATAATGTAACCTAAAGAATTAAGCAAGATAGAAGAAAATTTTGGCCAAACAACAGAGGAATAATTTTGAAGGACTGTTTCTGCACAAGAGGAAATGAAATAGTTTAAGAAGAACTGTAAAGAGGAAAAGAGAAGTAAAAAATAATATCATTCATGTTATATCTAGCTTGTATACTATATTCTACAAAATAGTAGTCATGGGTATATTATAATTTCTGCCATTTGCTTACAGTAACTCTTTGGTGTAGCTCAGCTTTTGTTTCCTCATCATCTTGCAGGCCATCAGCAATTGAATTAAAATCTCTTTGCCACTGAGATACAAACTCCTGCTTAAGATCTGGACGTTTCAAATAATCTTGAAAACTGTTTCTGTAAATTATGGTAAAAATAACTTTGGTGTTAAAAGACATACAGAATGCCACATGAAAAATACAAAACACTGATATTAATGTAATAAGATACTATTTCTACTTACCTAATATGTGCTATGTAATGGATTATACTGTGCTGTTCATCCCTTAGACATCTAAGTACAGTTTTGATGGTATTCATATATGCATTTTCTACCATTTCCCAATAAGGTACTAAAAAATTAATCATCTCCTGTGAATTTTTTAAAAACATCAAAATTAATTGATATATTTCTTGGCAATTCATTTATCTGTAGCATTAGCAAATATATGAAAAAATTATTTCATTAAACCATATTACTGGGGTTTTTTTCACTATGTATTTCTTTCGGTTTACAACTGTTTAAACACACTGTACCAAAACAGAGCTTTATCCTATGAATTTCTTTGGAAAAAAGTGGCAGGTCTCTAAAGGAATGGAAAATTCCAGCAGAATACTCCAGTATCAGTTGTTTTGAATATACTTATAAAATAAGTGGTGATACTGAGTAAGCACTGAAGTATGAAAATTTGGTCATTCATAACTGTTTGAGCTTGTAAAAATCTAAACTGACTGCCTAGTGTTGCAAGAGTGATGTTTGACTGACTGACCGTCATGAAATGTAAATAAAGGCCATGGCCAGAGGAAACCCAGCATATACGAGCTGATTGCAGTCAAGAAGGAAAAGCTGGTAAACATTAGGAAAGGAATTACAGAACAAAGTTCAAACCATCATTGAAAACCCTTGAAAAATCGGCATCTCAAAAACTGCATGCAGTCCCAGCTTCTCATCTCAAAAAATTTACAGAAGAACTAGAACAGATTATAACTAGATTGGAGAATAAAAGCAACATTAAGCAAAACAAACATTTAAGAGATGCTTGTCACATTTTAAATATCTTTTAAGGTTTATTATAGACTTATTCATTGTATCCCTCAATACATGAATTAGGGTCACCATGAATTAGGGTCACCAAATGATCCAAGCAAAGAACATGGTTTAAAGGAAAGAAAGCGAATTTTTTTTTTCAGAATTAACTTAATTATACAACCTATGTCATAGAGAACAAAAAGTAAATGGCTTCAAAAAAGCAACTAAAGCAACTAAAAAACATAATCATGGAAGAAAAGTCCATTGAGAGCTACTAAACACAAGATGCAGATATACAGCCATTTCAGAAACCCCTTAAATTTCAGATCACTAGATCTGAGAAGATGTCCTTGAGGAAAACATATTAGGAAAAAAATATACTAGAAGAAAGATTCGTGCACCCTCTCCCTATTCTTATTGTTTGTATGAGACCCACAACTTATCTTTGTCAGAGAAAGAAAAGTGACCTAGTAAGTTTCTGTTAGTATTTCATAATAGTAAAAAGAATTATTATTTTGGCAGCTGTGTTCTTGATCATAATTGCAAAGAATTAAAAAAATCGAAATTTGAAAGTATGATTCCTTATTTTATGTATTTTAGTAGCAACTGTTCTTTGTACATTTATCACAAAGTACTAGCATACCTTTTATTGAAAAATATTGAAAAAACAACATGCAATGATGCAAAAGGTTTAGGTAGGACACACATAAAATACTCAGAAAAATATATGCTTTGATATTTTAGATTTTCAATCATGAATTAGTCAACCTGGGGAAGTGGTTCATCTACGTAAATCCATTCATCTGATCCTGGTTCAATCGGTGGTGGTGTCACAGGAGAGGGAGAAGGCTGATTTGTAACTGCTGAAACCTTTACTTCTTCATCTGTAACTGGTAAACCCTCTTCTTCACCTGCAACTGGTAAATCCTTTTCTTCTTCTGGTGTTATTTCTTCAGCAGATCCTTGATACGAATGTACAATTAGTACCTTTAAATGTATTTTAAGTATCAATAAACAGAATTAGACATCTATGCTATTCTGACAAGTTCAAAATAACAGAACAGATTCACTCTTTCACTACTTAGGTATCGTCCATCAAAAGCATACTCATGAAATCAGGAATCCTCAAGGAACATTGGGTCAGTTAACACCTAAACAAACTCAACATCCATAAATCCATGGGCCCTGACTGGATGCATTCACAAGTGCTGAGGGACCAGGCACACACCATAGCCAGGCTATGATCACGGTAACTGAAAGGTCATGGGGATCAGGAGAGGTGCCTGAGGACTGGAAGAAAGCCAATGTCCCCCCAGTCTTCGCAAAGGACAAAAAGGAGGACCCAGGGAACAGGAGTGGTCAGCCTCACTTCAATCCCTGGAAAGATATGGAGCACCTCATTCTGGAGACCCTCTCTATCCACACTGAAGACAAGGTGATCAGGAGTTGTCAGCACGGATTCACTAAAGGGAGATCATGCTTCACCAACCTGATTCCCTGTTCTGTTTATATGAACTCAACAGTGAAGGACAGCATGGAAGCAATCAACATAAACATGAAATTATACATTATTAATTGACCACAGGTATTATTTCTCCTTAGAGAGTAAATAGCCTTTACAGTACTTCAATACAACAGCTGGATTCTAACTAGAAAAATCTCCACTCCATTTGCAGCAGTAGGAATTTTGCTATTGATTCCAGCAGGGCTATTAATTATATACCAAGCACATAAAAGAACCCCCCCTCGATCCAATTTTCTGTTGGGTGTGGTATTTCCAAGAATTTTTAATGAACTAGAAACCTTGCACAGAAGTAGTAGGATTAACTTTTACTGTTAATAGTGCTTTTCATGTTTTGATTTTTTTTTCTTTTGGTGGTAGAAGACACATGAAGATTTTTCTCATAATACTTATGAAAAAGTCTGGTTACTTAGAGGTCACTAATGCTGGTTGAATGGATGCATTTGTTCCCCTGGATACTTCATATTTTTTCCTTTTTAAGTTATTTTAAAGGATTCTTTCCTTCTGGGTGATAAAGAGGAAAAATGGAACAAAGATGTACTAAAAGTACATGTCAAAACCACTCCTACCTATCCATACTTTTATGCTGCTACCAATAAATTAATATATATTGATAATGGCAAGTTGGACTTTCTTTCTTATACAATTATGCTATCCCACAAGATGAAGATGCTAGCTGTGATTTTTAAACCAGGAGGAAAGAATTGATTTTAATGCTTTAAAATGCTTTATATATGAAATTGGCCCATACACTTTGAAAATGTAAAAACACTACAGAAAATTCAGGGTTCTGGTGCAGTTATAAATTGGCACATCCACAATTTTTTTCAGGAGCAGAAAAAATTAGGTTGCCATACAGTTTTATAGAGCAGTAAGTAGTGTTAATTTTAAAGAACGAAGTCTTTTGTTACTGAGTTTTAGAAAGTAAGGACATGAAAACTTACTTCTATTTTGATTTTTCTCAATTTCTTCTATTATAATTTCCTTCACTGTTTCATACACAAGACTTTCTTCTGTCTCTGCATTTACTTTCACTAGAATGTTTTGATGGACTGAGAACCATTTCTCTAATTTTGGCCATGTCTTTAGAAAGCCTGCAATTCTAAAAAATTCACATCAATGTATGAAATTAAAATCTAATAGAAAATAAAAAATTTCTAAAATCAATAAATAAAAGAAAAAAATAACACCATCTAATTTAACACTAAAACAACTTGACCCACATCAACCCCTTTAAGTTAAACACAGGAAAATTTTCAAAATTCTGTTAACTAATCATGTATATCCAACTCCTTTATGTCACAAGCTAAACTTACTTTCTAATATCACAACTGAACCAATAATAATAAGTAATATAACAGTCTGAAACAGTTAATAGTATCAAATATTCAGAAAGAAGAATTGCTGTTCTTGATTTTTACACTTGGTGTAAAGTTAAACATCTAGTGATTCAATTAAAATTAGAAAACTAAGTGTTTTTTGTAAACGTAGAAGTGGAAAACAGCATTTTAGAAAATCTCAAACTCAAATCAAGTGCATGATATTCAAGGACAGTCACATCATGTGTGACACACCTCAGATATAAGTGTACTCATAGATACACATATATATGCAAAATGTATACATTTAGTTCATGCAGTATATACTGGAAAACTAAACTCTTGGAACAATATCCTGGAAAATCAAACCACAAGAATTCTTATTTTCTAGGACGATTTATATTGTGCAGAAAACAAAAGTACCCTTTAGGCTCCACTTTATAGAAGGGTCTAAGTAAATCGTTAACATTAAGCATGTCAGTATTGTCCTGGATCCCCAGTGAAATTCAGATCAGTTACCTGCCTAAAGATCTGGCTGAAGCAACTTTTTTGTGCTTCATATAACATACCTGTGCAGCACCTGCTCCCTGGCTAAGTCAATCTTCTCTTCCATGATTTCAGCATCTGAATTTTCATCGCTGGTCTGAGATGCCTTTCTTGCATCTACTGTGTGGAAAAACGCATACATCAGCATATATCGAAAAAGGTGAGTTTCAGGCAGTTATTCACCCCAACTAACAAAATCATTTTAAGAACAAATTCAGTGTTCCTTCTTCTTACATTTCATTTAAAACTTGGGTACCAAACTTCCTAGAAGACAGGAAGAGATAGAGAACATAATAGAAATAAAAACTTAAGCTGTCAAGGATCTAAGACACTGACTTGCCTCTTCCTCTGTTTAAGTGCATTGTAGCACTAACATTTCCTAATGGATACTTTTCAGTCACAGAAATCTCCAGTTGAAGAGATGGAGGACTCCTGTGGGCAGACTGTTTCAGGCTTACCTACTCTACCAGTTAGAAGGTATTTTCCCAGTTTCATCTGAAGTATCTACTTTACACAATGAGCAGATATTCCACTTCATGAAAAGACAAGGTATTGTCTCTTTCTGTATCTTCTCTAAATTTTACAAAGCCTTTAATTCATTAGAAATATGTCATTTAAAAGAATTCTGATTTTCTTACTGTTCTTTTGACCCTTTCTATCATCACATTTACATCTTATGAAATAAATTCTATTTATATTTCTGAGATTATATTACATATCACCACGTTACAAGTGTTTTGGCAACACAAGGTCTTAAAATTAGCAAGAGTTTCAAGTGTCTATACGTCTATCCTCACTAGATTCTTAGCAAAAGCTCTAAAGATTTTGTCCCATCCTCCCTCCTACCTGTGCATAAAAGCTAAATGTAAATGGTGCTTTAACTCAACCTATTTGCCAGCTATGCACTGCAGTGAAAATAACAAAGAAGAATCTCCTCATAATTTGGATAATACAAAACATACTCATTAAAAATACTTCTGTTTCACCAAGGTCTTAAAATGTGAATTTTGATACCAAATAACCCTCAAAAAGCCTTTGATGCCTTTGTCTTGGTTGGCCAGAATTTACTTTGTTTTCTGATCATTCACTGACTAACTGAAGAGAAATCATGACAGTAATCAATAGGGAATAAATTTTGGCACTATCAGGGAATGAATATTGGCACATTCCTCTGTTTAAAATTTCCTTTTTCCCTTTCCAAGTGTGTCTCATGAAGAAAAATACTATTTAAAGGCACACAGTTGTAATGCTGCTTATTCTGCATCTGTTACTACTTGTATTTTTTCCAGCTGCTGTTTTATGTGATATCTAACACCAGCTACTGTGCTATCTCAGCTGCAGTGAGAGTTCAGAACAAAAAAGCATATACACATGCACTTGCACACCTCTGATCTGTCTTTGGCTGAAACAAACAGAAGTTTCTGAAATAATCTGGAAGTATTCAAGGCACAATTAATGAAGTGATGCTGTGAGACATATAGAAATTGTCCAGTAATGCTATTTTGCATTAATAGCTACAACAGATATCTGCTTGTCCTTTTAGTTTGTTAATAGTAGTTGGAAACTTACACTTCACATTAGCTGCACGGTTCAGCACCACACTGTCTGAAATATCCAATAATATACAAATATCAAATGCAGGTGAGATAGGAGGAGGCTCGTTAGGGACTCTGGGATCTATAGCAAGTGACAGCTTTTCAGAAATTGGATCTTTTGCTTCTACATCAAACCCTGTATAGGATTTTTCAAAGAGCTTTGCCTGATCAATTGTCATTGGAAACCCTTCCACAATCCATCCCTTCTCTGGTGGTATTTGGCTAAAAGGAAATGAAGAACCAGAATTACACAGTGAATTGATAGCATAATAATAAAACCAAAAGAACTGCTTGCTCTAGCCATCATTCATTCTTAATTCAGTATATTAAATCTCATGATTAATACCGAATATGAAAGATATTATTAAACAGTAAAGTAATGGATTTTAAATCAGAAAAAATAACATCAAGTCTAATTAAAGTGACAAAACATCAGAAACAAAATGATTTTTGCTGTCTTGATAAACAAAATTTTCTCTACAGAGACTGCTCAGACATTTCTCAGTTCTCTCAAATAACTTTTGAGCTAAAGTAATAAATAGGAAAATTTATTTTATAACAAAGTATACTAATAGGAGTAATACAACTTAAACAATATTCATGCAGGAATTAAGTGCTAATTGCACATCAGGGTAGTTGAGACAATTTTCTGTCAAACAAGAATAGAAAAATAACATCTATGCAGTCTACATAATTTCATACCTAATGGCTTCCAATAGGATGTCAATTAGTAATTCATCAGGAACACTTTTTCCTTTGTTCAGCCATTGTTGTGATGTAGCACCAAGCTGGGCACGAGCAGACAGCTGAGGAAGAGTGCAAAGCTCAGCACCAACAGATAGCTGTGAAGAGTGCAATGTGTGCTCAGAATGCTCATAGCTGTCATTGTTGAAAAGAGTATGACTCCACATTTTATATTATATACTTTTATTTTATTTATTTATTTATTTATATTGAGGAGTGGTAGCTCTTATTAATTAATACTCAATAGGTGGGGGGGTCTATTAAGGAGAACAGTTTTAACTGTAAAAAATGCCTAGTTCAATTGAAATCTCCAGCTGATTTCCATCATTACACTAATAACAATGCTGAAAGAAACATGATAGAGAGACAAAGGATATGAATGCCAAGAAATAAAAAATCAAGTGTTCTGGTTCTAAGCTTACTCTGATTTTCACTACCACTGATGATTTCATACAGCAGAATACAAATTCATTACTTTTACAGGGATTCTTTTATATCTTAGCTTTGGAAGTATTTTTCAATGAGCAGTAAGTCAAAGAAATCACTGTAGGCTTAAACATTTTTAGCATAAAGAAAAGAAACCTTGTCATGCGATGAATTACTTGCTTGGTAGCAGCAAGCACGAATATAATTTTGCCTACTCAGAAATGTCATAAAAAATACCACATCTTATATGAATGTGAGATTTCACAAGAAAATACAGAACTTTAACAAGATGTACAACTCTCACCAACACACAGAGGAACAGATTTTCACAATAAGATCTTTTCATATTTCATACAGAAAATACTTCAAGCGAGGTCAGTAATTCAGAATGGTGAAAAGGTGACACCATTTAATTAATTTAACCATTTTAAAAAATGCGTTTTTATAAAGTAGAAACTAAAACTGGATTACAAACCTCGGACAGGCCATCCTGACTGTTACCCAATTCCAATTCTTCCTGAGATGGATCTTTTTCGACAGGACAGTTGTCTAAAATAGGTTCTAAAATAAAGTTTGATGATTCTATTACTATAAATTTATTACGATAGATAAAGAATAAAAGTACATGCCTTGTTACTGTTCTTTGAACAAACCAATACAGAAGGTACATGAAATTGCTAGGATCATAGGAGCATTGAGTAATTCAGGTTGGAAGCAACTTCTTGATGTCACCTAGTTCAAGTACAACGTTCTGCTCAAAGTGGCATCAATTATAAGGTCAGGTTTCTCAGTTGGTTACCCCACGTGAACTGGAAAACCTCCATGAATGGAGACTACACTATCTCTCCAGGAAATTTGTTTCAGTACTCGGCAGTCCTCATGGGGGAAAAGGCCTTGTCTTGTGTCTAGGCAGAAGGACAGCAAGAAGGGCTTTTACAGGTATCTCCTCAGCAAAAGGAAGGCTGGGGGAAATGTCTGCTGGGACATGCAAAAGACTGAGGTATCCCAAGGCCCTGAAACATACAGGAAAATCTGCAGCAAGATTTACCTGTGGTGGTTTCTGTTTGGAGTTCCTCTAGAATATCTGATGGTGAAGTTGGTATGTTCTCCTGCACCTTGTATAAATTATGACAGCAAACGGATTAGAAAGAAAACTACACATTACAGAAAAAACAAGCCTGTCAATTCAAGCTGACTCTTGCAGTCTTACCTGTCAAAACTTATAAAGAAGTTTGAAATTAAGTAAAAAAACTGAAACATGCTCTGTTCCTTATTTATTTCATTCCCATCTACCTGTCCGAGCCAAGACCAAAACTAAAAAATTTGCTTACCTCATTTTGTTCTCCAGAGCTCTCTGCCTCCTGTGAAATCATGTCGTGTTCACTTTGCACTTCATTTTTAAGAAAAGCTTCAATGGCCTCCTGAACCAGTGTACCAACAGATAGTACCTGAATATTGCAAACTAATACACAAAAATATTAGATAGCTAAAATTTGAGTTGAGTATAGATACAGAGAAACCATTACAAGCAGTTAAATTAATTATTTAATTGGGGCTCCTAATGTAAATTGTTGCCATTCTTTCTTCTCTGTAACCACTTCACAGCATGTATCAACAATCACATAGCTATCTTGCTAGTCTGTTCTAAAACAAGTATCTCCAAAGAAGTTTACCAAAAGCATTTTTAAATTCACAATGAAGAAGTATTAACATTACAGTACAATATTAATATTACTTTCAAGTTCCACTGTTTCTAATCTTATTTTGGAAGATAACAAAGGAATGACATAAAGCCAACCCCAGCAAAACAGAGACACATCTGAGGTTCAAGAATTAGTACTGCAAGGATTTGCCCAAACAATTTACATTGCAAGAGTGGGATTTTAACACAAATAAAAATGCTAAAGTATTTTAGGCAAACAAACAAACAAAAAAAAAACCTCTACCTTTTTCAATAAACTTTGCACAGGTAGTTTTCCCACTAAACATTTTTCCCAAAATACATCCCTTGACAGGAAATGAAGGAAAGCCAGGTGAAGATATGGGTTTTGGAGGATAGAACATCTCCATCAGTCTACGAAGCACATGACCCAATATGTTATTATTAAGAGGAGGTTTGTTTTCACTGTTGTCTTCAGCTGGGCTCCATTCCCCTGTCATATTCTGTAAAAATGACAAATTAGTAAATCATGTCTCAATACGCCTTGCCTTCCATCTTTCTAAATACATGTAGCTATACACAAACACAATACATAAAATCATGAAATTTGAGTAGCACTAAATTATAACGTATTTTTTAGAATAGAACCTTGTAAAAAGCTATAATTATGTCACAATCCTTAAACATTTATTGATATTCACTAATAACTAGTTGAGAGACAAGTACTTAAACAAACATTTTCACAGATTGTGTGACGGTTTGCCTCTGGAGGGATGCCATAGAGAATACATAACAAAAGGTTTGTGAGTTTAGGACCGGAAGAGATCACTCGCAAGTTACCATCATGGGCAACACTGACTTGACTTGAGGAAATTGGTTGAAATTATTTTGAATCAAAATCAGAGCAGGACAGAGACAACTAAAACAAACCATAAACATTTTTCCCCCCACCCCTCCCTCTTTCCCAGGCCAAACTTTAGTCGAAATTCTGTACCTCCTCCTGCCCAGCAGAACAGGAGAACAGGTAATGGGGGTTATGGTCAATTCATGACATTGCTTCTGCTCCTGCTTCCTCCTCAGACAGAGGAGTCCTCCCCCTGCTCCAGTAGGGGGTCCTTCTCACAGAAGCCAGTTCTCACCAATATATCCAACCTTAGTCCTTCTGATGGGCTACAGTTCATGAATGGTTCCAGCTGGGTCTCTTCCATGGGGTACTGTACTCCACGAACAGATTGCTTCAGTGTGGGCTCCTCTCTCCATGGGCCACAGCTCCTGCCAGGAGCCTGCCCCATCCACCTGCTCTGTTGTGGGGTCTTCCATGGGCTGACGGCGGATCTCTGCACCACCATGGGCCTCCATGGGTGGCAGGGGAATCTCAGTAACAGTGCATGGAACACATCCTCCTCTCTATTTTCCACTGACCTTGGTGCCTGCAGTTGCTCCTCTCACACCTTCTCACTCCTCTCTTCTCTGACTTCTGCACAAAACCTTTTTTTCTTCTTAAATACATTATCACAGAGGTGTCACTACTGTAACTGGTTGGCTCAGCCTGGCCAGTGATGGGTCCATCTCGGAGCCAGCTGGCATTGGCTCAGTCAGACATGGGGGAAGCATCCAGCAGATTCTCAGAGAAGCCAACCCTGCAGCTTCCAACTACCAGAACTTTGCTGCACAAACTTAATACAGATTCATATAATCACTTTTAAAATTCCATAAGCATGAAAAATAATTTCACCAATATCATGGAATTAATCAGCAGCAGATTTTTGTATTAGAAATCTAGTATCCTAATATTCTGCTCTCTAAAACTGGGAAACATTATTGCACAGTATCACACTTAATTCTCAAAAAAATTCATGAACAAAAATTTGAAATATATGTCTTCACCTAACACACTTTCAATTAGGAGGAAAAAATCAAACCAAAGCCAACAAGTCAAACCAATTCAAATACCTTTAAAGGAAGGAGATACTGAGTAGAAACTTCCAGCTCATCTACCCTGAGATCAATAGAAATTTATTAGTTGTATGATTTACAAGGTTTTACTAGTAAAGATCATCTTACTGACAATCACACTGGAAGAAAGATTAGAATGAAAGGAAGTAGTCAAAAGAACAAAACACAGAATTATACTTCTGCTCTACCCATCTTGCATCTTGTAGCACTAGGGAAGTCCTGAAGTTTATGCCGTGAGGAGCTAAAAGACATTTTAATATGCAGGATAATGCCAGTCCTGTATTAATACTTATTTGGTTGGAGGATATTAAACCGCTGTTTGGAAGATGCGTAACTAATAATATTTTCAATTAGATTCTAGCTTGTCACTTCACTTTGGGTGCACAAGGCAAAGTCAAATGTTTCAGCAAGGGAAATCCCAAGCTGGAAAAAAATGAAGAAAAAAATTGTTCACAGTAAGACTGGTAAAGCATGGGAACAGGCTGCACTGAGAGTTTATGGAATCTCTATCCTTGAAATACTTGAAAGTTGCCCAGAGAAGGTGGTAAGTGTCCTTACCTGACTGAGAAGTTGGCCCTGCTTTAAGCAAATGTCCTTCACAAACCTTTAAACCCAAACAATTGTGTCATTCTATAAATTAAATATTTCATCAATAGTGAACAATTCTAAAGTTCTATTGAAAGATATGATTTTGAATTTTTGTTCTGGGTAGAATATGCAACCTTTTCCTGAATTTACTATCTGAATCATGTATTGCCACAGCATACATTCTACTAGTAGAACTTGATCAATGTTGACTTTGAACATAGGTGTATTACATAGAAAACCACAATTTAATTATCAGTCTAAACTAAATTTAAATTAAAAGTCACTTATTTTTAATCAGCAAAAACAAATAAAGAAAATCTTTTTGAGTTGCACAATATCCTGTCAAATACATCTCAGAAAACATACTCCTTTTCATGTGTAATTGAAAAGACATCCTTTAAAAAACCCAAAAACGTGCACTATCTGAATAATTTATCTTTAAACATATAGGTAGAGATGGATCAGTTGTTTTAAATTCAATTAGACATCTAGGAAAAATTAATTCCAAATTGAATGGGTTCCCCCACCCTTCAGCTATCTTGCCATTTTAACCAGAAACTTGCTAGACGGTACCTGTCATGAGGTAATACAGTTTACCTGTCAGAAACAGTTTCCAGGCATCCAGGTGGGAGTTATATAACTGCTGGTCAAAAACTTTTGGATGAACCTGGACATTATTTGCTGTTTCCAGCAGTACCTAATGCTGTGGTTGGTTTTGGGTTATTCCATTAATTTATTAAGCAATTAGTCACCATTTGTAACATGGTAGTTTCAAAAAATATTCTAAAAATAAAATGTCATATATAATGTACAATGGTCTGATGCCACTGCATTTTCTTGTATTTTATCACATATATTTGACACTTTTAGCTGGTATTCCCAATGTAAGCACAGTACTCTTGAGAGATGCCAAATTGCCTCTCCTGCGCTTTTTTCACAAGCATTAGGAAAATCAGCATAAACATTGTCAGAATGACCTGCCATTAAACTTATATCTAGAAGCAATACTTTGAAAACATTAGTTGTTCACTTAGGTTTTTAGAAGGCATAAGTATGAATTGGTGCCAACCATTTTACATATCATATGATGCCAGCTTTTGATGAATAATGATTCAGAAAGAAACAAGACTAATGAGATCTGGGAATAAATTAATTATGAAATAATTTGAAATAGCCTGGCAGGAAAAAAGGAGGCCTTAAATGTGTCAATAAATCTTTGTGACCTTCAGGGATGTTACAGTTAGACTACTGAGACATCATTATATAAGCAAAAATATGACTGAAAAATTTTTATTAGTGCTCTCCACTGTTTCCGGCCTGTCCCCCTTTAATGTCCCCCCTGTTGACTTTGTGTATAGATCTTTTTTCACCTCAGAAAATGATCACAAAATTCATACATCAGTTGATATGCTGTAAATCAGGACCTTATAAAGAGATAAATCAGAAAAGTATGCATTAAAATTGAAGCCACAATAAATTGAGCTGTTGGGCATTCATCACAGAAACTCATAACGAACATCTATACGCATTGCAAAAGAAAATGTACCAACTGGATCAGCATGTGGATAAAAAGGACATATATACTGTAGTTATAAACTTCCAACAAGATATAGACTGGGGATTTGCCATGATTTTGCCGTGTTGTACTCACCAAGTCATTTGTAAAGCCTAAATATAATTTTGTAAAGTTTGTACAACACATTTTAACAGGGAAACATTAATCCTTAACATTTCAATTTTGAAATTATATTAATGCATTGAAAAGCTGAAGGGAAGTTTTAAAGTACCCTGAAAAATATTGACTTGTATTCTAACAGATGATTAAGAAAAATGTCAGTAATTTTTAATAATTTTCAAAACCATTACTATCTTAAAACAATGAATCACTCAAACCAATAAATCTTGTTAGAAAGCTTTCACTCAAAATGGCTGAAATTAGGAGCTCAGGTTTTGTAACATACACAGTATTTCATTTTACTGCTTTTACTGGTTACTTTCTGTTGCATTTTCAAATCTCATAATATTAATTATACCTTCAAATTCCAATTAGCTGAAAATTAATTGCATTGCAATTAACATGCTGGTCCTACAACTCAAAAAATATAATCAGGGTTATATATAAAAATGGAATAATAACTGCTACTAACATCAAATATAGCCACGTTTCATATAAAACATCAGTCAACGAAAAGAAAATACATGTCAAAATATGACATTAGAAACCAATAATAGAACAAAATGCAAGATCACAACATAAAGTTTATGATTATGAAAAAGCAAGGTGTATTGTCTTCCATTATGCCTTATCAGTTTGATGTACCTTGTATTCACCATAATCTTTTTCATCTAATGCATTCATTTTATTCAGCTCTGCAAGTTGTTCTGGGCTAGGTTCATCTGGCAAAGGTTGAATTGAGGCTTGTTCATATATTGGTTTTCCTTTTAAAAAGCATTCCTTCCAATCCATTATCACTTTTAATGGAACACGGCTGCAGGAAAAAAAAAACAAACGTTTTAAACCAAAAATTAAAGGGTTGGACATTTGACAATGCTGTATCCAAATTTATAAGAATCCCAATAATGAAAAAAGCATATACAAAACTAGTTATAGTTTATAATGCATCCTGTAATTATTACAGCTTTTTAAAAGAGCTTGTTTATTTTTATGACAGCTGCAGGCACTTGCTGGCTTCAGTATTTTCACAAATGTGTCATCACACAATATTTGGCTGGCAGAGATGTGTAATAACAGTTTTGCTACTTTTCCCTGTCCCAAAATATTCTTTCTTTTGTGGCATAAAAGCCTCCTCTTGCCAAAAATCTATAGAATATTTATCCTGGAAGTTAAAATTAATTCAGATTTATATCAATAATTTAGCTTTTTCTTTAATTAGTAATTTCACTAAACTGCATGCCTAGGCTGACTACTTTATCATGACCTAATCAAGCCTAAATTTATATCATTTCCATAGAGTATAATCATGTGTATTTCATATAGTTACACTTTTACTATTTTAACTTACAATTACACTAAAAAGCAATAATATTTTGGCATACTTTCTAATATTCTAAGTCTAACCCCATAGTCAAATCACTAAATACTAATGAAATAACCACAGTAATAAAGCCCCACTCTGTGGTTTTTGAAACACTTCTACAGCACAGGCACTTGGAGATTACTGCCTTCTTAGGACCTTCTCAGAAACCCTAGGCAATTAGGGCATGTCAGAAGAGGCAATCACAGCATGTAGGACTCAGACGAATTTGGGCTCAGTCGCTACTCTTTGTACAGTCCAGACAGGTTTATATATCTTAGGAAATTCATCCTGTTTGTACTACACTGAGGAAGTGTTCATCTGGTGGAGCAATCTAGAATGAGATGAGCACCATTCAGTTTTTAGCTTTTAACTAAGGAATTTGTTAGTAAGAAAGGAAATCAGCAGTTCCACAAGCTGTGACACCAGATTTCGGTCTCCTAAGAATTCAAGTTAGTGCAGTTTTAAGTAATTCTGCTAAGGCTGTAGCATTGGTTCACCCTGTATTACACACCAGTGAATCCTCACACAAAACTAATGCCACCATTCTTGCACACAAACTAATTGCACCTGCCATGTAAAACATCTGAAAAGCTACATAATTTACTATAATGTTTAAACCAGTCTGAATAATGCAGGTTAACAGCTACCTAACAGCTGTTATTTTTGCCTAGCAGCAGCATACTCACTTGTTTGTCAGTTGACGATATTCTCCTACTTTTGTTGACACATCAATGATTTGGCTTATCATCTCCCAACATATAGAATAATGCTTTTTATAGCATGCCTGAGCTCTTTCAGCAGCAAGTTTCTCATGATGTTCTCTTTCCTGGATTATTTTGTCTTCATTATCAATCTTTATCTGTTTTGCAATAGCCTAGAATTGTTTTTAAGGAGTAAATTTGAGACTGCAATGAAAATAAAAATGCTGAGGTGCACAGTCCTGAAAACAAAAATTAACTTATTCATTTAACTCAAGAAATGAAAACAACTCAATTCTCACCAGAATTGCAGAGCTACCATTGCATTAGCAGGAAGACTAATGCATAAACATACCTAAAAGTTTTTATTCACTCTATAAAGTCCCATTTGTTTGCTTTCTAAAACAGAATAAAATAAAGGAGAAATACATTACTTCTTTTATGGGAAACAGATTAAGAACATATTCAGTCCTTGAAGGCAGTGAAATTGCAGCTTTTAGTGTAACTACCCATTGAGAGCATGTCATTTATCTTACTAGAGTCTGATCTTCAAGTAATTTCATGTTACTGATGTTGTTCAATCTTTGAAAGATTTCTGGTCATGGTAGAAAATTCTCAGTAGTTCCTGTGGTGGTGTGCTCCATCACCACCTCCTGTGGTGGTGGCTGAAAGAGTACTAAAAGAGGTGATGAAATCAATAGCTATAGCCACTGATTAGACAGGGATCCAGCTGCATTGGAAGTTTTGGAGTTGCTGATCATTTTTGACAGGAGAAAAATAAAATTTCTAATATTACATTATGGCCTTACTATAAGCATAGCACTTGGCAATTTTCCACAGAATTATAAGTCCTTTTAATCAACTTAAAGCTTCAAAGTATAAACTAGCACTCATGAGTGAAACTACTCCAGCATTTGTCAAAGACAGACATTAAGAGATTATATCTAAAGGAAAATAAGAACATGATTCCTGAAACAGGACCTTAGGTTATTGTCCTGTTGCCTCTGCAAGGTGGTGCCTTTTAAACTCAGCAACTGGAGATGTTTTCCTACAACGTTAAAATCAGTATGGAAGAAAATATCAAAATTAGACTTTAAATTGCTCAGCTTTGTCCCTTATTACAGGATCATGGAACAATAGAATGGTTTGGGTTGGAAGAGACCTTTAAAGGCCATCTAGGTTATGCCCCCTGCCATGGGCAGGCACACCTTTCACTAGATCAGGTAGGTCAGCTGTTCCTTCTCTCTGCAAAATTCTCCTAAACTTTTAATGTAGTACAAAATACACTGAGTTCCACAGTTATAGTTACATGCTTAATGCATACAGCTGTAACTTTGAACTAAGATAAAAGACTGTCTTTATCTCTAAATCATCCTGTCCCTAGAAAAATCCTGAATTCTAGCAGTTGACAAAATGAATTCCATTTTGTAACATGAAGGCATTCTAGAACTCCTGCAGCAATTCAGAGACCAAGCAATCTTTTACCTCTTCTCTGTCAAGAGCTTCTTGGAACTCTTTCTGTCGTCTTTCTTCATATTGCTTTTCCCTGAAAATCCTGTTTTGCCTTAGCACCTCTTTTTCATGCCGAACATGCATGAGTTCAGCAACAATCCTCCGCTCATTCTGAGATTGTTTCGTTAGTCTGCAAATGAGCTGCTCCTCCCGGTAAGCCTTCTAAAAGATAAAAATAGTAATACTAAGCACAGTTTATAAACTATTTCCTAGAAAACTCATCAGTGTCTAACATGAGAAATAGGGATGTCATCATATGCTGTCATATGACAGCATTCACCTGCTTACACGGGACACAAATTCAGGACAATGCTCATATCTATTTATTATTACAATTTTCATAAACTATGTAAGAATTCAAAATCTGTCTTAACTGAGATACTCAGTAAAAATACATCTGGTCAGACTAACTCCATTTTAATGTGGTTATTTCCTGTGTGTAAAGAAACTGCAGCATTTTTCAAATAACCTCTTATCTGAAGGCCTCTTATCTGAAGATATACCCTTACCTCAAATCATTAATTTAACCCTGTTATTCACCAGTCCCCATTCTCAGTCATAATCTACAGGATCCTTGAGCAGTCTATTTGCTACAGATCTGAATTTTTTCCTTCATTTGGGGGAATTGGGTAATTATCTTTTCATTCTTCCCTATTCAGCACACTGGGATTATGAAGAAGAATTCAGAACAGAGGAAAATACAAGATTTCTGGGTAACAGTTCCAGTGTTCTCACTGGGACATGAATATAATACACTATGAAGTACTAAAGGGAAAATCATTCTGAACCATTGCTTGAAACATGGTCTGCGTGCACAGATGCTTTGAAGGCTGGGAATTGTTATTTTTCAAAGTGCTCTTGAAACATAATAGTATCTTCTCACTGTTACACTTCTCCAGACTGTTCTTGGTATCTAAACTAACCCATAATCTAACCTAAAGTTTTGCTTCACTATCACAGTCCAAAATTCCTTTTGAGTCCTAAGCAAAAGCATCGGCTTGCCTTACAAGCCTCATTGCCAAATACCAATGCAGACTTCTAGACAAAATTTCTGATTTGCTGAATATTTGCTTCAGGTGCATCAAAATTGCTATGAAATTTATTCAAATGTAAGGAATTGAGATGGGATCTGATTTGAAGACTTCAAATTCATTTTCCTAAAAACAGAGGCACAAGTAAAGCCAGTTAGCAGTAATTAAAAAAAAAAACCAAAAAACAAAAAACACGAATCTGGTTTATTTTTTCATCAGCTGTCTGTGACACAGAGGGTCAAACACATTACATAAACTCACCTATAAATGAAAAATCCAACTTGATTGCATATGACAATATTTAAGAAAAAACTCTATAAAGAGGTCTAGATCTGTCCTAAGCAATGCAACCAGAACACCTGTAATAGTATTGTAAAGCAAAGCATGACTAGTGTAATTGCAAAAATAAGAACAAGAACTTTCTAAATAATTTAGATATTTAATGTTGATATTTGCCAATTTAAAACAAACAAACAAAAAACCAAAAGAGGTTTTCTTTCCATATTTTTAAGTTCCTTTCCCTTCACAGTTGCTGAAAATAAAATACATTCCAATTAAATTCTGGTGACTTGAAAATATTAAATTGATATAATAATATCTTAACATTTTTTCTTATTTTAGCCAAAATGTAGGCTTTGCACTCCCCTTTCCTAGCACTGAATCTCATGACTCTGCATGGATAGCCCTAGTGACAAAGGCACACTCATCTCAGGCCTTTTTCTTAAAGTCCTTCACCTGGATGCTATTTCACCTCTCTACAAAGCTCTTCATTAAATCAGGATCTAATTTTGATTATGTCTTGTTTTGTTCTCTATCTGTAGTGTACTGTTTGCAAGCTATTTTTCTATGGAGGGAATTACCATCATACATTATAACTGAAATGGAAAACAATGCAATCATAACAACTTCATTTTATGTGTCATTTGATATAGCCCAGATGATAAAATTTTCCAACAGTATTGCCTACTGAAGAGTTAATTTGTCCATTTTCTCTTACATATATGAACTCAAGGCACTAACATGAGATATGGTGCTCTTCACTGCCTCAGTTCTGTCACCTGCTTCCTTGTACTTAGTATGTCAATTAAGATTTCAGAGTAGAGGTTAAGAAATTTACTTCCTATTGCAAGTAAATATCCCTCATTTTTTTCATTAGTTGCTGTTTCTTACCCTCAACCACAAACTATTACAGTAGCAATAATCCTTCACCAGTAGAAAATGGATTTTTAAACCCTAATTCACAGGGAATTGAAGGAGCAACCCTAACAGAGTCATCATTTGTCATACTCAAACCATCAACTGTATGGGGCAAACAGTTGGACCAGTGAGAAATTAAAACACCTTCTCTAAGTGAATTTGCTCTTCATAAAGGAAATTGGAAGATTCTCCTTTAGAACACTGCACAGCAGCCAAAAGAAATCTTTTTTTAAAAGGGTAGAGAACTCAAATATTCTAAGTGATCAAATTCTTTGGCATGCTCACTAGGTCTAAAAAGAGTCAGCAGGAAATTTCTGAGGAACAAGCAAAAGTGAAAAGGCAATTAACTCAAAACTAGACAATAGATAAAAAAGGTCAGAACACCAAACTCCAAACTCATAGTTTCAGAAAGGATCCTCCTTGGGTGGGGGAGTGAAGTATTAGAAGCTATCTTTCATACAAAAAGGAATGCACAAAGTACTCAAACCAAAGGCTGGCAAGTTTTGAAATTTCTGAACATACAAGGATACAAAGCAAAATTGTAGTAAAAGTAAAGACCTAACATTTTACATCAACATCTTCATAAAGAGCTGTGAAGGGCCTGAAGAAATAATAAATATCACAAGCATGACATCTTAGTAATACTTTGAAAAATTACTATTAAGAAAGCATAATAGACACTTTTTTCAGTTTACCTACTTAAGACAACAGTGGCATCCAGTGGTCAAACATTAATCTGTTTATGTTTCATGTTGTTCATGCATAGTTCCTATATCATGTTCTTCTATTTTTCTATTTCCTTGTTTCATTTATGTGCAAGTGAAAAAATTCTGTGCTGCTGTGTGGTCATAAATTTTATGAACTAAAGTTAGAACTTAGCATACATAAATCTATCTGATTGACAAGTAATAAGCAAGAAACAATTCACTTCCCCTACCATTTTCACGTTCTCAGTTTATTGCTGATAGTAAGTGATGCCTGATAACTTTTTAATTCAGAGAGATAAAATCTGAACAAAGCATTTAAAAATAACAAGAACAAATCACAGATAATTTGTTGAAATTGTGGAGATAAAGGTTCAGTTGGAAGGAAGACAAACAATTGTCAAATACTTTCAACACCTGCCTAAGAAAATCTGACTGGCAACATGCTGTGCTCCACCTAGAGTATCATCATGTAACTGTAAAGTATTTTCTCTGCCAGGCTTCAACCTGTAGAGTGATTAAAAAAAATTTTTGAACAAGATTCGTTTAATAAAGGTATATAAGTATGGAAAAGAAACACATTACAGTACTCTGAAGAGCTGGAATTGCTTTGACTCTAAATGATCCCATGCCGTGTACAAGGTTTATGCAGTATAGGTAAATTCAGACCGTAATGCATACAAACAGCTGCAACTTCAGTCAGCAAACCCTGGGAAAAAGCAATTTTGAACTATTTTGTATATTCATTCATTTTTAAAAGAAAATACCTCAGTTTGCTTCCTACTTCTCTGAAGTCAAGTAACAGCTAATTTCTGAAATTTCACATAGCTCCAATGAAACAGTTTTTCCTCTGCTAATTTAGAACCAAATTACCACTAAATAGATTCTCCAATATGGTCAGATTACTGTTTCAGTCAAATGCTCATTTGTCTTTCCTTCTAGTCCCTGCAGTCTGTGATTTCAATTGTTCCTATGTCAGAGCTGATTTTTCTTCCTGGGAAGCTAGGAACACCACTGCTAGTTTTTCCTTGATTTGGAGCCCCTCTGGAGCCAGTCTGAGCTGCTGTATTCACCAAGTGCTCCAGGGACTGGTAGCAATTGGCTTTTGGAACCACCGGTCCATGCTGCTGGGGCTGCAAGAGCTGAGAGCACTTGAAGAGCAGGTTTTGGGACTGCAGTGATTTCAGGCAAGTGGGTCATGAAACTTCTCCACGGCCTATGCATATCAACTAGAATATGATGTAAAATCTCTTTGAATGGGAACTCAGGACACATGGAGAGATGGACTCTTGGTCTATGCCACTACAGGTGTTTTTCAAGAATATAGGTCCAAAATAGACATTGAGAAGCATCTTACATTCTAGATGTTTACCCCAACAAATCCTAAAAATCTCCAGACATTACAGGCCAAGGCTTAAATATATATCTAAATACACACACCCACACAAAAAAATTATATATATATGTACAATATTTAGTATTTTTCAGAGATGCTATACCTCTGAAGTGCTATTATTATGCAACAGCAGCGGAGATAGGCTCAGCTATTGTGGTTCAGCACATATGATCTAAACTAAGGACTCACAAGGAAATACTAAACTAAAGAATAACCAGAAATCAAAAAAAAAAAACCCCAGTAAGTTACAAGGTCATATTTTGACAGAATCATTATAAAAGAGAAGATCTGTGGAATCAGTAATCTAAAAACTGCTTTTGAAAGAAGGAATGTATGAAGAGGAATCTTAAAACTTTTTGCTTTATGAGGCAGGATTCAAATGGAATAACCTGCACCATTCATTTTTAGACAACAAAGACATTCTTCAGAGATATATCTTTTATTCCATAACACATCAAACACCAAAGCTCTGACCTGCAAATTAAGTTTTGATTCTTCATATCACCTTGCACAACCATTTCAGAATTCATCAGTCCAGATTAAAACCTTCATATGACACATTTGTAAATACAGGTTTTCAAACAAGGAATGCCACATTTTGTTCTTTTTAAATAAGTATCTTCTTTAGAACCACTATACATTTTAATACCCATAGGATGTTCAAATTTTGGGGGAGAACGGCAGGGAATAGGAGGCAGGTATACAATGGATTTTTAATAATATTTGCTCTGCTGCCTTAATTTTATCCTTTAAAGTTTATAAGTATGGTGTATGACATAAGGGTGGTGATGAAGAACAGCCAACTTCCCGTATTTTTCAAGGAAAGTCAATGGTTGACATAAAAGAAACATTCAGACGTAAGTGTATATAAGCCCCTTTATGCCCTTCAAATTTTATTCAGCCTTCCAGAAGTACTCATTTTACATTTGTAAGCACATTTCAGATTACTAATTAATTGCACATGGACTGTGTACTTCAGCATACAATTTCCTACCTCTTGAGCTTCGTATGCTGCTAACTGATCCACTAGCATTTTTCGTCGTCTCTTTGCTCGTTGTTCTCTAGCGAATGTATCTTCCTTTAACTGTTTTTGAATATTCCTTATATATTCATCATCTGAATAAATATTCAACAGTTCAGTTTTCGTCTCTAGTATAGTTACTAGAGCTGTTTCTTGTAACTTCTCTGTTTGCAATAATTCTTGCATATCACTGATTGAAAAAAGAAAGATAGAAATCATGGTTTTAAGGGTGTGTTCGCACAGATCCCTGCAGAGTTATGTGCAAGTCTAACAAATGTAGAACATCACTCTGTGGGCACTGTAGCTACTTCTTGATGCTCTTGTGTCCCACAATGACCCTTGCATCCAGAGAAGGGTTCCAGCACTGAATTGAGCCAACTGATTATTAGTTTCTTTGTCAATACCAAACCAAATTCCGCAGAAACAGGAAATTAAGAGGGCTCACATGTCAAAGATGGGTTACTCCTCAATAAAGCCATAGCCTCTGAGTAGTTTTGCATCTATTAATCACAGGTTTACAGACAGAAATATTCACAGCAGTATGCATGCGTGTCACCTCTTCTGAGTAGGGCATACATATCACTAAAGGTGACAGAATGAATATTACTTGCAATTATTCACAAATAAATTAACATATAGATAAGTTTCAAGAGAAAAGTTACTTCTTTTCCCTTTGAAATATGTTACTGTGTATGTACATTCACAACATTCCCATCTTGCTTCAAGACTAACTGATTTTACAGACCCAATGACAAAAATGAACAGAGAAAAGATGCATTTTGAGCCTTGCCTTACTGCATGTGTGCCAAAAAGTAGTGAAGGAAGCTTGAGCCATCCCTACAACAGCTAAAGGCAAGTTAAAGACACTGCAACTGTGTTGCTAAAAACAGTGCTACTGCAACATTCATTCAAATGACAATTACAGTTTAAACTAAATGAGACATTAGTCTTTCTTCAAGTAGATGTCTACATAGCACACCTGAGGCAGGATCCTGCCTATTCTTAACAATTTAGCATCAAAATGTTACCTGTCAGTCACCTGGCTGTGTACTGCAGGGGCACATCCTGCCATAGACTTCTCAAACTCTTCTATCTCCTTGTATACATTCTGAAAAAATAACATAAAATTTTGTTTCCTGTCTTTTCACAAAGCAACATAAAGATGGTTCCACAGAGTAAGTACTAGGGAATTACTTTCATGTCATGTTAGTAGAACAGAAATGCTTACACTGAAAATATTTCAAGCATCAACTACACCAAGAATAAAGACAAAACTATTTCCATCCTATGCCTTTCACTTCTCTCCCCTCTTCCCTTTTCCTAGCTATACCTACTTCCACCAGTCAGAAAATCCTAAAATTTTGCACCTGTTCATTCTGCAGGATAATTCTGATTTTGCATAGGGCTCTAGCAGTGTATATAATTCTCACCATGTGGGGATTTGAAATAAGATATTCCAAGGAATAAATAATAAGTAATAAAACAATAATAAACATAAAAATAAACATTTAAAAAAAATAAAACAGGGAATTTGATCTGGTTTAGATTCAATAGTGTGAACATATCTGATAGTTACTCAAGCAACTGTGTTACTATGGGTTACTACACTCTACATTTAAATACATCTGTCACTGTTGCCCAGTTGTGAAGACTGGTAATAGTTGCACCCCTGATGACAGCACAATCCATGAATTTGAATTACAAGCCAAGTACATTTTGGTACAAAATAATGCAGATTTTTAAAAATTGCTGCATCTCTTTATTTGATTTAAGATTATTGTCAATTTCAGCTGTTACTCACATTTTATAAGCAGACAGTTTCATAGCATCTTACAGAACAGTTCAAATATTATGGTGCAAAATGTCTTCATGCACAAATCAGAAAGGAACATTAATGTTTTTATTTCACATATTTTTCATAGTAGACTCATAGCTACTTTCAGCTATTAAGTTAGTCCCTACCTGTGGTATTTATTCAACATGAAATTCTCTTGCATCAAAACAATTCTTATTAAAAACAAATATAAAATCATATTCATGTTGAACTGATATTATTTAAACAGTTATTTTTCAGTAGCTTTCAGACAGTGTAAGTACAGTATTTGTAAGAGTACATGCTCTCAGAAAATCATGGGGTTGGAGTTATTGTAATTAGCAAAAAAAAGCAAAGATGATAATTACCTCTGCTTCTCTTTTCTTCTTCAACAATCTTTTGGCTTCAACAGATTTTATGGTGGGTCTTGATGGTTGTTTTTGAATCTGTACAACAGCTGCTTGAATCCTGGCCATTATTTTTTTTTGTTTCCTTCTTCCTATGTAATGCTGATATGAAGCAAATATAATTAAACCAAAAATTATCTTTCAGGAAGAAAGTAGAAGAGATTATGAGGCTCCAGACTTGAGCAGATGAGCAGTGCTTTATAGGCTTTTAAGGGCTTTCATCGAATTCTAGTTCTAGTATGGTACTTGTTTCAGGTCTGAATACAGCACAGAAAATGAGAATACCAGTTTCCTGGTACAGAAACTGAGAATACCATTAGGTAAGACTAGGTAACACTAGCTCAGATGATCAAGAAGTAACAAACATGTAAACTACACTTGTTTAAAGTACATTAGAGATGCATGCAGGAAAAGGCGGAACAAAGAAGAAAAATGGTTTTATACAAAGAAATCAATGATAGTGAAAAATATATAATGCATCAAAAGACATTCATTAATTTTCTTTTAAAATTTTAATTTGAATATTAGTATATTGCTTGCGTTTACTTTTCTATATACATGAAGGAACTTTTTTTCATTCTTATTCACGTAGTGACATTAGAACAGCTAATTAACCACAGCAAGATTGTCTCCCTTCATTAGCCACATAAAATGCATATCATTTAGTCAACTACTTCGTCAACATGGTTCAACATTGCTTGGATAGCTGGCCATTTCCTCTATATAAACGACAAGCTCTGCTTTGGATGAATATTCCCATGTCTTAAGAAATTTGTTCCTCTATTTTTACTTCACCAGAATAACTACACAGAGGTACAAGGTGTTCTGAGGCCATTCCCACTAGAGGTGCCCTTCTCCTGTCATCTCCCTGCTTTTGTATAATGCTTCATCTTTTCTTCACAAAAGAAGAATGACACAAACCTCTTTCCCAAGGACATCTCCACTGCATACAAGTTGTGAAATGTACACTTTGTCTTTAAATCTATCAATATTTTCCATGTATGATAATATGCAAATACTCTCAACCTAACGTGAAGTCATTTTTAAATACAAATGTTTTGAAGGTCTCGGGACAGGACAGTGGCTTTATTTCCATGCACACCACTTTTCTTTGTTCTTCTATAAACATGAGAGTGTAGCACAGAACCAGGAAGTATTCACACTGGCTTTAACTAACTCGTTAAGCACATAACCTTCAGAAAATACTGCTTGAGAAGTCTATAAAAATAAGTTGGCACTTGTTCAGTGTCTTGGGCTCTTCGCCCTTCTTGGAGGTTCTGAGCACTCTGCTGCTCTGCAACATGCACACAGCTCTCTTATTTGTTATCACCTTGGATTTTGTTTTGCAAGGCTCTGAAATCTGCCGTAGTTATAGTTGGTCTGATGTGGCACTAAACTTACCAAATGCTAAAATTAAATGTCAGGCAATGAAGAGGCAGAAACAGTAATAAACATATTAAAATACGATAATTTTGAGACTGCTGCTTCAAACTGTGTTTTTCTGTGTTAGTCTACACAGAAAAATGTCTAAACATGTTCAAACTGAAAATCAGGACTAGCTCCACTGAAAGGAACTTAGAGAATCAAACTTGAATGATGCCAAACTTTGTTTACTTGAGAGAAACTCATTGCTGTGTGCAGCTTTCTCTGGAGTGGAAGTGCAGAGGGAAGTGCTGTGCTCTTGTGCCTGGTACCCAGAGGGAGGACAGGTGGGAATAAAACCATGGAGTCGTAGAATGGTCTGGGTTGGAAGGGACCTTAAAGATCATCAAGTTCCAAGCCTCCTGCCCTGGGCAGGGACACCTTCACTAGACCAGGGCATTTAAAGTCTCATCCAGCCTGGCCTTTAACACTTTCAGGGACGGATCATCCACAGCTTTTCTGGGCAACCTGTTCCAGTGCCTCACCACTCTCACAGTAAAGAATTTTCTCCTCATATCTAATCTAAACCTACTTTGTTTCAGTAGGAAGCCATTCCCCCTTTTCCTGTTGCTCCATGTCCTTGGAAAAAGTCATTCTCCATCTTTCTTGTAGGCTCCTTTCAGTTACTTCAGGTACTTTTATTATTAATAATTTGATAATTGATAAATTGATCATATTACCAATTAGGTCACTCTGAAGCCTTCTCTTTTCTGGGCTAAACAATCCTAATTCTCTCAGCCTTTCTGCTCAGCAGAGGTGCTCCAGCCCTATAATAATCTTGGTGGCCTCTCTGGACTCGCTCCAGCATCTCCATGTCCCTCCTGTGCAGGGACCCCAGAGCTGATGCAGTGCTCCAGGTGGGTCTCAGCAGAGCGGAGCAGAGGGGGAGAATCCCCTCCCTCCCCTGCTGCCCACGGGGCTCTGGATGCAGCCCAGGACACGTTTGGCTCTCTGTGCTGTGAGGGCCATGGCCGGGGCATGTCCAGCCTCTCACCCAAAGCAGCCCCAAGTCCTTCTGGGCAGGGCTGCTCTCAGTCTATTCATCCCCAGCCTAGGTTGATTCCAGGTATTGTCTGACCCCAAATGCAGCATCAGCATTTGGTCTTCATAAATCTCATCATGTTCCTGTGGACCCACTTCTTGAGCCTGTCCCCCAGTTCCCATCCTGCTGTCCATCCACTCAGGAGTTGTGGCCCGAGAGACTGCCAGTGAAGACTGAGGCAAAAAACTTGTTGAGTATCTCCACCTTCTCCTCTATTGTTACCAGTTTTCCAGCTTTATCAACCTTCCTTTCCTGCTTAACATACCTGTAGAAGGTCTTTCTGTTATTTTTTGTGTCCTTTGCCAGGTTCAGTTCCAGCTTTGGCTTGGTCTTCATCTCTCCATCTCTACACAACCATTCGTCTCCATACTCTCACCAGCTCACCTGCCGTAGTTACAGCTGCCTGCGTGTTTGCTTTCCCAGCAGTTCAATAACTCAGCCATGCCAGGCTCTTGTCTCCCTTGCCTGATTTTTTGCTTCTGGGGATTGTTAGCTCTTGCTCACTATGGAAGAATTCCTTAAAGATCAGCCACCTCTGTTCTCCTACCTTGTCACCGAGGGAAGCCTCCCAGGTGATCTGACTACCTCTCTTGAAGGGCTGGAACTCCACTTTCTTGAAGTTCAGGGACCTACCTTTACTCCTTACCTGATCCCTCAGAACTAAAACTCCATCAATAGAGGGTCACTGCAGCCCAGACTGCTTCCAGTCTTGATGACCCCAATTATCTTTGAGTTGATGACCATCAGATCCAATATTGCATCCCCTCTAGCAGACCTGTCTATCACCTGGCTCAAGAAGTTATTCTCCATTCCAGAAGACTCCTGTATTAACTACAGCTCTCTGTGCTACTTTTCCAGCAGATGCTGGGGAGCTTGAAGTCCCCCAGCAGGCCAAGAGCCTGGCAGTTCAATGCCTCCCATAGCTGGAGCAAGAAGGCTTTGCCAATAGGCTCCCCTTGGTCCGGGGCCTGCAGTAAACACCAGCCACAAGGTTCCCTTTGTTTTCTTGGTCTCTGATTCTTACCCACAGGCATTCAACCTGGTCATGTCTATCCCTCAGAGACAATGCTCCACACCCAATACACTTCTTGATATAGAAGGCGACACCTCTGCCTCACATTCCCCTCCTGTCTCTTCTGAATGGTCTGTAACCATCAGAAGTCACACTTCAGTCACAGGATTTGTCCCATGCTGCACTATGGAGGCAAGGAAGCATTTCTTTACTGAAAGTCTCCATCTTTGTAGATATTCAAAACCCCACTGAAGAAGGTCTTGAGGAATCTGCTCTAGCTGGCTTTGCTTGGAGCAGGGGGGATAAATTGAGTTACAGAGGCCCTTTCCAACCTCAACTATTCCACGATTCAAATGCCATTCTGAACTTGTCTGAAGACGGAACCTACTCTCAGTTGCTTAATTTCTTTAGGCTATCCCTTTACTGTGGATGGGATATTTCAACTTTCTGGTACTATTTTTGCACTTGTTGGTAGACTTTCTGCTTGTGGGCTACTTTTCAGGAAGTGTGCCAGAAAAAAAAATACATGAAATTTCTCCCACCTGAACTTAAGTCATGATATATACTTTCTAAAAAAACTGTTCATCCTGATAACAAATAATGGTCTGGACATGCTGAGTATTACTAATGAAAACAAGAAGGAGGTCTTTAACAGAACCTACCACATCAATACTGACTTCCTCTTAGATGGTCTCTTTTCCCTTTTTTTATTTCTCTTTGTATTTCTCTCTTTGTCTTACATGGTAATTGCAGAATGGAGTGTAGTACAAATATGTGGAGAGATATGCAACAGAATGAACCAAACTACTGTGGCACAAAGCTCCACACAGTTATAAACAGCCTAGATGGCAATGCAGTCTGCAATATGTACTCATCAAAGGAGTAAAAAGGCAGCTGCCGAACAACTACTAGCCTTTGTTGTTACAATATTTAAAGTCTGGAGGAAGCCTGAAAACAGGGCAGGTAATACAGAATGAACAGAAACAAAGAAACACAGAACACAGAAGATCAATATCCTAATGAGTTCCTGATAAGCTGTGCAAACCCACTGTATAAGACATAGCAAAGGACTGCTTCTTTTCTTTATAAGTACTGGGTTCTGAATAGGAGATTTTCAAAGTAGAGAGGGGAAGCACACAACAGGCTTGAAAGGTACATGTAAATATGCTACCTTTTTTGTATTTATACAAAGCAGGCATAATAAGTTACCTCTTGATTTTCACTTTCAACAAACTTAAGCTTTGCAGTTGCTGCAGGTCTCATTGCTTCCACGGCTACTCCAGTGACTTTTGCCTTTCTCTTTTTTTCTAAAGCAATATACAATTCATATAAAAGATTTGTTGCAGCTCCATGCTGTCCTGTCATGATGTTTTGGGCCACTTTCTCATTAAACTGCACACCAAGGAGGTGAAGAGTGGGTTCCAGGCGAGAAAAATTGTTAAGTTTTGCATCTGCAACTCTATATGATTAAAAACAAAAATAAAAACAAAACAACAACAACAAAAAACAAAACAAAACAAAAAACAACAACAAAACCAAAACAAAAACCAAAACAGAACACAAATTTATTTTTAATTCCAAATCTTTACATTAAGCATGTTTTCACACTCATCTCATACAATGACAGGAGAAGAAACAAAACAGCCCACAAAGCACTTCCTTAAATAATGTGATACACACTTTGGCTTAGGTTTTATACTGCTGTACAGGTAACTGCATTGATTACTATGCATAACTTTTTGAAAAGACAAAGACCACACTGGATTATATAAATCCTGATACACGTCCACACAAAGTGTATCTAACAGCAAAAGCTAATTCTCAATTGCAGCTAATGGTATACCACCCACCACAAACACAAAGAGTTTGAACGAAGTTTCTGTATTAGCTGTATCAATCACTTGAGTTCTCACCAGTTAAAACATAAGAAATTACAAAAACAGTCTGTATTACCTATTAACCATTAGAATATTTCAACATATTTTTTCTACAATAAAAAAATGGATAAAGTAGTGTTAAAAACAAAATCTATTTTCTAAACGAGCAATTTACATTTGAAACTAAAACAGTGGGTTGCAGGCTAATATTTCTCTTGATATGTAGATTCTCATGAAGAAGCACTCAAGATCAACAGATACACAGGGCAAAACCAAATAACAATAAATTATCAGCTTACAACAATTAACACATCAAATTTCATCAAACAAATCCATTAACTTCAGTCTGAGTCAGAATATCATGTTTTCTATACTACTCTATTGCTTGAGTTCACACTAGCTCCTTCACATGGACCAACAAGGTTTTGAGGCCAGTCAAGATCCAGCATAAGTCTACAAAAATGCCTAATTTTAACTGAAGACCTTCTGGTAACACAGTATTTATATTATTTCTGGATGAAACTGTCCATGAGCTCATTATTCTCACTGTAACAGACCATGCCTTACTTCTTACACCCATATACTGAACTGAAACTTACAACTGTTGAGCATTTTTCTGCCATTGATTCAAGGTCAAGATGAGCCCTCTTGCCAGAAATCATCTGACATGCATTGAGAAGCTCTTAACTTTTCATTCTGTGACACTGACTAGCTTGTACATCTCTAGTTCTTCCTTCTTGCATTCCTTGAAGAGAAGAGCAGGCAGTTGCAGTCTCCTGGTCCTAGAAACTCCCCCAGCCACCACAACCTTTCAAAGAGTAGTGAGAGTGGCCCAGTCAGGTCACACAGGCTGGTGAATATATGGATCCATGGACTTGCATATTTCCAATTTATTGAAATGTTCTTTAAACTGTTCCTTCTCCATGGGTAAATCTTTCTTGATGCAGACTTTTCGGTATCTCTCAAGGCCTTGGGATACCTCAGCAGGCCCACATTTTCCTCAGCCTTGCTTTTGCTGAGGAGATACTTGTAAAAGCTCTTCTTCTTGCCCTTCTGCCACAAGATGAGACCTTTTCTCTATGAGGGCAATACTGAAATAAATTTCCCAGAGAGGCTGTGTAGTCTCCATCCTTGAGGGTTTTCAGGATCACACAGGATAAACAACTGTTGCAGACTTTCCTGTTAGTCTCAGATGTTTGGGATTTCTGAGTGTGGCTTTCATTTAGTAGAGTAAGATACAGAAGGCATTAAGTATCTCAGCCTCAGCACGGCAGATACTCGTTTGTGAATCTGAAAGGGTGCCTAAAGAATGGAGCCATTCTCTGCCATCTTTTTGATGCAGGAAGAAAACTAAGAATGGCCACTACAGAGCCAGGTCCTGGATCTTCCCTGCTGTCTCACATAGCGGGCAACTCCTCTTCATCCTCTTCTTCCCAGCCTGTCCATCCTAAAGAGCCTTTATGAAACAATGGCAGCACACCAGTCATGGGAGCTATCCCACTGCCTCTCAGTGATTGCAATGATTTACCCAACAACTGCTCACAGGCTTCTAATTTCTTCTGTTTGATCCCCCATGCTGCATGCATTACTACATAGGCACTTCAGAGCGGCAGCCAGCTGTGTGATTTTTAAAAAATTTAGAGTAATTTAGAAAAGGTATGAATGCTTCTCCCATAATCTTGTCTTCTCAGCACATCCTTAATTGTGTGCATACATTTGGGGGTGGGCAGCCTTCTGCAGTGTTTTGCTGCTCTTCTTCACATCACCTTCCTCTTGCTTGACACTCTAGGCCATCACTTCCTCTCTTGTTTGAGAGTAATCCTCTCCATCCCCACTCATCCCTAGTTTAAAGCTATCCTCACCAGGTCTGTCAGACTGTTGGCAAACATTTCCTTGTCCAACTTGGTCAGGTGGATCCCATCTCTTCCTAGCAGTCTTCTTTCTTAAAAGAGGATCCCATGACTGTGAAAAGCAAATCCCTGCAGGGGAAAGCAGCTGCACAACCACTTGTTGACCTGTAGGAACTATCCACACCTCATCAAGCCCATCCACCAGCAGAAGCGAGGAAAACAAGTATTTGTGCCTTCATGCCCTTGGCTCCAGGTCTCTCTGACATTATCCTTGGTGTCCACAGAGAAGAGTAGCAGGGATATTAGTGTAAGGGCTGGACAAGTTTATGCAGCTCTGGACTGAACCCCCAGCATGCTGCAAACCTCCCTGCTTAGCACGTGAGGACAGCAAATGGCACCTCCATCTCCTGCAGGAGGAAGTCTCCTACTGCTATCTCCTACCTGCTCCTCTTGGTGCTTCGGTGTGGTTTAAACTTCAACAGCTCAGATATTCTGTTGCACTGCGCCACCACCACTCATCTGCTACCACTGCAAATAACCTGTTCTGCACCTGCAGTTCAGCAGGTGGAGCAGACACCTTACTTTTCTGCACAGAAGTCACCAGCTGCCAGTTACCTCCTTTTCCTAATACATCAGTTCTGCCTACATCTCTTCCCCCTCAGCACAGCTGCAGGTCCAAGCTGTATCTGCAGTATCTCAGAGAAGATGACCTCATTGTGCAGCAGCTTGACTAGATAACACAACTCCTCCACAAGCATACACCTCTGCAGGCAAATACACCACCCCCTGATGAAGGCATTCCCTTCAGTGTGAGACAGGGAGAATTGACTCTTTTCACTGTAGAGGAATCCGAGGAACAACTCTGAGTAGTTGTTCCAGTTGCTCCGGGGTATGATGCTCTGTCATGCATCACCATCTCTGCTGAGCACACATGCACTGTCTCAGCAGAGATCCTAATCTCTTCTTGCACCTGCTGAAGTGCATCCTCACTAAATGCACTTCTCTAATCAGCTGCAGACAAGAGCTCAAAGAGCCCTTTTGCTGGGAAGAATCAAGAGAACTTGTTAGAAGCTGCTAGAGCTTGCTAGAAGAAATAAAAACCTCCTGAAGCTGTTTTTTCCAGGAACAGCAGGCACTCTAAGAGTTACCAGGGGTTTTCCAATGATCCCAGAAATTCCTGAGAGACCTAGAAGTCCTAGAAGCAGAGTGCAAAAACTGCTGTGCAAAACTGCTTTTTGTTGGCTGCCTTTATTAACTGTGCTCAACCTGCTCTCCTACAATTTGGTGGGACTTGGGATAGGAATGGGTGTGAATACATTAGAGTGCAAAGTACATAAAAACAGAGGTTCAGAAGAAACAGTAAGATTTTGTACAGCCCGGAACTCTTGATGTACATGTGCACCATGGTCTGACAAAACATAAGCCAACCTCATGAATTGCATCATCAGTGTACCAAAGCTCACAGATCTGCACAAGATTTTTCAACCTCCTATTTTTTAGTTCTCCTTAATTATAGATATTACACAAGATTACTTGTAAAGTTATAAATTCTTATATGATCTTCTGCCAGAACTTCACTCTGAGCCTCATAATGTTTCTCCAACATTTTCATTTTAGCGAAGATGTAAGGGTCACCATCACACCACTACTCTGTGTTCCTGCCTCTACACAGCTCATGGGCAGAATGCCACTATTCCCAATCTTAGACACGTCCTTGAAAGGCTTTTTGAAGCTTTGGTCTAACCTGGTACTTTTCATCATTTTGTTGAAGAAGTATGATCAATCTTTCTGGAAATACAAAATCAATTCATGCCTCAAACACAGGTAGCTTCTGAATTACTGCAAAACGTTTTATATCTCAGTAAGTTCTATATGTTTTTCCCACTCTGCACTAGCAAATCCAAACTGAGAAAATACATATTTTTGTCTATGTTGTAGAGAGACCTGTTACTCTATAAAGAGACCTTTTATCCATATGTACTAACCTGCTCTTGGAAAACTGTTCAAAGTCTTCCTGAAGACCATATTTGTGTAGAAGTTCTCCTAGGAGGTAGCCAGTAGAAAATTCTTCTGAAAATGATCCTGGAACTAAATTTGGGTGTTTGTTTGGTTTGTTTGTTTGTTTGTTTAGGGTTTTTTAAATATGATAACTAAAAGAATCCAAATGTTAATCTTAATAAAACTTATTATTGTATTTATAACAAAACTAAATCCAAACTTTATTAAATAATTCAGAGGAATTTTAGAAGATCGATCTAGCAACTCACAAATACTTTCTGTGTAGTTATTTTGCAACGTCAGCTTTAGATAGTAATATCTAATTTTCAGTGTTAAAATGCAAACATCGTCATAATTGTCACTGAGATTGTGACAATATCTATAAACTATAATTACTAAATTTTCCATACAAAATGCAAATGAAAATAAACTAGATCTAATGTGTTTCTCTTCACAGAATCACAGAATCACAGAATCACAGAATCATAGAATATGCTGAGTTGGAAGGGACCCATCAGAATCATTGAGTCCAACTCCTCGCCCTGCACAGAACACCCCAAGAGTCACACCATGTGCCTGAGAGCATTGTCCAAATGCTTCTTGAGCCCTAGGGAGCTGTTCCAGATCCCAACCACCCTCTGGGTGAAGATCCTTTTCCTGATATCCAAACTAAACCTCCCCTGACACAACTTCAGGCCATTCCCTTGGGTCCTGTCACTGTCACACAGAGAAGAGATCAGTGAGAGAGATCTCCTTGTTAGGACTGCAGTTACCATTGCAGTTGAAAACTGCAATGAGGTCTCCCCTAAGTCTCCTCCAGGCTGAACGGACAAAGTGACCTCAGGCCACTACTCACACAGCTTCCCCTTCAGACCTTTCACCATCCTCCTGGCCATCCTTTGGACACTCTCTGGTGGCTCAATGTCTTTCTTGCATTGTAGCACCCAAAACTGCCCCCCAGCACTCGAGCTGAGGCTGCCCCAGTGCAGAGCAGAGCAGGGCAATCCCCTCCCTTGCCCGGCTGGCGATGCTGTACCTGATGCCCCCCAGGACAGGCTTGGCCCTCCTGGCTGCCAGGGCACTACTGGTTTGTGCTCAACTTGCCATCAACCACCCTCAAGTCCCTTTCTGTGGTGCTGCTTTCCAGCATTTCCTTCCCCAGTCTATCCACACAACCAGGGTTGTCCCATCCCAGGTGCAGAATTTGGCACCTGACCTTGTTAAACTTCACACACTCTCTGATTGCCTATCTCTCTAATTTTCCAGACTTTCGCTCCCTCCTTGCCGAAAAAATGTTTTTCTGATGCCAGCACAACACCTGCCATTCAAAACAAAGCACTACTTTCCAAACATATTAGAATATTTTTTATTCTCCAGAGTCCTTATTAGCACGTTAAATTTGAGTACCTTGTATCTCCTGAGAGCATCTGCTCCTTGAGGAGAATTAACTTCAGCTTGAGAATTTTCAGACATTGGAATATATTGTCCAGGCAGGTGGAGTAGTCACCATTCCCAGAGGTGTTCATGAGGCATCTGGGTTTGGAACTGGGTGGTGTGGTTTAGTGGTTCAGGGGTTTTACAGGGGCAGTGCTGGGTGCATGGTTGGACTGGATGATCCAGCCTTGACGGATCTACAATTCAGTGGTCACTGCCTTGCACATGAAGGTTAAGAACGCACCTGCGGACGCACGTGGCCGCGGGCAGCGGGCGGGCCTGTCGGGGTAGTGGCCGCAGGGGACCCCTGTCACGACGGCCCGACCCTGACCCCGCTGCCCCCGTTGACCCCACTGCCCCCGCGGCCCGGCGCTGCCCGTCCCCGCGCAGCGGGGTCCCACTCACCGAGGCGCCGGGAGAGCTTCACCTCCCCGTTCAGCCACTCGCACAGGATCTGGGACATGGCGCGAGGCGCCGCGGCCGCCGCCGCCGCCCGCTCCGCGTCCCGTTGCCGCGGCGACCGCGGGCGGTG
>VZRL01003891.1:53942-239666 GCA_013397895.1 Origma solitaria | reverse complement strand
CGGCCCGGCCCGGCTGGGCACGGCGCTGGGGGGTAGTGCTGCGGGGCTGGGGGTCGCGGTCCGTCCGCTGCCCCCGCGCCCTGCAGGGCTGGAAGCGCGGAGGTGCCGCCCAGGGAGCGCTGCCTGCCCCGGCTGCGCGTTCCACGTGCGTTTGTTTAAACAGCCACTTCCCCGTTCCGCCCCGACCCCGGCGCGGTCCGTGTTTGCTCGAGAGCTGGTGCGGGTGCCGCAGGGCAGAGCCCTAAAGGTTGGGAATCGGGAGGAATTTCTTCGGGGAAAGGGAGATCAGACCCTGGAATGGAGTGCCCAGGGAGGTGGTTGGTGGTGGTCACCGTCCCCGGAGGTGAGACTGGAAAGACTGGATGTGGCACTCAGTGCCGTGCCTTGTTTGACCACGGTGGTGTTGGGTCACAGGTTGGACTCGATCACCTCAAAAATCTTTTCCAACGTGATTGATTCTTGTGGTTCTGCTAAATGTACCCTGGCGGGAGAAAGGAAATCAATCCCGCATGATTTTCCCAAATCCGTTCTCATAACAGCACACATTATTACTGTGTTGGCGCCGTGTGGAAGGGGGCGGGAGAGCGAAGGAGTGCCGAGAAGAGCTGTGGCAGTCCGAAACGCGCCCTGCACATGCACGGGGGTGTTTTCCAGCAGCGCTGTTGGTGTGCGGCTCGGGAGCGTCCCTGCGCCAGACAGCTGCTCGTGCGGGAGCCGAGCCGCTTTGGGAACCAGCCTGGCCGAGACAGCCTTTGCTCAGCTTTTGTTTGCATTAAGTCATCTTTGTTTTAGAATCACGCTGAAACAACCGTGCTTGGTTCCAGTGCTCCTATTGGAAGCCTGTGTAATAAAACTGTAGAGCATAGGGAAGAGAGCTACGTCTGGAAAATGTAGTGCCCACTGTGGGTATTTAAATTGGTCTTTTTTTCTTTTTTTTTTTTTGGTCTGGAAAAGATATACTCAAGTTTTCAAGTACCTTTCATCTCCGTACAGGATTATTTTTCCTACAAAATCCGGGAACATGGTGATCTAGTGGCAAATGACAGACAAGCTAACCATAACTTTAAAAAGTGACAATTATCAACAGTTGACATAAGCTGGAATGTTACGGATTCTGTTCCTTGAGAACGAACAGAATTCCTCAGATGAAATTGGTGTGCTTTGACAGATGGTGTACTTTAAATAAAATTAAATACCTGAGAATAAGAATAAATGTATAACTGTCCAGGTGTTTATACATCTTGAAAAGGTCAGTGGAGAATTAGTCGCATACAAATGAGTGAAGTAACAGGAAACTTCAAGAGAGAGGAAGTACTTTTAAGATAGATATTATTTAAGGATCAAAGTTTGGCATATATCTGAAGTTATAAAAAACCACATGCTTTAGGGGAAGAAAAAACCCTCAGTTTTTTAATACTTCTATGATAATATTTGTAGTGGTTGAATCTACTATCAGAGTGTTTATCTGGTATGTCAGGGAGGAAAGAACAAAAATATTTTAGCTTCATCATGGAATTTTTCCCATGGCTCCAGAAATCAAATGCATGTATGCAATTAAATGTTGCTGCAAGCAGTCATTAACATAAGCTTATGTTGATTTAAAATATGCAAGCCAGAATTGATTTATATTAAGTATAGAACTACTTTTCATATCACCTCTGACTTTGAAAAGCTGGTACTTCCTGTGTCTTTAGATTTTTGTTTTTTATGATGGATTGTAGTCCTTCAAGTTTATGATTATATTCAGTGGATTTCTAAACACCTAATTCGGTTTAAAGCTAACTTAAGTTGTTCTGTCAGCTGTGATGACATAATAAAATCTTATTCAGATAAGCTAGAATTATAAGAAAGATGTTTTAATGTCTAAATATTTAATTTCAGTAATGGCTTGCTTTCATCTGTTTTAACTATTAAAAAATTGATGTCGCTTTCTTTATTCTGAGAAGTGATGGGATAATGTATTAATCAAATTTTACTTCATTCTTTCCCTGAATTTAAGAACTTGGAAAGATGTCTGTGTTCTGCATTGTGAAAGCTGAGTCCAGAGAGCATTTAAAGGAGAACAATTGCAGACAACAAATAAGGTAAGTGTTTCCCTCATTCTACCTTTGCTGAAAAGACCAGTATTTTTAAATAATAAAGTTATTTTTTCACTATGCTCTTAATTTTTTACTTCTTTGCTGGGAATGCCACTGGGAATATCCTGGACATTCCAAACTGATTTTTCACAGGACTCTGTACTTTGGATAATGTAGATTTTAGACAGTAATATGGGGTTGTGGAATGCATGTGAATTTGTCACCTAAAACTCTGTCTTTATTTTGAACTTCGTGCATCTTCTTGTGGACTTGCTTTGAAAGAGGAGAGGGTTGTTTACAGGCTGAATTTATAATAGTCAAAGGAATAGAAGACATTAGACACCAATCTGTTGAGCAGAAATTGAAGTGTCGGGGGTCATCTGTTACATTTCATTCCTGCTGCCCGCCTGAAAGAAACTGCATATACGAAGAACAAAAAATCTAAGATGTAACCAAGCCTGCAGTTTTTTTGGACATTAGTTTTGAATAACATGGACATAATAGTTGTATGCATAAAGAATAAAATGGCAAAATCCAGTTTTAAAAGTGAGTATCAATAAACTGTTTATCACAAAAGGGCAATCAAAATACTTCTAAATGTTCAAGATAATAAACTGAAGTGGGAGTTAATTAGAAGGAATTACTGCAACTTAATACAACTAAGATTAAGAAAAGTCAAATGAAGGAGTACCTGAATTCTCAAATTAAATTGCATTTAGATTGAAGCTGTGCAGACAGTAAACTGATACAGAGTAATTAGAGAATGTGTGGGTTCAAGAGTTTTCTTTTGTTCACCAAAATTTGTTCCTGCATCAACAAGATGGTTTATAAACATACTAAAGTATAATTGTTTTACTTGTAGTGTTAATGGTTTATATTGTTTACTTGTTTTTTCTCTTTTCTGGGAAGTTACAAAGAGGCTGAATAGCCTCCACTTCACCTAGGGCTTATTGTCACTTTTCCCTCTTGAGTTTATTATTCATTTTACTTAATATAATTAATAATAATGCAATATAATTAATGTAATACAATACTATTTCAATCACAGAATCACAGAATATTCTGAGTTGGAAGTTGGATCCACAAGGGTGATCAAGGCCAACTCTTAAGCAAATAGCCCATGCTGGGATTGAATCTGCAACCTTGGCATTATTAGCATTATGCTCTAACCACCTCAGCTAATCTCAGGATATTTATCCACACTGACATGGTCAAATTATCGTGTCCTCTTTGAAACTTAGCTTTGACTTCATTCATCCTTCAAAGGTACTCTCCTCTGGTTACCTCTGTGTCCTCATGTCTTAAGACAGAAAAGGATCAAGCACTAAACAAAAAAATCTGATCTTGAGATTTGTGTTTGCCACATGTTTCCACAGCTGCTTGCTAGGTGCATTTCTCAGCTCCACGGCCCCTGCTGGCTCTTAGGACAGCACTACTCTGGAAGCTTGTCCTGACTTCTAATTTGGTTTTCTCTATTGCCACAAGGTAACAGTTACATTGAGTCTCACCCCATGTTGATCTAGTCCTGTCTCCTGTCCCTGACAATGATCAATAACAAGGCTGGGCGAAGAAATGAGGGGAAATGATATACTAAGACCTGTTAACATATACTCTGTTGCCATACGGAACATTCTCCCTGCCATCATTGCATGTGGTGAAGGACTTTATGCATTGACATAAGCTAGTACCATTAACTTTTCCTTCCATGAACGCTTGCAGACAGTTCTGAATCTCTGTAAATGTTTGATATTGGCAGTGGCCTGTGGTAAGGAACTCCATAACTTAACCATTCCATAACTGAATCAATTCAATTACCCTTCATTATGTGAAGAATTGCCTTTTTTGTGTGTTTTGAGATTGCATCCTCTGCTTATTTTTTTTTTTCCGCACTCTAGCTGTTCTGTTATTTTTAAACAAGAACATTAGGTGCCTGACTTGCAGGTTGCACTAATGCTTCAAATGCTGTCTTGCTTCCAATAGCTGTTTAATAGATACGTTTTGTATTAGCATTTGTTGCCTGTCTTTATTTTCTCTCTATCTTGGTTGTGGGGTTGTGTCTCTGGAGAACTGTGGTTTCTATGGCATATTCTGATCTTTTTATTATCAGCACAAAGAATGCTAAGGTGTGAGTCTGCTGTACCAGTCCTGTAAAAAAAATTCCACCACTTCAAGTAGTTGCAGAACTAACACTTGGCAATACTAATGTGGCTGCGTACAGCGTATATGCAAGATCTGCATTTACTGCTTAAATAATCTCTTTATATTTTAAACAAGTGTGTTCAAATACTGATAAGAATATATAATGTAGTCTGGAAAGTTATGGGTGTGCTGTGTGCAGGAAAATATTGTAACTGGATGCATTGTTTTCTGTACTGATAATGAATTATTAGTATGTCAGTTAATCTTGAGTAAATCTCAGTAAATTACTGGGCAAGATTAAAGCAAGAGAAGTACAGAGAAGTTCTGGCACTATTAAGAGACAGGGAAAAATGCTTCCAGTGTGAGGAACAAGTGCAGTTATATGGTTGACTGTTACGATTCTTTTTTGTATTGGTAGCCAAGTAAGGAAGAAGATAATTTAATCTCCTTAACTGAGATCTGTAACTTGCTGGTTATCTGAGACAATATGATTCCATTTAGTTCAGTTATAGCAATTCCACCTTTAAATCTAAGACTGAAGGATTTTTCAACTTCAAGTGAGAATTCTGTATCTCTGGTGTGATGTGCTTGGAAGGAATTACAGTTCACTATGGTGGATAGTGGAATATGATATTGAATAGCATTTGAAATGTTGATGCTGTTTGGCTTAATTTGTGAAACTATTTGGAGACTTAGTAGAGCAGAGGGGGTTGTTGGTTAGTTTGGCTGGTTTTTCAAAAAGCCACTACTGACTTTCACTGAAAGTTTTTGGAGAGATTTTGAAGCTTCAAAGTAGACAGTGTTTCTTAACCTTTTCAAGAGCAAAGGAACACTCTATATTTAAAGCATCAAAATAGTTAAATGATGGAAAGAAAGAACCAAACTGCCTGACAGATTAGAAGTTCACATAAGCAAAATAAAAGGAAGTAGTAAGATCATTAAAATCTCTCTGAATAATGAGTATGTACATGTCTTAAGGACACAGTAAATTACAGGGAAATAGAGATTGGCATGTAGATACAGCTTTAAACAAGTGTGTGAAAAAAAGAATGAGGAATTAAGGACATTTTTATTTTGAAGATGTTGCTGTAATGCCGTTGAGTTTCATTACCCATTTCTGAGCATGCTATTCTTAATGGTGTATTTTTGGGTTTATTGCCACTTTCTTTCCTGTATGGTAATTTTTTTCTATCAGAAAGTTGGGGATTTTGGGTTGAGAATTCCATGCTTCCCTAGTGGAATAAGAGTAGTTAGGAAAGCAGTAGGCAAAGGGTAATAAAAGTTTTGATTATTAGAGACTGGAATTGAACGCAGATTTATTGAGAACAGTGACTAGTGTAGGTAGCTAGCCAAGAAGAGGGTTCCATTAGGGGTGGAACAAAGAGGATCAAGGCAACAGAAATTGCCTTAGTTCTATGGCTTAAACAGAGCCTTGAGACACTGAGTCACTGTTTCTCTGACTTACGAAATCATATATAAAACATACTGTCGGAAGATGGTTGTAGTCACCCCCAGTAATTACACACATCCACACACATCTGTGTCATAATACAGTTAGAACTAAAATTATGTGAGCATTTATCTTGTAGTCATTCTTTTATATATAGAATGGCTATGTGCTTGGTGTAGATGAATTAAAGCTCTCTCCAGGTGGCTGTTAAAAAAAAAAAAGGCAGCAGCAAAGCAGTAAATAAAGTTCAGATGGTTCATTTTTTTATGCACAGTTTAATTTGTTTTCTGGCGTAGTGTTTCTGCAAGATACAAATCCAGTTAATAAATCAGATTTTTCTAGGCAGCTACAAATTTTAAGTATATAATTTTATGGATTGATTACTTTATATAAAGTGGTCTGAAATGTTTTGAGTAGTACTTAGAATACTCTCAAGGCCTCATTAGCTATTATTTTATATTTGTCATTCAATAAATGCTCATTAACTGCGCACCACTTGTCCCACATTCTTTTACTGTGGCTTTTGTCTAGCATTGTTGAAGAATGTGTGTAATGTAACTAGAATCCTCTTGGGGGTTACTGAAATGCAACTGCTTTTTCTTTCAGAAATAGTACGGCTATTGTATACTAACAGTTCAGTTCAGTTATGTTTTTACAGTATAAAAATAAGAATAGTCTGTCTGGTTTTGGAGTAGAGAAGGAATACAAGTAAGCATAATGTAACCAAGTGATCTGGAATTTGGCTAGCATTCTAGGAACTAATGCCAGCACTTAAAAGCCTTGGATAGTTCTTTCTCATTATGTTGAATGAGAACATTGGTCAAGCATGCTCTACATTGGAAGTATTCCTGGTAAAACATCAGGTTTTCGAAATTGTTCTTTAATCCACAGTACTTAGTTAATTAGGGTAAAATTGATGATGTAAATAGTTAAAATCAAAGTGATTTTAATGTAACTAGACAAAGGGGAGACTCTTGGCTAACATGCCCAGTTGCTTCTGCTAACAAAAAATTAATGATACATCATGGCACAGTAATGCTAGTACACAGAATATAACTTCTTTTCTACAATAATGATTTATCTTTCAAGTTGCTCATTTCTCTCCTCTTATGCCAGTGTAATTTTGCTCTCAGGCTGATTCCAATAGATGTTTTCTTTTCTTCTTGATCCAATGGATGTTTTCTTTTCTTCTTGAGTGTAGGAATTGCTGATAATGACAGGGATAGTATTGTGCTTCTGCTTAATGGCTATGGAAATACAGTTTTAACAAAATTCTTGAATTATTCATAAGCAGTTTCTTATTTGATTGCATGTGCTCTGACTAGGAGATTTAAACAGGAATAAACAATCTGCCTTAAAATAAGTAAAATTCTGCAAAAAAGTTTGTTTAATATAGAATGACTGGACACAAGGCTAGTGAAAAACGTAAAAAAAAAGCCATCTGATTATTTGTGCTTTAAGTTGTGGCATAGATAAGCTTTTTAAACAAATGACAGAAATTTAGCAACTTGTGTAGTGAAGCCTTGACTGCCTTACTATTACCAATGGATCGCTTCAAATCATGAAACTGTAAAAAATTCTATGATTAAACCAGTAGTAAGCCGCTGAAACAGTGTGCTGCTCTGCCTCTGATTTTCTCCAGCTGTCCTACCACTTATTCCCATTTCCGGCTCTTCTTGCTCTGTTGATTCTTATTCTCTCTTGCGATCAGAATTATTCTTACCCATACATTTCTGTGTATTTCCTGCTTCATGTTCCTCAGGTCGTCACATTTGATGATGTTTCTTCTTCTTTTCATCTACTGCCCCAACCTTTCTCTCCTACCAAGCTCCTACATGCATTTTGTTTTGAAAGCAATTTTTACACCTTCTGAATTACATGTTATATCAGATTTCTAATGTAGTAAATCTAATCATTCCCTTTTCATTCTTCAGAGTGGTTCAATGGCAAAAATTTATCCCTTTTGTCCATCTGAGTCATGTGGAGAATGGGAGGCCAGAACCTCTTCAGCTGTTCTTTTTGTGCAGGTATTTTTTAAGCTCTTTGGCATATGGATGTTTGGCACCTGCCATGTGGGCAGCTCAGTGTCTTTGCAGATTACATTTTTTAAATTCTTTCCCCAGAGGGATGATAGATGTCCTGCTTCATCCCAGAGAAATTTTGCATGAATGAGATTTGAAATGAAAACCAAAGAAAATTGTGCTTGGGCTGTCAAGCATACACAAAAGCAGTTGGTGAATATAGCAGCTTTAAAAAACCTTATGACTAGACAGAATATCTGTTTGCTAAGTACCTTGGGAAACCATTGATCATATACCTTCAAATTTGCATAATTATACCCATGTTCATATGTATGTTGTGCCTTATTCCAAACGTATGCTGTAAATTCTAACTCGTTCACAGTTTATGTTCAAAGTCTAGCATATCTTGTTTTGCCCTTGGGTTTCAGAAGCTGTTTTTTCACCTTAGGATCAGCTAGTTGTCAGTGTGTTTATCTTTTTATGCAGAAATGAGTGCTCCCAAAGAAATTATCTCAATTACAAGTTCTTTTTTAGCAGCAGAGGAGCAGCATTTGTCAGAGTGAATCATTACCAATAGTCGGAATGCACTCTTTTCATCCTGCCTCTTCTGGAAACCTTGCTGAATTTGAAGCATCATTAATCTGGGTATATGCTCAGGTAGACTCGTCTTCATTGTCAGTAAAGAGGTGGCTCTTTCCTCTTTTCACTGATGGTTAATGGCAGTAAAACTCATTCTGCCCATTGTCTTTTTATGGCCCTCACCATACTATTACTTCTCTTTGACAATGAGAGATGCAGATGCTTAGGCCGCACTATTCAAAAACGCTATTTCAGCTGCAGTTACAATAGTGGATACCTACTGGTATTAGATGTTTTCTTATACAAACACTGGTAAGTTGCTAGTAGAATTTCTTCTTTGCTTGTAATTCTGTTCAGTAGAGGATTTGAAGATTTACTGTAGCCTTGAACAGAATTCTTGCTGTTCATAATGATTTAATAAATTGTTCTTTCTTTTCCATTTTTAAAATTAAAATTTTCACATTTTTTGTGACAAGAATTCTCTTGCGTGGTAATTAATAAAATATGTATATGAAGTAGATTTAATTTATGTCTTGGTCAGCTTACCATTAGAAAGCAGCGTTAAATTCTTTAAGTAAAGCTGATACTTGCTGCAGGCACATTCTGCACACACCAGAAGAATCTTACAGGAACAGAATAGTCCTTATTTCCTCCACTTTGAGAAAGGTGTCTTTCTAAGATTTAGGTGTACATTTTTGTTTTCTTTAAGAATATAATTCTTTATCATCATATTTGGAGTAAGAAAAGGCCCAAAGCTATAAAAGGCAAGTGCAAGTTACTGTAAATCAAATAAATTCTGTCCTTCATTCTGAATTATTTTTTTTAGCCGATTAATGCATGATATTGATTGAATGGGCCAGATAAAGCACAGAAAAATAGTTTTAATTTTGAAACAAGTAATAAGTGTATCTGACAGACTTTACAGCTGATAGAGCATCAAATTAATCCCATATTTGTGTATAGGTTATGTAGATAAAATTTAATAGTATACTGCATCATATGAGACATGGAACCTAAGATGCACATAATTCTGTTTATGGAGTTACACTGCTGCTGCTTGTGATTAGCTGTCTAGGGAACCGCTGTTCAACAATCCTTTTTAATGAGTGTTTTTAACAGTTTGGGTTCCGTGGTAAGAGAAGAACCAGATATAGAATGTCAAATATAACTAAAATACAAATAAATGAACATTCATAAGAAAAATTAGGTATAGATTGTGTATGGGTGTGGATGCACATGTGTATATGCTTTCAATTTTTTTTTAAAACGTACAGTGATTTTGAAAGCTGTTTTGCAAACACAGTGTTCAGTGTTTCAAGGGATAATCAAAAAAATAGTGATTGCTTTCTGACTGCTGCAGTGTACTTTCTTTCCCATAAAGCTACTTATTCCAATAAGAGATAAAATAATTACTTTTTCCCCTTGAATTTTAAATGTAATTCACTGTTTTAATGATGTTTTGCTTCCATCATGACATTGTTGCAATTTAAATAACTACAGAAATACAACTTCTTTACACATTTTGTAGGTCCCTTCTAACTGAAATACTGTATTCTGTTCTTTCTGTTGTCCTATCCTATGCATCTTTTGGATTTGTCATGCCTGGGTTTGTTTGTGCAAAAGGAAGAGAATGACTATAGTATTTTTAATAAGTATCTCTAGCTTGCTTCTTTTGAAATAGAGCAGCATTGCTTTACTCATGAGAGTTTTTGATACTTAGATAATTGGTTTCTATTGTCCCCATCACATCTTTATTTATGAGCTACTACTTCCAAACATTTTTAAAGTTTAAAGTAGGTATTTCCATCCTCTGTATAACATGTCAGCATGTAGAACAGCATCTGCTAGAGATACAGTTTTTCAATAATTGTAGCTTCTTGTTTTGCTGAACCTTGTAATTTATTATACTCTGTGTTTGAATTACACTACAGAAACTTTTAAATGTGGTTAGTTTTTTTCCCTTCATCTTTACGGCTTTTGTTTTCTCTGTGATGAACATGTCCTCATCAGTGAAGAAGACTTTATTTTTGATCATTCGTTTTCAGGGAGGATCCCTTAGAGTGTTCAGAGTATGCAGGTGTGGTTCAGCCATGGTTTATGATGCCATCAATTGTAATGTGGAATTTAACAAGCACAAAAAAACACATGTTTTGCAAGGTGATAAACTGTAGGAAATTCAGGACAAATAATGGATGAATAAATTATGTAATTACTAAATAATGGAGATGTCAAATCTGCATAAGGAGTTAGTTAACTATAATTACAGTTTGGCTCAGCAAGAGATATTTGGAGATACTTATGTTTCTTAAGGGAAAAAACAGATGGGAGTTGAGGGACATTTTGATTTTAATCCAAATGTGTCTTCAGTCGTAATCAGTAAAACGCACATGATAGAGACGTAAGACAAATGATAATGCTTAGCAGAAATTCTTACAAAATTCTATTACTCTGTTGAGTTCACTTGTCCTCTCATTAAGTAACAGCCTGGGCTAAGGTACAGTGGCCATAACCTTTAAGCATACCATTTAGAAATTTGTGCAGACTTGCAAGGGTGGTCCATATTTTACTTTTTGGAAAATCAATCCTATCTCAAGACACTGATGCTTCCTAGTTACCCTGATAAGAACGTTAGTTGTCCTCTTTATCCACAATGTGATGCTGACCCTGTGTTGCTGGTGTCTTGTCACCATTTGGACTCTAGACTATTTTCATGCAGTTGAAAGACTTGTCTCAGTTTTTAATGTCATTTTCAGAGCTGAAGCATAAAGCATTAAAAGGGAGAAATGAAGAGAGAGAGAGAGTAAAATTCTAAATTATTTCATTTCTTCTTTTGCGTGAATTGCCCTTGTATGGGTCAAGAAGTTCTTAAGAGAACTGTAGATACTATGCCATATTATTCCTTTCACAAACCTTATTTATTCTTATGTTTTAGATAACCAGTTGTAGTGTGTATTCCACATATATTATGTATACATTCTTAATGCTGTAGTTGTAGTTCTCTGGAATAGTGTTTCAAAAGTAAAAGGAGTATTAATTCAAATCCTGTTGTGTGAAAGAGCAAAATTGCTAAAAATAAGAAGTTGAAAACCCACTGTACTTCTTACAGAAGTTTGGTTTCAAACCCCAGCTGAATCTTATTAATATTTTTCCAGCCTCTGCTTTCTGTTATGATCCTGTCTTCCTCCTCCTTACTCTACTGATATTACTGTAATCTTTACTGGCAGCTGTTCGTGTGAGCTTGTAAGTGCTCAGGAAGCATATTAGCTTTATTCCTACCAGCTTCTGTTTTCTCTTATGCAAGACCTACTTTTTGTCCTTCACATTTCTTTCCCTTATCTTTCTAAGTTGTCTATTTCCTCACCGAAGAGAGGAATTTTCTTCTGCTTTACTCAGTTGAGATTCCATTTCTTTTTATGTGTTTTGTATCTCAGAAATACTAGAAGACCAAAAATTCTAACATATCTTAGTCTGTAAAATTCATTTGTTTTCCACAAGGGTTTTGTGTTAGAGGTGCCTGGATGTGACACTTGGGGTGATTATAATGGTGCTGGGTTGACAGCTGGACTGGATGATCTTGAAAGTCTCTTCCAGCCTTGATGATTCTATGATTCTCTGATGTTATAATGAATTTTACCTCAGGTCTTGGCAATGTAAGTGAAACTCCTGATGTAAGTATGTAGGATACCTTCGCAAAAAAGAAGACAATGTGTGAGTTAAGGAGAAATAATTTTGCCCTATAGTTGCAGAGTCTAGCAAATCCTATCAGCAGCTCTTTAACAATCTGCTGATCTACAGCAGCCGAAAAAAAATTACAGGGAAAAGATTATGTCTAAAGTTTAACTTGGTGACCAAGAAGTTAAGCTTAAAACCCTAAGATGTAATGTTTGTGATTTTGTGCAGTATTGTCATTACTGACAGCTTAAAAATGTAGGTATATCACAGTTATAATTTTTTTAAGATAAACAGAAATTTGCTAGCAAATGGCTTAGTGGACCTGGATTTATCACAGTCTTCTCAAAAACTACTGATGTATGATAAGCACTTTCATTATATAATAAGAAACACATGCATTTTGTATTGCTGGCACATTGAAAGCTTGGAAATATTTCAGCATCTTCAAGCCAGCAAGTATGTAAAGTAGTAAGATAAAATCATTAATAATCAAGTTCTGGATTGAGATTACACAACCATTAATGAAGCAATTCTCATTAAAGCAGTTTTTCTGGATAGGACGTTCCTTACAGAATAGGAATGCCACTTTCCCAGAGATTGTAAACAATGACTACTGAACCTGAATGTGAGCAAATTAGAGAAGGAGGTTCTGAATAATTCTTCTTGGGGGAAAAAATCACCATTTTCACTAGAATCTTAGATGTGAAGATGTAGAAAAAAAATCAGCAGAACAATAAAATAGATGAAGCACAGGCCTTTTAGTTCAGAGTCCCTTCATAAGCAATAAGAAAATAGTGTTTTGAGAGAGAGAAAAGCGGATTAAGGTGAGGTCTCTTTGTTTAGCTGGAGAATGTTGATGTATTTCCTTGCTCAATCCTTAGAATGTCAGTAGCCTAAAAATCTAAGAAAGGATTTCATGCTGGGTTATTTTAATGGAAAGATGACCACATTTGCCATATCCATATCCCAGTCAGACAGACTTAGAGGCTTAATGTGACCTTGTTTTTCATGACCCAGTAACATACCTGTTTATATTATGGCTTCTGTGCAGAACAGATATATAGTTGTTGATTGTTGAGATACAGTGTAATCTACTTTAAATTATTTCTCTTTTCCTCTAATATTTGGCTAGAGTACTGTTGCACTGAATTTGAAGATTTGCTTTCAGTCAAGTTTTGTACTTAGGAAATTTTTTGCACGTATGTGAACAGTTTTATTTCTGTCCTTATACAACTTAGTATTTTTTATTTGCAATTTAAAGTCTGTTATAAAATGGAATTCTGTCTTTTTGAATTGTGGGGCTTTTTCTTACCAGATTGGGAGCTTGTTTGTTATTTAATCCATTTAATGCTCATTTTTTACAAAAATAAAGTCAAATGCTGGGACACAAAACAGTTCTCCTTGCAACAAAATGCCAGCTGCTAAATCATTAGGAACCAGTCTGACTTGACATTATGATCAATGTGCTGGATCTCATTTGTGACAGGTGGCTTGTATAGGCAGATTATATATTTAAATGAAGTAGAAAATTATACATTGTAATTTATAGTCATTGCTAGTAATGACTGTTTATTGTATTGCCATGACTCAGAAATCCATTTATGATGGGAGTTAAAGACAGAAGATGATGATGCCTGAGAACATGTCTGAGGTGAAGGTTAAATCATTTTTCTAATTTGTTGTTTCTTTCTTAGCTTGGCATATGACTTTAAACATGTTTTATTTGTAGGAGCTCATCAGTTAATGTAACTTAGAACTAATTCTCAGTATGCTGTGCACAGCTGGGTACTGAGCTATCCACTTATTTTATTGTTCCTACAAAAATGTGGTTCCTACCTTTTAACCGAGGGACAATCTCTGAAATCACAACAGCTTAAACTAGCGGTTGCAGCAGATGTAGACCATGTATTTGTTGTTGCCTAAACTGTGCTGCTTTGGTGGTCTTGCCCAACAACCTTTTAATTGGTCTTAACTTTAATATGTTTGTTACAATTTCATAGAACCATAGAATAGATTGGGTTGGAAGGGTCCTTAAAGACCATCTAGTTGCAATCCCTTGCAACTGAGTTGTTTTACGCTGCTGGAAGTGAATATGGTGTCAACCACCTTTTAAAGCTGTCTTTTTTAATTTTAAGTTAGACTGTAGGATGTTTTCATAAAATAAGTTAAACTATAAGAGAATCATCAGTCTAGTGCTCTCCTGTCACTTCTTGTGTATTATCTGTTTCTCACTTTGCTCCTATTTTGGTTAGTCTGAAAGAATATTTTTACCTTATACAGCCTTTAAATTTTTTCCTGTACTTTTACTGTTAAATTACTTTTTGCATATACCTTTGTTTCTTAATTTCCTTTGAATGTTTTTAGATGAAGTGCTAAATTAAGTATTATTATGAATAGACAGGCTTCATGTATTTTTTAGTATGTTTTTTGTTTGCTCCTCTGTAGTGGAAAATTCATGAACTTTTTGGGTTTTTTCAAGGCTATGAGCCTTTTTGCACACATACCATTAAATTTTGGAAGCAGATGATCTAATTATAAAGGCAAATTCATATTTGCATCATGGAGGAATTTTTTAAGACATTGATGGATCACATGTGTAAATGTTTTCTATATTTCAGAATAAATTTTAGAATATATATATTTCTATGTGTATATATATCTATGTCTATGTAAGCATATATAACTCGTGTATACAAACATAATATTGCACCTTCTATGTTAAGCTGTCTTTATAAATCTGTAGCTTAGAGTTGTGAGAAAATACTCATTACCAGTTTACTCTCTCAAATGAGTATTTTAGGTCATTCAAAGAATCATCAGGAAAGGTGGTGGCCAAAGCAGGTTTAATATTTAAGTGAAAGTGTGATGAAGTTCGTTGGCAAGATTCATTCTGCTTACCTGATGGTTAAAGCATGTAGAGGAAAAATTGGGCTAGAACCTAAAGTAAATCAACCTAAAACTAAAACCAACCAAAAATGATCTGTGTGTAGGCTGGGGATGGAAAAAGGGCAATGATGGGAAAGGATTAAGGATAAAAATGAGTAAGGGAGACACTTTTATAAAGTCACAAGATTTGGGCTGGACCGCTTGGCCCAGACTTGATGAACAGTTTAGGCCTAAAGTTTTTAACAGCACTTAACCTTAAGAGTCCACTTAATTGATATTTAAACAACCTATCAAAAGATTATGTAGAATTTACTGTAAGCACAGCAGTAATTCACCTCAGGCTTAACTTACTTACAAATCTAAATTACTTAGGAATTTAAGAAAGCAGCGTTCATAGTACATTTGCTTTGGCTTATTCACACTTGTACTCAGAGCTGAAGGCGTATGTACAAGGTAATTACTGGTGAAAAATACCCCTGAAGGTCAGGGAAGTACTCACACTGGATGCTTTTGCATCCTCTCGATGAGTGAAGGGCTGAGCCTTGAGGAGCTGGGGTATCAGCCCAGGATTTTTTGTCATTGTTCACGGGTCCTCTGAGTACAGCGAACTTTCTGAGAGGCGCCCCACTCAGGGGAAGGTGCTGATCACAGCCCACTTCAGTCCAAGAGAACTCAGAATCATTTATGAGGTTGCAAAAGACCTCTCACATCATCAAGGTCAACCTCTGACTGATCTCCACCTTGTCTGGTAGACCATGGCATGGAGTGCTATGTCCAGTCTTTTCTTAAACACCTTCAGGGGTGATGGCTCCGTCACCTCCCTGGATACTTCATTCCAATGAATTCCAGTCTAACAATCCATTCTGTGGAGAAATTCCTTCTGAAAGGAAGGGAATGCTTAGGACCACTGTTCCTAGCGTCACAAGAGAACTGGCTTAAGTCATAATAATCTTCCATCTTGGCCGCAATTCAGGTTAATAACTTCAGTTACAGAAATTCTAAAATTCTAGACAGCACACGTTTCTGGGACCAGACCGTATTTCTAATAAGCTCAAGAGTTTAGTCCAGGTGCTGTTTGTCAAGGCTGAGGCCTAATGAGCATTTCTGAGATCATAGTGGAGCCCAAGGGGCAGGCAGCACGGGGAAATGCACCACCACACTTACTCAGTGTTTTTTGCTTACTGCAGAAGACATACTTAAAAAGATACATTTAAAGAAATTAAAATGGGAATGACATGCAACTTGCAATTACTTTTCTTAGCCCTGGGAGAAAATCTTTATCTTCACTTTAACAGTAGTCACTGTCAAAAGAGGAAAGAGCAGTTATATTTGAAAGGGAAAATTAATTTTGAACTGGCATAAGAATCTGCTTTTTTTCCAACTTGTTGAGGACTTTTAAAATAATGTATTGATGTTGGGAAAGAAATAATGGCTTCTACTGTCTTTTAAATATTTTAGGTTATTAAGCTGGTATGAGAATGACTTGGTACTGTGTAATTTAGCTGTGCATGAGGAGAGTAACCTGCTCGAAGAGATGATGTGAACTTTGTGGTAATTTGTGCTGTCTGTTAATTGCTTCTTCCTGAAGTGAGGTACATGACTTTTAAATCAAAGGAGAACCTGATGTGGGCACAGCCATTAAAAGTGATGATTTTCTAAATTAGTAAGGAATAGTATACCTGCTAGACTACGGGGTTAGCCTCTGAGGAACATAAAAAATAGAAGTAGTATGTCTTAAACTAAGCAAAATGTATTTCCTGCCAGTAGCCAGGTCTGGGTGCATAAATAAAGTGTAGACTGGTAAGAGGAGTTTTGCTGCTGTATCTCAGACTGTCCCTCCATATGTGATGAGTCAGAATTTCTTCTTGGAATCTGAAGAAGTTATCTTTGCAATTGTGGCATCGAAAACAAATTTCATAGCATCATGATGACAGTCTTAATCCATGAATTATTTGGTCTTGATTTTGAAGAGGTGTATCAATGTACAAGTGGACTATATCCTAGGCAGTTGTCCCTTAAGACTTAGGAGCATCTTTGGAGTATGATCCATATGATAAACTTGAATAAACTCAGAAAGAGTTCTTTTGTAAACACTGAAAACCTGAAGAGGTGTATGTAAAATCAGCAGTGATTTTGGTATGTATGATGTACTTTTTATGTTATACATGAGGTTTACTTTCTATAACCATAGCTTTCTTCCTAAATTCATCTCCTTCTTTTTGCTTTATTTTAGTCTTCTTGGAGTAACAACAGAACTGAGAAGGGACATGGAACAATTGTATCATTTAACTAATCCTCTCTAGCAATTTTAGTACAAGTTATTGATGTGTTAAATCAATAGTGATCTGTGGTTAATGCCAATTGCTCTTGAGACGTTAATTGGGCTAAGGTTTTTTAGCAGTTAATATTAGAACTAATTCATATTAGTTTAAATCCTTAATTGCATTTAATTATAGATTTGCTTATGAAAGAAACAGCTGCATCTTTTCCTCATCTCTGTTAGACTGCCATTTGAAGTATACAGCAGAAGTTTTCTGCCCCAGGCAGATTTATCAAAAGTTTTGCACATGTAATCGCACAATCTTTAATTATTTGTTGTCCATTGAATTAGCTTCTCCGATCCTTGAGATAGGAGTGACAAAACCTATGCATCTCTGTCTTTGCAGGTAGTATTATTTGCTTTCATAATTACCACAATAGATAAATAGTTTGTGGGTGAATTACACAGTAGATCATCATCATTACACTTTCAAGTGTATGATTGGGACAGAAATTTGGCTGTTCGCCATCACAATGTCATGGCTTAACTAATGAGATCTGTCTTGAAACAGATTGAATAAAAATTTTCTTTCCTCAGGGAATAGAAATCTCAAGGTATGTTCTAGCCATTTGATAGAATAACTTCTTTTTCTTGGTGCTCATCAGGGATGGCAAATATTCTATTTTGTAGCTTTCACAGAAAGAGATCTGTTATTTTCCCCTTCTTTGGGTTTTCCATTAATGTGTGTTCTCCAAGATAGTGAGTGCTAATTCATTAAAATGATCCCCATGAAAGGGAAGCCACCTCTTCTGGAAGTGCAGTTTTGTTGAATTAGACTTTGTTACAAATCTTGCAAAACTCTGGCCTGCTGAAAACTGAACTGCACTGTCTTCTTACTGTTAAATAAAGAAGAAATTCTATGAAAATTACCTGTACTGCAAGAGTACAATATTTGTATTGCACATATGAAAGCTAATACTCATGGCAGGAGGTATCCTGCCACTTTATATTCAAAAGTAAAGGTTAAGCCACTTTCTATGACAAATATAGCAGCATTTCTGTCTCAAAAACAGGTCTCACAACTGAGATGATGATTTGATAGTCAAAAACAGAGTGAATGAGGAGCGTAGGGTTGGGAGCCATGCAAGGGAAAAGAAACAACAAAGAAGCCAGAGGATGATAGAGAGTCACTTGGTTTGAGGGGCTGGCAGCATTGACAGAAGATGGAAGAATGTAGAAGCTATGAGCTAGAAGTTTGCTAATCAGAGTGAAAGGAGCAGGCAACTATAACTGAGGTGTGATAACAGAAAGGGAGGTAAAAGACTGATTTGTATTATTCTGGATATTGAAATAGAACAGCCTAGGCAAAGCAAACTTGAAAATAATGTATTTCCTTATGATACTTATTGTGATTAACTTATATGAATAATAAGAGTTTCTTCTTCTTAATTATTCTTAGAATTTAATTTTTTTCCCTCATGTTGAGAATCCTGTATTTCTTATTACGTCATATACTTTATCACTGTGTGTCTTGCCTTTATGCCCAACATCTTACAGATCAGATGGCTACTGACCAGTTGTAAATATATTTATCCTTCTGCTTAGGAAGGGATAACATTCAGAAGGCTGACATAGGAAACAAATACATTCTTGGAAGTTACGTTAGCTCACGACTTTCTGGTTCTATCACTATTTTACAGACAGTAAGAACATCAAGATTGCAAAAAATCAGTTGGTACGCCATCAACAGATGAGAAAAAACTGTTTGTGTGTTGGTTGTTTTGGGATTTTTTTAGTCATTCATATGGGCTTTCATTTTTCTTTAGGAGGTCTTTAAAATAATTTCAGATCATTGAACACTACATTCCTGGCCTTCCCAAACAGTGACTGCTGCTTAATTAATAATCTCAGTATAACATATTTGTTTCTTAAGTTAACAGCACTGAAATTGCTATAAGTATAAATTTTCTGGACTAGAGTTCATTGTATTATTTAATTCTGAAAGTGAAAAAAGGATAAAAGATGTTTAATACTGTTTAAACTTTCTCATTTCTTCAAAGGAAAATATAGTAGATTTGTTGCACGGTGTTGAAATATGTTCATTGTATAAACTATACTTTGTTTTAAAATCAGCTCTAGAAGGATCTCAAACTCTTCAGCAATGAAATATGCCATTTAAAACTTGTAAAATTTCAACAGCCTTCTCAATGCAAATAGAGAAATGAAGCCTAGACAAAGTCTCAGATAGTTTCTTTTGTTTCAATCACTTGCTAACATTGAATTTGTAATGTTTTCTGAAGTTATTGATTTTATCAACCAGAGACAATCACTTGATCTGTTCAATTTTACAGACTCTGTAAGACTTTGTGTAGATTGTATTTTCCCATTTGCATCTAGAAGGATGATGAATTTTTGCAGGTTCTAGATGGCATCTAGCTTTGATGAAGAGTTTGAGACTCTGATAGGAATGTTTTTAAAACAAAATTGGTTTTATAAGGCTTACTCTACTGGGAGATAGGTGAGGTCAAGAAACATGACTATATGTCCACGCTTCCTTGTACAATCTGCTGACCACATTGTCAACTTCTTTCCTTTGAGGAAAAGGGGCATATTATGGCGTGCCTTTCTAACTGCAATCCAAAAAATATTTTCTTATAGGAAAAGGATAAACAACAAATACATAGACCAGCAGGTAGTTAAACATTAATTACAACTGTAAAACCATTAAGATTAGTGCAGATTACTTGCATGTCTTAAAGTAGTTGCTGTAATGAACAATAATTATCATTGAAAAATCAAAATTGGAACTGCAGTGATTGAAAACTTGTATGACAGATACATGGAGATGCTGGCAATTTTGGTTATTTTATTTTGCTCTTACCTCTGAGAATTACCTCAACACACTTGAAAAGGCATCATTAACTATGACAAAAAGAAAAATCTATCATCATCGCATTAAAGATGACATTCTCTAATGCTGAAAGCTACATCTGTTTTTAGGAAATAGAAAATTCTATGTCTGATTTTAGTATCTGTGTCTAGCAGTCCCTTTTTAACCTGTGCTTAACTTTCCTTCCAGAAAAAGAAGCCTGAAAGAATACACAGAGATTTTGAAACAAGAAATGTGAAATAAATCCTGCTCCTGCCCAGGCCCCAGCTGTGCAACATGATGTAAGTTTTTTAACCATTTTGTCTCTGTTTTTTTTTTCTTTTGTAGACAATGAAAACATACTATATTCTGTATTTTTAATACTGTTTTGTTTTGATTAAATTCTTTAACAATTATGTTATTTTTTTAATTTTAATTTTTTTGAAGTTAATTTAGTAGATACAAAGATGTTAAAACACGTAAAATATGTTAAAAAATATGAATTGAAACTTTACTTCATTACTTTTTCAGCTAAAACAGTTAATTAGACTTGTAATGCTTTCTCAGATTATTCCAGCTGACCTGACGCTGAGGTATGTGAGACTGCTTATTGTTACTTTTTTTTGCATTGTTATTTTGTGCTTTTACAATGTTTTGGTCATTTAGAAAGTAAATGTTCTTGTTGGCTGAAGTTCTGTAATCTTGTTGTGTGGTTTAAATAATTTACTTCTTTTGGAGATGTCAAATTAATATTTCCGTGTTTAGGTCTCAATGGTCTGGAAGGATCTACTCACTAGTGGATCCAGGAAAAGAAGTGATCTCATAGGAAAGAAATTAACAAATCCCAATATATGTTAGTTATAGAGAATATGGGGAAATACCGGAGTCCTTAGAAGAAAAGAAAAATTTAATTCTCTGTACGAATCAGGAAAGTCTGACAAATTTCAGTTCAGTATCCATGTTAACACCATATTAGCACAGCATCTGTCTTGCAAATGTAGTCTTTCAACTGATCTGTGTTACACTATGATTAACATACATCCATGGTAACTTAAGGAATGAGGTAATAGAATTTTTAGAGGAATTTCTTGTCTACCTGTATTGGTAGAATGCACTCTGAAAAAGAGATGAAATGAATAAGTTGTTTAAGGCAAGAAGTGGGGATTTGGAATCCTGAGTGACTGCTATTAGAAGGAAGTGTTCAAACCTCTAATGACTCTCAGTTAACTGACAAGACGTGTGACTTCCGTATGTGCTAGGAAAGGCATTCACTGAAGTCCTCACTGTAAGAAAATACCAATTGTGATCAATATGTTATTTTACTCAGAACTTGGTTTTTAGTGTAAATTTGGTTGTCCTCCATACATTAGTACTAGTAGAAATACAGTTTCAGATAATTTCTATCTTCATTCTTACATGACTGTTGTAGGAACTTAAGGATTCAGGGTCCATTTAGAGTGGGTATAGGCATGAACTACCATGTGGGAATCTTGCTTTTAATCATGAGCTAACCTTGAGCATGCTTGTGTTCTTATTGATTAGCATCTTTTCCTAGTTCTTATTCCTTCTTCTGTTGCAGAAAGCCCTATATCCTTTTAACTTTGCTTTTATCCTGTCCAGTATTCCTCCAAGACGAATTAACTTGCAATCTTTGTTGTTTATTCACTAGTAATTCTTCTAAAATAATTTTAAGTTTAGATTTGTCACAGCAGTCATTATTCTTTTTCAAGCATTTGTAATTCTTTCTGTGTTTTGCAGCTGAAAAGGTATTTATGAAAATTAAGTAATTAATTAAATTTTAAGGTAGTTGTGAAAATTAGCTTCCTTTCCTATCTATAATCCTTTTATACAGATGTAAAATACATTATGTCAGCACAACTGTGTTTACAACTGTGGTCTGTTTCAAACTTTCTAAGAATTAAGTCTGGGGTTTTGCTGTAAGTACTTTGTCTAATAACATTTGCTGCCTTTCTAAATGTGATTGTATTTCTTATACAACTCTAACTCCTAGATGTAACTTCTTCATCACTATGGTTTAAAATGCCTAATTAATGGTTTGGTTGTGTATTAACCTAAATATTAACCAAAATATTTTTAAAATATGTAAAATGTTTTATAACAGTGATTTCACAAAGCATTGATAATGCAAGCTGCTCATCATCTTTACAGACTGAACACTATTTTTAACAATAATTTAAACAGTTTGTCATTTTCCAAAAACCACTTAGTTTCTCTTCAATATGTTTGCAATATGCACATTTTGTGTTGTTCAGTCACCTGTGTAAATAACAGATTTCTCAGAACTGAAATGAGCAAATAATCACTAACAGTTTTGCATAGGCATTATTTTATTCAAAATAAGTTTTCACACATTTATGGAAAATTTTGAGTTTTAGACTCAAAAACATGAACTATGAGGAGACTGAAGTACAACAGGTATTTAACAAATGCTCTTACTTTGATTAAGTGTGGTTAGGCTACCACGCCTACTACAGCTTGCTGATCACTTTACTGTCTTAGTGTCTAAGAAAATTGATACTGTCTCTCCTATTTCATTCTTTAAATAGTCCCAGCTTACTTTTTAAAAAAATTATTTATTTATTTAGTATGCAGTCTGTAGGAAAATAAGTTAAATTATACATTCTACTACTTCCCTGAAAGCAATAGAGTTCATAGTTTTTCCAACTTCTCAGGGCTAAATTGACAAATATTGGCCAGACAGTTGAAGAACTCTTCATCCTTGTTTGTTGGTGGGAGTTTAAAAACAAAACTCACTAAACAAAGGCAAATAAAAAGCCCCCCCAAACCCCACAATAATTTTGTTTACATTTTAAGCCCCACTGTTCTTGAAAGATGGAAGGTCCAGATTCATGGGTAGTTTTCTTCATGGTTGTGCTAACCCGATCTTTTTTGTCATGTGAGCTTGTACACTTCAGATATTTGAAAAGGAAAATTGAAAATTTGTGTATAATCATATTCAATAGGAAAACAATTATATGAGTGGAGTGGTGTATTCTTGGTGACCTGTGTTGCTTAGAAACAAACTGCTGTCTTGTCAATTGATTAAATCCTTGTCTTCTAGTTGTTTTTACTGGAAAGTAAAACATTGCAATGACTGACTCAAGCTCAGACATTCCTCCATTAACCATGAGGTCAGGCTACTATCTCTTTCTTTCCTTTCTTCAGTCTTTCTTCATCTCAACTAAAATCACGCAGACACCTCTCAGTTGTCTGAGTCCCAGTACTGAATTTACCTCATGCAATTTGAGTTATAGCACACATGAGCACATAGTGCATTTCTGTTACATTAGCCAGTACACACAAGTAAAGATTTTTAGCAGCATTTTGTTTTCATGTTAAATTAGTTCATGATAAATTACATGGGCTGGTAAAGAATCTGCCACTAGAAATGGCAGAATTTGGACCAAATTTAAACCAGAAGTAATTTTATATAGGATATATTCTATGCATTGTAGTACTGCGTGCTTTTGGTGAAGTACAAGAAATTATCTGCCTAGATTTACTGTTTAAGTTTGGGGTTTTTTTTCTTTTCATTACTTAAGAGTATTTCTAAAATCACACCTTTCTTATTCATCTACAGTTCTGATTTTTTTCTCCTGTTTCACACTTTATCTTAATTATTGTAAAATCCTTTTTTTTGAACTTTGAAAAGCATAGCCATTTCCATGTGTATTTATGTAAAATATTGCTGCAGTGTGCAGTTTCTGACAATCTCATTTCTATATGCATCTTTGAACTTGTTTCCAAACCAAACTTCTCCCTTTAGACTCCAAATGGTCCCTCCCTTTCTATACTAGCCATTATTACCCACTTGTTAAATTTTCAAGTGGTATTTTTTTTGCTTTCTCTCATGTTGTACTTCCCACTTGATAGGAATTTATATAAACATTCAGTATTCTCTTACATTCCGTGGCTTCTTGCTGCGACTTTTACTCCGTGTGCTTACTAGTTCAAGAAGTGAGTGTCAGAAGTGTCCAACCTACTTAGGGAATGTCCTTGAAGTAAGTAATAGTAACAAGCTTAATAGAAGTAAGAGTTTATGGAAGGTCTTCAGAGCTTTTATTTTTACCCTACAATGACCTGTAGAAAATAGCATTAAATAATATATTTTCAGGCAGGATATACCTTAAACTTGGACATCATATGTATTCCTGGATGCTGTGGTAACTGCTGTTGTGTTGTCAGGGAAACAGCCTTGTGCTCAGTAGGCAAAACCAATGAGGATTAAGCACAGCTATAATATAGCTAATTCCCTGTGACCTTATCAGGATCAAGATCTGTCAGGTCTTCACTTTGCAAGTGTCCCTCAGGAGTGAGGGAGATATGCACAAGCTAAAGCATACCTGCAGTATGCCTGGTACAAGTATCAGACTTGGAGTATCCTAAGAAGTGAATGCATTTCTCAGTTAGATGGATTAAAAGACTCCGTTTGTGTAAGTAAAATCTTTATAAACTACATAATGGAAAAGGTTTACTGTAAGCTATGAATGTGGAAGAGATAATTGAAGTATGATAAACTCTGGAGTCTCTTTCATCTTTGTTGAAAATTCACACAAAAATATATCAATATAAAAGTACATTAAAGTTGCAGGGATAAGAAACAAACTTTATAGAGTTCTGGGATGCTGAATAGATGCCAACATTTTTGAGCACAGTGTTTTTCTGTAGTAGTAAAAATTGATGCATGTGTCACTAAAGTAAGCTCACACTCCAACATACACGCATTATTACATCCCAGTTTTTAGTATTTAAAGAAGTTAAACATTTTCTGCTTAAAGGTTAAATTATTTTTACTTTGTGTTTCTAATGCAGAGTAGAGTGTTACATGTTAGTTACAGTTTCATAACAAGTAAAAATGAGTGAAGGAGCAGCTACATTTTACATGCTTTGGCAGAGTCTGGAGTTTATTGTGCTTTTCTCTCTTATATTGTCACGTAACATCGAAGGTGATTTAATTTTTTTTTTAATTAGTGCTAAGTTTTAATTATTAGTCTGCATATATCAACCGTTATATTTTTCTGTTTTTCGGTATCTCTTGTGTTACACATCTGTTATAAAAAAAATTAGAATCAGTGTTGGTTCATCTCCAGATAATGATAGATGAGCCTTTTTCAATAGTGATGCTGTCCCATGTCTTGTACTGAGAAGGGAGCATCTGAGGCAAAGTGTGAAATGAGACGTCTGATTATGATAATGGGTTGACTTCTAACATTACCTTGTGATATATTTTGTTTCTTAGTGGTTTGTTTTTTACTTCAGAGGTTAATCTAAACCTCTGGCCAAAGCCAGTGGATTTTGTTAATTTTGGTTATTCTTTTCTGCCATCCCAGTCCTTTTTCTCAGTAGTCCTGCATTTCATTCTTTTTTATTTCTGATTATTTAAAATAATTCAGTGTTTTTCTCAGAATGACCATCCCTACCAGCTCATCAACGTTACAGAAAATTTCTGTGTATAAGATACTTCTCATTAAAGCTAGTTCAGGCATTTTGACTTTTGTTTAAAGTCATTATAGAAAACTTGAAATTGATCTGATTTCATTGCTTCATTTCTGAAAGTAGCCACTTTCCTGATAAGATATTTCTATCAGAACATCAGGGGAATAAATGAAGCAAGAGGACAGTGAAGACTCGGCCACTTCTGTGAGTTCAATATGATGTCAGCCTTCTTAACTATGTAAAATGTGCAATAGAAAAGTTAGAGATGAGAGCATATTCAATACTTTAAATATTTAATGCTTACATATTTAAGAACAGAACAACATCAAAGTTTTCAGAATACATGCAGCAGTTGACTTAAAAGACTGCATCTTAAATTCTGGGAGAAAAATGCACTGTACTAAAAACCCAAACGTTAATTTGCGAAGTAAAAGGATTAGGAAACATGTTGTACCTTTCTCATTCCTATTTCTTCTTTTATTATTAATTTGTTACTTTCAATTTTCAGGTCAGGTACAGATCTGAATACTTTTCTTAATGTATTATCTACATCTCAAACTTTTCCCCGCCTTGCATTTTTCCTATTTTTGTACAAATAAATCTGTCCTTATTTTCTCTTGGTCAGCTGTCTATTAGAACTCACTAATATGAATGATCTTGACCAGTGACGTCTAATTTGGAGAACAATATGTAGAATCCAACTTTTTTTTCTTTCTCTTCTTTAAATCAACTAGATATTTTAACACTATTCTGGTAAACTACTGCAAGTTATCTACTACCCTTCTGCTTTCTGGGATAATCTGCAGTCCTGAACAATAGTGATAGCAGCAGCAGTCTCTCCAGTTGTTTTGTTTGTGGACAAAGAGACAGATCAGCCTCTCCTGGCTCATGGGGCACATTAGGTGAGTCCAGGACATGTCATCCTCCCTGTGCATGTGCTGTGCAACTGATCCGTGAGTGCATAACAAGTCTAAGATATTTCTGATGCTGTCGATTTACAGCAGGCCATCTGTGCACAGCCAAAAGACACATGTCCAGGGGTTCCAGCTTGTGTAGCAGATACATGTTCTTCCATGTGAAATGCTGGCAAATGTGGCTTTCTTATTCCATTTTAAACTACTGGTGTAACTTTGGTCCATCTCTTCTAAATACCATATACCATGGACATATAATTTGTTTGATCGAATTCATACGTGAATTCAGAAGTAGTCATTGGAAATATATTACTGTGGAGTCCATTTAATTCTGTAATATCAAGATGAAGGATACCAGAACTAGACTTACAATACTCTACTCTTGTCTGATTTTTCTTCCTCTTTTTATCTTATATAGCTATTGACAATGCTGTAAAATACATAACAGTATACCAAATCAAAATGTTCTTCACATTTGGTATATATTTAACATTGACAGCAAAACCCCATTAAAAAATGATGTTATGGAAGGCTTCAGGTCTTTATGTTGCTGTTGTCAAAAGACTGAACAGAGAACTAGTTTTAATTAAAGTAAGTAAAAACATAATGTTCAAACTCTAATTTAGTCGAATGATCTTCTGTAATTGATTGCCTGTGAATTATATTCCCATAGAATATGGAACATTAATTCAACTGTTGTTATGAGATCATGTATATATAGGGAGGGACTGTATGGATTATTTCTGCTCTGCATTGTAATATTTTAAATTTGGTGCATTGTGCATAACAGAAATATGCAAATCTGTATGTTGAATACTTTTTTTTCCTATGCTTCTTTTTTCTAATTTGCCTTTAGACTTCTGATGTACATGTTTAAGAGTTAAGTTTCTCATGAGGGTACCTTAGTAGCCATAAATCACTTTCTGAATAGGATTGGATGAGTGAATCAGTCAGCCTTGGAACACACTTATTCAGGTTATGAAATACAGGTGCTTTGGTGGGTATATTAATTAACTGATGTATGGTTTCTTTAAAAAGGAATATCTAGTAATATGCTTTTGCCCATCAGTTTTAAGTCACAGACTGTCAGCCACGGCATCTAGCTGTGAACAACTGAATGTATTTGTAGTAGGTATCTTTGTGTCACTGCAATAATAAGTAGCAATGGATAATTCTAACAGAAATCGAGGACACTAACAAGTAACCAGGAGTATCTCATGCTTTTGCAAATTGCTTGCCCTATTTTTTTCTATGGAAAATGAGGCAAGATGTTTATATCAACATGTTTTTATTCTTCTGCATATTTGACTGCATTTTTTATTGTTTGTGCCATTAGGATTTAATTACTTGGTTTTTGTATACAAAAAAAATCAAATAGTAAAATAGCCAGTGGTAGGCTTTCAGATCTATGGATACTCTTTAAAATCAACTCATTGTGGGTGGTATTTTTTGCCTAAGTGTGTGTGGTTTGCATATTAATTTTCAATTTACAAACCAGTTTAAACTTTGACGGAGAATCAACCCAAAATTTCAATTGTAAGACTGTTATCACTATCTTTGACTTCATATCCTCCTTAAATTCAAATTGTTTGAGAGCAGCAGTAGTTAATCATGTAGCCTTGAGGCTTACTATAATCCAACAAGCAGCATGCAAGCTAGACAGTTCTTAAGGGTGCTCCCCTATGGCTCACTTCATCTTTCAGGAGAGAACAAATGACTCCAAGTAGTGAGGAATAGCTGAGTGCATCCTCCCATGCCTGTCCACATGCTGGCTCAGAGAGCAAGGAGGCTGCTGCAGATGTACAGAATAATGAGGTTGTAGCTCTGCACTGAGGGAAAGTGAAGCGTGGCTCTCATGGCTGTCCTCTATCTGTAAATAGGGAAGGTGTTTCATTTTGGAATCAATGTTGTTTTGTTTAATTACCTGTGAAAGCTGTGTTACACTTGCCAGCAATGCTTGACATGCTACCTCATCATTTCATTTTCAAACAGTTTTAAAAGGGGATGTTTGGAGAAGCCTCAATGCCTGTAGGGCTTTTTGATCTCTTGGTAAGTGTTGTGCATTTTTGCAGCTATTTATTGAAACAATACAAAACATGCACGTTTTCCACTATTACTTTCATTGGAAGCACCAGTGTTTCAGTTTAATGTTTCAGAAGGGATGGAATCAAGTCCAGAAAATTATTAACAGAAAAAATTGAGCAAAATTCAACTGACTTGCTAGCATTCTTTGCTGTTCCCATTTCGGCTCTGCAATTTAGGTAAAACCTGAGTCAATACTGGTGATGCTTCCTGTGAGAGATATTACATTATTCAGAAGCAGTAATGTTCAGCCTGCTTCAGCCTGAGAAAAACACACAGACGATCATTTAGATTACCATTTGTTTTTTAAAGGTATTAACAGGCCCGCATCCAAAAAGATGATTATTTCAGTACTTGTTGCTTAGGAATTATATTGGGGCACATGGTTGCTAACATAAAACTGTTCTACTTCCTTTGGAGAAGGTATTTAAGTTCTTTCAGGCATGAAAGCACAGAAATGGCTGAACTGTATCAAAGCTGCTCATTTTTCCTATATTCAGCCTGTGGTTAGAGTTCATAATCCATTCTACAGAGAAAAAGGCAAGAATATTTCAAGAATAATCACCTTAATAAAGAAAATTTCATGTTAGATTCTTGCTGCTTGTGAGGCTTGATTTATATGCAAAGACTGCTCAGTTGAGTACGATGGAGAAAATGAAGAAATGGTGAAAGTTATTTCTTAGTTCTCTTGAATAAAGGAGAACAGTATGGCCAAAAGAAGGAAAAAAATAGAGGCCGACAGATGGACAGTGACACAAGTAGGTGACAGTGTCTTCTGAATAGTCGAGTATTTGATGGATACTGCCTGAGCAAGTGCCATGAAGAATTTGGGGAGAATTCAGGATAAAGTTTTAGGGAGAGGATATGATTCTGTGTGTCCAGAACATGGTGAGAACCTTGGATATATCATAAGGGGAAGCAAGAGACTTTTGGGATATTGAGTGATGTTAATTACATGTCCTGATACACAGGACCGTCCTAAGAGTTAGGAAACCATTCTAAGAGTTCTGATAACAGGTATGTGATAAGAGATGTCCGAAAAGCTCCATGTTGAGCCCAGAGAGTAAACAAGACAAGCACTGCAATGCTGACTTTTAGCATTTCTTTTTGCACTTTGGAATTTACAGTTTCTGAGTCATAGCAGCCCAGTATATTTTCATTGCATCGTTTCTTGCTTTATAAACCCACATTGCTATCTCCTTTCTAAGTTACAGAGTCCGGGACTTCTTTCTCTTTTGTATGGTATTTTTTTCAACACCTTTCCTTGTATTTTTAACATTACATTAAAATTCCTGTCCGAATTTCTTCTGTTACTTTTGTGTTCTTCCTTTTTTTTCTTTTTTGATAGAGTACTTTTTAAACTGAAATCAGTAATACTAGTATAGATATGTCTTTGATTTCTGCAGCCCATAAGAACACTGATAATACTGTCTTCCATTCTAATTCTTAGAGCATTTTTATTGAGGAGGGGGATTTTTTGTTAGTTGGTTTCTTTTTTAGTATATGCATTTGATTTCATCTTCAATATATGTACAAGTATTTGGCTTTTCTTCTTTCAGTGTCCACTGAGTTTGTAGTTACCAAGAAAATTGTATTTGCTAATGCGATTTTCAAAATGGAAATAAAATCTGTGCATATTCTCTTGGTTATTGAGCAGAGCTCTGGTACAAAGCACAGTCAGCTTCGCATGTCTTTTACACTCGTGTTTGTGGAGATTGGATTGAGGTTCTTGGTGTTATCTCAGTAGTCATTTGTTTCTCCCAGTATATTCCTCTTTGAGATAATAGAACTTGTAAGAGTTGAGGTTACCAACACCCTATTTAACAGAGCAATGTGGTGTTTGGACAACTGGGGTCACAGTTAGGCAAGCAGATACTTTTCATTCAGTGGTCGCTTTAGTCAGGTGTTTGATATGTTCTTAAGTGTTCAGGATTGTGGGTTTCAAGCCTATTGAATTGCTAAGCCTATGATATTAGGTGTAGTTTATAGGTCCCACATTGTATAGCAGGGCACATTGATTACACACAGGGTAAATGTCTCCCTGGAACTTCTTCCAAGAATTTTCATCTTACATAACTGTTAAATCTTCTAAAAATACAATATGTAAGCTTCAGCAGAACCCAGCAGAAAAAAACCAAATTACTTGCATATTTTACACGGTACTAGACCAAAGTGATGCTTACCCTACTTCAACAAGTCAAACATATACTTTTGCCTTTAAAACTTTCAAATATCAGACATGAGTTTTGGCTAAGACAGAAACTTACAGTGGTTTTAACAGGTATCAGGTCTGCAGGACTGATAAGTATTGGATACGTAGTTCTTGTTTTGCTGACTATGCGAGCCACACATAAACCTTTAATATAATCTGGCATATGTACATGACTCTGCTGCATCACATTTGCTTAACAAGGTTCTGTTTAAATTTCCCATCTGTTCACTGGCATTTTGACAACTCCAGAAACAGGTCTGGTAGGATTTTTTAAAATAAATATTCTAATCTATTTTATAATGTTGCAATTTTATTTTTTTCATAGTAGTGTTCACCTTGGCTTGCCCATACAGGAGTGTTAATGTCTTTGATTACTTCATTTGAGGTAAAAATTCCCTCTAAATTTCTTTTCCTGGTCATGTCTGCAGTAGCTGGCTCCTGTACACTACCTTCATGAAAGGAATTGGGTAGGACTCTAATGGGCTGCAAGTACTTGCCAATCCATAGTCAAAAATGTAAACAGAACTGTGTTTCAAGATCTGCAATTCTTCAGTAGAATAGCTCGGTTGGATGGGACCTGCAATGATCATCTGGTCCACCCCATTGTCACAGAATCACAGAATAGTTTGGTTTGGATGCGACCTTACATATCACTTAGTTCCAACCCCCCTGTCAGGGGCAGGGACACTTTTCACTAGACTAGATTTCTCAAAGCCCCTTCCAATCTTGTCTTGGGCAGCTTCCGGGACAGGGCATCCACAACTTCTCTGGGCAACCTGTTCCGGTACCTCACTGCCCTCTCAGTAATGAATTTCTTCCTAATGTGTAATAGAAACTTACACTCATTTTAATAACACTCCCCTTTGTCCTGTCACTACACACCCATGTAAAAAATCTGTCTCCATCTTTACACCTTTTATGTACTGGAAGGCTGCTCTAAGGTCTCCCAGAGCCTTCTCTTCTCTAGGCTGAATAGCCCCAACTCTCTCAGCCTGTCTCCATAGGAAAGGTGCTCCAGCGCTCTGATCATTTTCGTGGCACATTGGCACTTCTCTGGAGTGGCTCCAACACAGTGGTTCTGTTTTCTAACGCTGGAGGCACCAGAGGTGGATGTGCCACTCCAGGTGGAGTCCCACAAGACCTGAGTAGAGGAGGAGAACCATTTCCCTTGATTTGCTGGCCACATCATTCTTTGGATGCAGCTCAGGATACAGTTGACTTTCTGGGCTTGCAAGCACTTGTCGCTAGGTAATGTTGAACTCCTCATCCACTTACAGCCCCAAGTCCTTCTCTCTAGGTCTGCTCTCAATCTCTTCCCCTCCCAGCCTGTGTTTGTGCCTGGGATTGCCCTGACCCAGGTGCCGGACCTGGCACTCGGCCTTGTTGAACTTCACAAGTTTCACACAGACCCACCTGTCCAGTCCCTCTGGATGGCATCGCTTCCCTCTGGTGGGGTGACCACACCACACAGCTCAGTGCCATCACTGAACTTGCGTAAGTTGCCCTTGAACCCACTGTCCATGTCAGTAATCAAGTTGTTGGACTGTGCTGGTCCCAATACTTTTCCCTGAGGGACACTCCTTGTCACTGGTTTCCACTTGGACATCAGGCCATTGACTACAGCTCATTGAATTCAACCATCCAGCCAATTAAGATATTCAAGACTAATTCCTGTTCTTAAGACCCTGCAATGGTTCCTGTGTCCTCATGAAATCTGTTTCTGGGGATTTTCCTAAGCATAAGCCATCTACTGATAATACTGATTTTCTTACCCTTTATTGGATAGGACTCTAATGGGTTTTTACTGATAATTTGAAGTTTGCATGGAGTCTAATATAACCAATTTGTACTGAATATTATTTAAATATGCAATGAATTTTACTTTTTCTGAGAAAATGGAATTGGTAAGACTTCAGGTTTGTGGTCTTCTTTTTGAACAACTCCATGGGTCTTGAGAAGATATAATTAAAACCTCTGTTATTAATGGAAGAATGAGTTTACTAGGATCACTGAGTATAAAATTTGTGTTTAAGTTCTGCTCCTTCTGTGTATTAACTTTGATTCCTTTTTTTTCTAACTGAGAGTGTTATTAGAAGAGAGTATAAATTTATAAGTCTGAATTTTCATTGGTTTGAAATCTTTGAAACAATGCAGCCAAATGACCTATTTGGTTTTTAAAAAGGAAAAAAAAACCTTACAAAAAGTATGTATATTTTTGGAAGATACTTAAATATAAAATAGTTTGCATCCTCATGTGTGAAAAGCATATTTAGTGGAATAATAACTTTTAGCAAATGTATTAGTAGTTTTTTTGTGGCTTTTTGGTGGCTTCTTTAAATAATAATTCTGTATTCTTTGTCCAAGTATATTTGTCATATCCTTTTCATTCTTTTGCTTGACTAAAAAATATGTGTATTTTTTCTTTTGTTCTTTATCTTCCTTATCTTTCTTAAAGAAATTCCTTGTGTCCCATTCGGTGGATTACCTCATATGTAAGTTGTGTGTTAAACTGTCCCTCTCAGAAATCTAGGGATGGGTGGTACAATTCAAATGTTGTTACTGATGCCAAAACAAAATACAATGCTATTGAATTGATTCTAATAGTTAAGTAAGAGGCACAGTGTTAGAGTCACAGACTGCTAGAGTCATTTTCATTGGAAATTACCTGTAAGGTCATTAGAGTCCATTAAGTCAGTCTGAACCAGTAGCAAAAGCAGTAACGGTGAGAGAATGAGAGAACTGTATCTCAGGATGCCATTGATTCAGTGTTTCTTCTTTTTGTATGATTTGTTATTTTTCTAAGATACTGCAGAAATCATTTTAATAAAATTGTCTGTTTAGTTGCCATTTCATATTCACTTATCTTGTGTTGCTGTGGCTGTTCTGTTCTGCAGCTTTTCCCACGGTGAACTGAACTAATTTGCAATGTTGTCAGACTGCAAATGAGTGGGAAAGAGAACTTGTAGTTATCTTACATTCAGGGCTAAAGGAGGGGAACCTAGGTATGTACACTAGCAAGCTTCTTTGGTAAATGCTGTAATTAACATGGGTTCCACTTCAACACTAATAATTTAGCAACTTTGGGCGCGTGTCCCTTCAAAACAGGGAGTCCTTTTCATTCAGTTTTGGCAATTTGCAAACATTCATTTTGTTATTCTGTTCCAGATCTTCTACTGTCACATGCACTTGAAACAGATTTTGCAATATACCCTCTGTAAGGAAAACGCCTTCTGTTTGGCTTTTTTTTTCTGGCAGACTCCCATGGTGCCACTGAAAACTCGTCATGACAATTATAAGCCAGTATTTTTTAATTCAGTCACTCATTTAATTTTTTTTTCTTGAAATTAAACCCTAGATTGGTGGATATATACTCTTTTTTTTTTTTTTTTTTGCTTACATAGGACATGAAGTAAAGAATATGATGGACATAGTTGCAGATTAGTTTCTTAGTATTATAAATTTGGATTGTGTCCTGTACTTTGCTAAGGACTAACTCAGGAGCTGTTTCTCCTCCTGTGAGTTTCCTGACTGGATTCACTGAACTCCAGTATAATATTGTAAACCTTTACTCAACAATGCACCCCCGTGTAGTTTACCTGGTTTATATATTGTTTGCTTCTTGCTCTTAGGTTTCCTGGTCTCCCACTGTATGTCACAGGCACTGTCATCATCCTAATCCCCCGTCAGTATTATAGTCTTTAAAATCCTGTGCTTTCCTAATTAGGTGAGAAATCCCTATCCATACTGATCCTATTTTCCTTATTAATCCAGTGAACTTCTTTATCTGATTGGATTCAGGTATTTTAGTGTTTAACACTACTCCTCTGTTGAAGTGAACAGTTTTTCCTATGTTTTATGAACTGAGCATAATAAGCATTTAATTTCTTTTTTCTGCCATCTTTTTATATGTTTGCAATGTTACTGAAGTAATTTAGATCCAGCCATTTTGCTTCCCCCATTTTGTTTCTGGTACTGTGCTTTGTATGTTTTCATACCTTTGGTAGTATTTTTTGAGTTATCATACCCTGTTTAGGTGCAACTCTATTCTTGATCAGCCAATAAACTGAATCCTCCCATATCTGCAAAACAATACCAGTGAGTAATTTCTTTTGCTCTTAACTTCTTTACTTGCCCTTCATTTCCACCAGTACAATATAAACTTTATGATATCACTGTCTTAAAATTGAGTATGTCCAAAAAAAAGTACCCCATACTTGATCACCATGAGATTAAAAGGAAAAACAAATACAAAAGTTAAGGAGAAGCAATTAAGTCTGAATTCCAGAGTCTGAGTGGAAAGCCACATGGGTAAGAATAGGAAATGTATATGGATTGATACATGTTTTGTGGGAGGAGGCTGCAATTTTCTTGATACGTAGTAGTAGGGACAAATGATTTTTTTAGGTGCACTAAGAAATGCACTTGTGCAATAAGTCATACATGATTCTACATTTTTTTCCTGGTATCTTGAGTTACTGTTCTACATTTTCAAGAGTCTGAGAGGATTATGAAAGAATAAGATTTCCAGTATTAAATAATAAAATATCTGTACAAAAAAGTTAGAGGAAATTGCAGGAGTTTTTTGTTTTGTTTTGTAAATATTTGTTAATTTCTTACTTTAAACCTTCTCTAATTTTCTAGGTAGGAACCATTTTCATTGAGTCGGTGAGATTATTTGCATTAAATGCTACAGTGGTTTTCATTCTTAATCTTCTTTTGGATGCTTGGCAGTACTTCAGATTTGAAGTAATGATGAACCACACAGTTACCGTTTTGTTATTTCAAACTCAGAATATCTTGGAAAAATAACTTAGATTTTAGCCTAGTTCTGGATGCATGAAAATCTCATTTTTCATCACATTGAAGCAGAAAGTTTCCTTTTATGTTGCACTCTTTGGCTACAGCCTTCTGGAAGTTGTCTTGATTTGTTTTTTTTATTCAGTGGAAAGGTAAGGGCATTCAGAGAAGGAGTTTTGGCTGTATTTTTGGTCTGTTTAATAACAGGAGAAAACATCAAAACAAGACATTAGATCATGACAGAAATAGGGGAAAAATCAAATTAGAAGAATTTTCAGTATAAATAGATGTATAATTACAATGCCATAGCCCTTGAATTTATGTAATTACACATACTCAAAAAAACCTCTATGTCATTGCCATAATGAAAAAGCCATCATTTCTGTTCAAAAGCACTTCAGAAAGCAAAATTCAGACTGTCTGCCAGCACATTCAATTTGTCCATCTCTCACAAAAATTGTACCCTATCTTCAGTAAGGAAATTGGTCTTCTGTCCAAAGCAAAGTAATTACAAGAATTTCTCAGAAAAAAGAGCATTGCCCTCATCACTCCTTGGAATTAAAATTGTAAATATTTCTCTTCCCCCTTGGTCCCTTATCTGTTTAATTTGATGAGTATATAGGTCCCTGACCTTGGCCTGATTGACAAGGGAAGTTAAAATCACAAGCACTTACAATTCCTTTCCACACATCTTTGAAATGATGCTAGGAATATTAAATGGATGGACACAGTTTAACTAGTATTTAAATTATGGAAGGTGTGATGTATGCAATTTTATAGTAAACAGTTTGCTTAATAATATGATCTTTTTTCTGTCAGTAAAAATCTGAAATGCTGTGATTTGAAGAAAAACTATTGTTTTTACATATGATGAATGTGTCAGTATATTGTGTGCTTGCTGCTAGAATTTATTTTGTTTGGTTACAAATAGGAAATACTAGTAAACATGAACCTATAGACTAGTTGTGCCCTCCATGATCCCTTAGCTGCTCCTTTCAAACACAATTTTATTGTGTCTCATCTTTTCCCAGACTCTAGATAATAACAACAGGGCTGTTGTTTCATCAACAGTTGTGTGCATTCCACATGCCAGATTATGAATTTGATTAGAGAAGAAAATTTGAACTGAATGTGAAAGTTTCCAGAAATTATTAATAGAAACTGTAAGCAAAACAGATTGCTTTCAAACTGGGCATGGAGTGTTTTGTAGATACACTTGCAGGTTTTTTTATTCATACTAAGATCCCAGATCCCATGTCATGGTTTGACACTGGCCAAACACCAGGCACCCACGACAGCTGCTCATTCGCTCTCCCCCCTGCCACAGCTGGGCAGAGGAGAGGAAAAAAAATTAATGAAGGGGTCATGAGTTGAGATAAGAACCAGGAGAAAACGTTCCATGTGCAAAACAGGCTCAATTTAGAAATATAAAGTGAATTTATTATCAGCAGAGTCAGAGGAGGATTATGAGAAGTAAAATAAGGCCTTAAAGACACTATTTTTCCCTCCAGCCCGTCCCTTGGTCCCACTGGTAACGCAGGGAGACAGGGACTGGGAGTTTGGTCAGTTCATTACCCAAGATCATCTTCTGCTGCTCAGAGACAGGAGTCCTTCCCCTTCTGCGCCGTGGGGTGCCTCCCACAGGAGACAGTTCTCCATGAGCTACTCCAGTGTGGTTCCAATCTCACGAGCAGCAGTCCTCCCAAAACTGCTGCAAGGTGAGCTCCTCCCATGAGCAGACAATCCTCCCAAAACTTCTGCAGCATGGGTCACTCATCCACGGGGTGCAGGCCTCCAAGGACAGGCTGCTCCAGCCTGGAAGCAGGGCCCTCTCTCTCCATGGGGTCTCCCATTGGACCACAGCCTCCTCCAGGTATCCACCTGCTCTGGTGTGGGCACCTCCCCACGGGCTGTGGGTGGATCTCTGCATCCCCCTGGGACCCCATGGGCTGCAGGGGCACAGCTGCTCCACCATGGTCATCACCACGGCCAGCAGAGGAATCTTGGCTCTGGCACCTGGAGCACCTCCTCGCCCTCCTTCTCCACTGACCTTGGTGTCTCCATGTTGTTTCCCTCACATGTTCTCATTTCCTCTTTTTTCTCTGGCTAGAAAAAACTGTGTTCCCACTTTGTTTTGATTTCTTCTTAAATATATTAACGCAAAGGTGTAACCACCATCTCTAATTGGTCCAGGCTTGGCTAGTGGCATGTCCATCTTCAGAGCCATCAGGGGGTAGCTCTGCTGGACATGGTGCAAGCTTCCAGCAGCTTCTCACAGAAGCCATCTCTGTGGCCTCCCCACAACCCAAAACCAGGCCAAGCAAAACCAACACAATCCCACAATAAAATGTGTTGTAAGAAGGAGACTAAAGGAGAATTAAATTATCAGGCCATACTGCCTAGCAGTGATTTCTTTAATTCTCATTTGAATTTCTCTTTCTAGCTTCTGTGTTCTTGGAAGAATCTCACACATAAACCATAAAAAGTATGTTGATATTACAGCTTGTATTTCTTCCCTACTACAATATATAATTTTTCATCCATCCTCAATCTTTCATTACTATTTGCTTCAAAGTATAACCCAATGTCTCATTCGGAGTTTACTTGCAAGGCTTAAGTTCATCAAGATGAACAAGATTCTCACATTATTTTTATGCTGGTCACAGGGCAAGATTAAAAGTTATGATAAGAAGGCTGAATATCCCACTGGACATGAGTGAAGTCTTTATGGTCTATTGGACCTGATGAGATGCATCCCAGAGTCCTGAGGGTATTGACTTATGTAGTTCTCAAGATGTTCTCTATGATATTTGAAAGGGTATGGCAGTCAGCTGATGTTCCAGGCAACTGGAAAAAGGAAAACATTGTACCCTGTTTTTAAAAAGAGAATGACAACCCTGGGAACTACTAACCTGTCAGCCTCACCTCTGCACATGGGAAGATCATGGAACAGATTCTCCTAGAAACCATGCTAAGGCACTTGGAGGACAATGATTCAGGACAACCTGCACAGCTTCACCAAGGGTAAGTTCTGCCTGACCAACCCTGTAAGCTTCATGATGGAGTGACTACATCAGTGGATGAGGGAAGGGTTACAGATTTCATTTATCTGGACTTCTGTAAAGCCTTCATCGTGGTCCCCCACATATCCTTCTCTTCAAATTGGAGCAACATGGGTTTGATGGGTGGACTGTTTGGTGGGTAAGGAATGGGTTTGACCATCAAATCCAGTGGTCAACTGACGGACATCAGTGACAACTGATGTCCCTCAAGGGTCCATACTGGGACAAATGTAATTTAATATCTTCATTAATGACACAGACAAAGGGATCAGCTGTACCCTCAGCACATTCCCAGATGACACCAAGCTGAGTGGTGGTTTGACACACCTGAAGGACAGGATGGCATCCAGAGGGACCTGGACAAGCTCAAGGAGTGGCCCATGGGAACATCATGAGGCTCCACAAGGCCAAGTGCTGGGTCAGGGCACCCCCGGTATCAGCACAGGCTGGGCATGGACAGAGCGAGAGCAGCCCTGCCCAGAAGGACTTGGGGGTGCTGTGGGTGAGAGGCTGGACATGCCCCGGCCATGGCACTCCCAGCCCAGAGAGCCAAACGTGTCCTGGGCTGCATCCAGAGCCCCGTGGGCAGCAGGGGAGGGAGGGGATTCTGCCCCTCTGCTCCGCTCTGCTGAGACCCACCTGGAGCACTGCATCAGCTCTGGGGTCCCTGCACAGGAGGGACATGGAGCTGCTGGAGAGAGTCCAGAGGAGACTGCTGAGATTATTATAGGGCTGGAGCACCTCTGCTGAGCAGAAAGGCTGAGAGAATTGGGATTGTTCAGCATGGAGGACAAAAGGCTTCAGGGCAGTCTAATTGTGGCCTTCCAGTACCTGAGGAGAGCCTACAAGAAGGATGGAGAGCAGTAGTTTGTAAACAGAGCTTGTGTCTTGGTTTAAGACAATTTAAAGGGGAACACTCTGAGTTGCCTCCCCTTATAGGTTTAATCAATCCCAGAAAATGAATGTGAGCAGGTGTAAGTTTGCTAATAAATGAAACCACAAAGGACATAAAATAACAGTAAATAATCCCTAGATACAAAATTTCTAAAAGGAGCGCCCTTTAGGGAACAGAAACCCAAAATGAAAGAAATACCTTTTCCGGGATGGCACCTGCCACAGGCGACTGCATAAGGGGAGGCAAAAGGGAAAAGATGGTGGCAAACCCTCCCCCCAAATCGCAGCCTTCAAGGCAACTGCGCAGTCCAGCAGACAAAGGGAAAAGATGTGAGCAAACCCTCACAAGAAAGTAGGAGATACAGAGCCATTCTAGTGGTAGACGAATATTTGCTGGCTCATGTGGGGTCAGCTCTGCCGCCTGCGGCCTCCTCCTGCCGGGTGCAGGATTCCGCCAAGCCGCTCGTGAAGAGCCAGCCTGTTGGCACTGACGCGGGGTGACCTGGCCCCAGCGACCGGCTCAAGCTCCACGCTGCCCATAGGATTTGCATACTTCGCTCCAAAATGGTTTTTGCTTGTGAAATACACTTTTTTTGGAGTGGCTGGTGTTCCAAGGCCAGGAAAAAAACCAAAACAACTGCCTGAAGCAACCTTCTCCAAAGCGGAGCCTCCACCTTCTGATGCTTCCAGGGAAGAGAGCACCCTCTGCTTCCAGGCTCCGACTTAAAAGGGATCAACACCCCTCTTTCCTCCTCCGAGTCCTCACCTTGGGATTCCTGTTCTGGCCGTGGCACTGGATCACAAAGAGAAAGTAAGGATTTTTTGGAGCACAGATACATATGGAATACAATAACATTTTGCGTTACCCATGACAATGTGGAGAGACAGGACAAAGGGGAGTGACTTCAAACCAATAGTAGGTTTAGGTTAGATATTGGAAATACATTCTGTACTGTGAGACTGGTACCTGAACAGGTTGCCCAGAGAAGCTGTGGATGCACCATCACTGTGAGTGTTCAAATCCAGGCTGAAGGGACTTTAAACGCCCTGGTCTAGTGAAGGTGTCCCTGCCCAGGGCAGGAGGCTTGGAACTTGATGATCTTTAAGGTCCCTTCCAACCCAGACCATTCTACGACTCCATGGTTTTATTCCCACCTGTCCTCCCTCTGGGTACCAGGCACAAGAGCACAGCACTTCCCTCTGCACTTCCACTCCAGAGAAAGCTGCACACAGCAATGAGTTTCTCTCAAGTAAACAAAGTTTGGCATCATTCAAGTTTGATTCTCTAAGTTCCTTTCAGTGGAGCTAGTCCTGATTTTCAGTTTGAGCATGTTTAGACATTTTTCTGTGTAAACTAACACAGAAAAACACAGTTTGAAGCAGCAGTCTCAAAATTATCATATTTTAATATGTTTATTACTGTTTCTGCCTCTTCATTGCCTGACGTTTAATTTTAGCATTTGATAAGTTTAGTGCCACATCAGACCAACTATAACTACGGCAGATTTCAGAGCCTTGCAAAACAAAATCCAAGGCGATAACAAATAAGAGAGCTGTGTGCATGTTGCAGAGCAGCAGAGTGCTCAGAACCTCCAAGAAGGGCGAAGAGCCCAAGACACTGAACAAGTGCCAACTTATTTTTATAGACTTCTCAAGCAGTATTTTCTGAAGGTTATGTGCTTAACGAGTTAGTTAAAGCCAGTGTGAATACTTCCTGGTTCTGTGCTACACTCTCATGTTTATAGAAGAACAAAGAAAAGTGGTGTGCATGGAAATAAAGCCACTGTCCTGTCCCGAGACCTTCAAAACATTTGTATTTAAAAATGACTTCACGTTAGGTTGAGAGTATTTGCATATTATCATACATGGAAAATATTGATAGATTTAAAGACAAAGTGTACATTTCACAACTTGTATGCAGTGGAGATGTCCTTGGGAAAGAGGTTTGTGTCATTCTTCTTTTGAAGAAAAGATGAAGCATTATACAAAAGCAGGGAGATGACAGGAGAAGGGCACCTCTAGTGGGAATGGCCTCAGAACACCTTGTACCTCTGTGTAGTTATTCTGGTGAAGTAAAAATAGAGGAACAAATTTCTTAAGACATGGGGATATTCATCCAAAGCAGAGCTTGTCGTTTATATAGAGGAAATGGCCAGCTATCCAAGCAATGTTGAACCACATTAGTTGGTTGACCAGTTGATATGTATTCTATGTGTCTATGTTCATCCTCAAATATTGAAAATCTACTAGAATATTAATAATCTGTCAAATTATTTGGAATTTATGATTATACTTCAAATTAATTTTATGACATCTACTTCTTGGTATAAAAAATGTGATATATGAGTACAGTGGCTGAGAATATTTTAAGTCACAGTTTTATTGTGGACAAAATGTAAAGAATTTTTTTTGCTTTCACGACATTTGAGTGATCCACTTAAAAAAAAAGAAAAGAAATAAAGAAAGAAAAAAGAAAAATAATTTGATCAAGTCGGGAGCCTGATAATCTCTTCTACTTTCTTCCTGGAAGAGTGTTTTCCCTCTTGCTTAATTACATTTACTCCATATATATATATAGTGTATTATTTCAGAGTTATTAGGCATGTATTAGGGCCAAATGTTGTATTTTATTTCAACCTACATATTTGAACACAAGATGTTGAAGATTCAGCATCGCTTAGAAAGGAGAGAAAATGAAATAATGGCCAAGATTCAAACAGCTATTATACAGATTCCAAAGCCATCATCAAGACTCACATAAAAGCTAGTGAAAAAAATTGTTGAAAAGACAAACAAAGGCAGTTTTCATCTATATTCTTTTAATGTTAATTATATTAATTCAGAAATCATGATTTCTCAGACCCTATGCTCTTACAAACACTGTCCTTGCATCATCCAAAAGCTGCTGTTTAAATGATATAGTAGACTCAACCAGCAAAGATTGGGCTATTTATATATGAATATGATTCTACATTTGTTTTTTTAATAATAATTGCTTTGATGTAAGAAGTTCTTATTGAAGGAATCCCATAGGTAGGTACTAATTTAATTGCTGAATCTATTTTAGTTTCTAGTCTATTGAGTAGAATATTTGAAATAAAAACATTCATGTTGCTTTCTGATTTGCATATGATAAACTTTTGCACCATAATGTTTGAACTGTTCTGTAACACAGTATGAAACCGTCTGCTGTACCAGTTTTTACAAGTGGGCAACAGTGACAGATGCATTGAAATGTAGAGAATTGTAATATAGTTGCTTGATTAACTATCAGAGATACATCACACTAGCAAATGTGAAGCAGATCATAGTCCGGAATATTTTGTTTCAAATCTTTGCATGGTGAGGATTATAAACTCTGCTAGAGCCCTATGCAAAATTAGAATTACCCTGCAGAATAAACAGCTCTGAAGTTTTAGGATTTTCTGGCTGTCAGAAGTAGGTGTAGCTAGGAAGAGGGAAGAGGTGAAAGAAGTAAAAGGTATAGGATGGAAATAATCTTGACTTTATTCTTGATGTAGCTGATGCTTGAAATATTTTCAGTGTAAGCATTTCTGTTCTACTAACATGACATGAAAGTAATTCCCTAGTACTTTGTTGAACTGTCTTTATGTTGCTTTGTGAAAAGACAGGAAACAAAATTTTATGTTATTTTTTCAGAATGTATACAAGGAGATAGAAGAGTTTGAGAAGTCTATGGCAGGATGTGCCCCTGCAGTACACAGCCAGGTGACTGACATGTAATATTTAGTTATTGAATTGTCAACAAAAGACAGGGGGAATGAAGAAATGGAGAGCAGCCCTGCCCAGAAGGACTTGGGGGTGCTGTGGGTGAGAGGCTGGACATGCCCCGGCCATGGCACTCCCAGCCCAGAGAGCCAAACGTGTCCTGGGCTGCATCCAGAGCCCCGTGGGCAGCAGGGGAGGGAGGGGATTCTGCCCCTCTGCTCCGCTCTGCTGAGACCCACCTGGAGCACTGCATCAGCTCTGGGGTCCCTGCACAGGAGGGACAGGGACCTGCTGGAGTGAGTTCAGAGGACGCTGCTGAGATTATTATAGGGCTGGAGCACCTCTGCTGAGCAGAAAGGCTGAGAGAATTGGGATTGTTCAGCATGGAGAACAAAAGGCTTCAGGGCAGCCTAATTGTACCTGAGGGAACCTACAAGAAAGATGGAGAGAGAATGTTCATAAGGGTGTGTAGTGAGAGGGCAAGGGAGACTGGCTTCAAACTGTTAGAGGGTATTTTTAGATTAGACATTAGGAAAAAAATCTCTAGTGTGAGAGGGGTAAGGCACTGGGTTGAGTTGCCTAGAGAAGTTTGGATGCCCCATCCCTGGACGTGTTTAAGGACAGGCTGGATGGAACTCTGACCTGCCTGGTCTAGTGAAAGGTGTCCCTGCCCATACCCAGGTGTTGGTGATCTTTAAGGTTCCCTTCCAATTCAGGCCATTCTATGATTGATTTAGTCTCCATAGATATGCCTGTAGAGGCTGTTGGGAGTTGTTTGTAATGATGAGGCTTAGTAACTCTCTCTTTTTTTTCTCTGATTTTTTGTTGTTTGACTCTCAAGGCCTTCCCACTTATTCCTGTGATTGTATTTCTTCAAAGTATGGGCACTTACTACAGCCTGGCTATGCTCTTTGTTCATTGTCAGTGAGGAAACAGTTCATAGTCAGTGAGGAAACTTGTCAGAGAAATTTGTCTTATCCTTTATTTTAAACAGGTAAGATGAGTCAGATTCTTTAAGATCTGTTTCTCTTCATTGACCATATAGACCCCGTAGTGCTCAGCTAAAGGTCAGCTATATGCGTCTGGTTAAGTGAGGTGAAATTCATCACTTTGAAAGTGTGTTGTGGGGAATACACAATCAGCTCAAAGTTCAGCTCAGTTAGATGCATTATGGAGGGAACATTACTTCCTTGTTCCAAAATGGCCGAGTTACAGTGACTTTTCTAGTGTGTATTTTACTTGGCAGAGTTGAATGTTTTGCTGTCCTCTAGTTCCCAATAGTAGTTTCAGGATTCTGCCTTCCAGCTACAGATTTCTCTAAATCTCCAGATTGTCTTTCCTTATGTTTATTAAACAAAAATTGTATGCTTTTCCCTGCAGATATTCATAGATTTCTAAAAATATGCTAATAAGAGATGGCGTGAAATAGGTGTAGATGCATTAACAACTTTCACAATAACAACTTTCCAGGGCAGGAATGGGAAATCCCCTAACTTGTTTCTATTTCCCAAGCTCACTAAAATATCAGAAAACTATCGTGGGGAAACAAGAAGCTGTTTAACTCATTAAATCTTTAATCTTGCATTAATATGGATGTTGTATCCATGGGCACATGAGATACAGTGCCGAAACTGCATTACTGAGGGTGGGAAGAATGAAACTTAGTCAAAAGTAAGAGGAACAGGAAAACTGAGTGTGCAAGACTTCTCTCATTCAGCGCTGTCAAACTGTACTGTCTACTAATAAAGTTTACTGTCATTTCCAGATTTAATACAGCTGCTTTTCCCTAAATTGAATCACCGAAGTTCCGCTTGCCATAATCAGCAGTCCCTTACTCCAATGTCAGGGTGTGTACCTGTGTCTTAGCCCCTGAAGTTCTTATTTCAGTTGTGGTTTATGATGTTCTGCAGCCATTCTAAATGACTACATGTTTCTCCTCTGTTATTAGGTAATTTTAATGAACTTCTAATCAGATCTTAAAGGACACTGACAAGGTGTAATTGACATAAGAATATTTACGTTGAGCTTTATCAGTGGCGTGAATTTAATTCGTTAGTTTTCAGTTATGCAACCATAATGAGAAATTAACTGTTATTAAGAGTTATCTCATTCATTGGCTTTTGTTCACCTCTTGGTAAATTTTGCCTCAAATTAGCTAAATACTTTTATGAGAAATTTATGAATAGACATAGAATTACACACAAAAACTTGCTGTTTCTTGTAGGTCTAAAAAGACTTAAAGAAAATATCAATTTTTCCTATTAAGTAAAATATAGCATATTGTATTATTATTCTACAAATAGAGATTTTAGGCATAAGATAAGATCTCTGTTTATTAAATTGCAGTTACAAAGACTACTTAATCTCTTCATGAAGTATTTCTTTTTTTAATTGAAAATACTAGAAAATTGTGAAGAATAGGAAATACAAAAGAATCTTTTATTTTGTTCAGTCATTTTATAAATAAGCTTATAGTATTATGCTGAGCAGGTTATTTAATTTATTATCAGCTATTTCTTTCCAAATTATTTGGTCCCTTCAGAAGACACAGAGGTAGAAAATCTTCCCTCAATTATGCCAGCTTTTTATGTGTTTTACGGATAAGTGGAAGATTTCAGACTCCAAGCTAATGACAGAAATTACAAAAACCATAAGAGATAACTAAAACTCAATGGAGATATTTTTTCTGTGATTATGATGATTTATAATGCATTTTGTTTCTGGTAGGATATGACCGTAAAATGTTTCCATTGGCTTTTTTCAGGATTTTTATATTTGCATGTAAATGACTGTAAATGTCAACAAAGAAGAAAGTATTTCTGATTACAACCATGATAAAATAGAGATACTTCTTTCTGCTCAGTGGAAAATTCCTTACTTGGTGGAATCCTTCAATGTGCAGGTGCTCCTTTATAGACTAATCTGGCTGTTATTTCTTTGACATGATTTCAGTAGGTTAGTAGTAATTCAGAAATATTTGTTTCCATTTCAAAGAAATACTTGTTTTTCTGCCTCTAAGGGAAAATACAGGATTCTCATTTATTGCTAGGTCTGTGCATAGGGTTTCAGTTGAGCAGGATTTTTTAGTGTATCTGATTTTGCTGAAAGTTGTATATTCATAATTTCTAATTTTGTTTCACCATCATGCTAGCAAGATAGAGAGTAATGTAAAATTATTTAACAGTGACTACATGGAATGAAATACTTGTACAAAATCATCTTCAGGTTTCAAGGAGGATATATCTGTCTTTCATTTCTGGTACTGTCTTGGGGCCCTGTTGATGGTCACAGATGTTGCATAGTAATGAAGTTTTTAACTAGCAGAGGCTTTGGTTGGAAAAGAAAGAAAAAAAGGCTGTTGACCATGTTTCTGTAGTCTTTTGCACTGCAATTTCTGGATTCCATAGTGGTCTTGCTCTGTGACTCAAACAGAAAATTTGGCTGCAATGATACTAGAAAGTTAGACCTGTTTCCAGTTGATACTACTTCTTATCTATCCAGAAACTATACACATGATACTTAAATCATGGGAAACGTATTTGTTCTAGGTAGCTGTGAGAGAAACAGGATGAATAGGTTAATCAGAAACAAACAAAAAAAAATAAGGAGGGGTAAATTGCAGCAGGAGAGAAAAAGCAAGCTTGAAATTCATCAGTGCACCATCTGGCATGTGGAGGGTATACATATTTTCACAAGCAAAATTATGCTCAGAGAAGTAAGCTAAACGTGGGGAAAGTGAAGTCAATAGGAAGGGACTTGGAAGTCAAGAAAAACTCAGAAGTTCAACATTTAATTTTAATTAAGTGATTTCATGATTGATTGGAATTAAAATCCGAGCTGCTGTATATTTTGATGAGAAGGTGATTACATGTAAATGTTCTTGAGATATTGTCAATGCTAATGGTTAATTATGTCTGAGAAGGGTTGAGTGCTAGTAGCTGTCTTCTTTAAAAATCAAGATCATAACTCAAGTTCTGTTTCAGAAGAACTTTCCATCTAATTCTGAGAATCAAGTAAGAATCAAAATGATTATATACTTATTCATGTAAGTAAGGATTCTTGTGAATTGTTGTTTCTGGGTCTTTCCTTCCAAGGCAAAGTGGGTTATTTTTGAAGGAGGTAGCATTTTAACCATCTGGAATTACTTTATATACCCCTTTAATTAAGAGGGCTGTGGTCATCGAGAGGTGGAATGGCTCAGTCTTCCAATGCTAAAAAGCGGTGGCTCACTCAAGTTTGAATGAACACATCGATGTTGAATCTATTGTCCAGACTATCACTCTGGGGCATGGGTAATTGAGTAGCCAATGGACAGAGGACATCATTTACTGGCTGCAAATATAACTATGCAAAACTCACCGGTGATGTATGATCCATGTTAACAAGTTCTTAGGTCTGTTCTCTAAATGTCCTGTGAGTCTGGAGAACTTGGAAATCATGTAAGTCAGAAATACATTTACCTTTTCTTTTTTCTGAGTGTTCCCAGGTTTGCTGTTCTGATCACCGTCTGTAATTTTCCCTGTTCTTCATCACTTAATTCAGCAGTTGCTCTACTTTTTTGAGGTATTATGCTGTTTTATCTCCTCCAGTCTTATCTAAGAAGTCATAAGTCTCAGTGGCAGCTGCTCATTGTCTTGTTAGATTCTGGGTTTGGTTTGGTTACTTGTACTAACTTCTTGCAAGACGTGCAATAAGCCAGGTGGCAAAATCAGCTTTTGCTTGGGAGTAAATTATCTACGATTGTCTCTCAGTTGTTCTCTAAGGTAGAAACTGCCACCTAACTTCATCCAGTTCCTATATTCAATTACAATGTATTTCTTGGGTCTGTTACTCTTTTTCTTTTGACAGTACTGTGCATCTCATGTGCATGGCTGTTCTTATTTTGGCTATATTAAGATAAAATTGAACACCCAAATAAAGAATAAAAGTAGACTACAAATGAAGAAATTACAATGAACAGCCAAAATGAAAACTTCCCTTTTTATATCTTTGTTTGGTATTTGGGTTGAATGTATCTCAAGGTCTTGGGTTTGTAATCTTTCTACATGCTTTTCTATTTCAACAAGCTAAAACTGTTAATATTTCTAATACTATCTGGAATGCACTCTGCAGTAGTAATTTTAAAGGCATTTTTCTATTTCATGTTGCCCAGCGGAAGTAAGAAGTTACTTTAAAGAAATTGTAAATGTGTCAGACAACTCTGGAGTTTGAATTGAGGGATGTTTTCTAATCCAAACAAAGATGACTTTATTGGAAGTTTTGACTTCACTGAGAAAGAGTTTAACCTTTTAAGTAATCTGATTGAAACCAAAGCTCCCTGATGTTTATCTTAATTAGTTAATACGTGTTAAATGACACGTTGTCTGGCATATGTCAGCTAATACATCAGGTTGGGATTCTTTAAAAATCACCAGCTCACCTAATGTCAAAGGAAAAACATTTTCTTTCAGTTCCCTGACTTTCTTGTCTCATGATATCATGATTTCCAAGTGTCATTTGAGACTGTGTGCAATTTTACCTTTAATGTTAAGCTGGAAGAAAAAAACCGTACTAATTCCTTAATAAATGATAAAGAACCAAAATAAAAATCTAATCCCAAATCTTTTTCTCTTTACAAAATATAAAAAAATTCAGCTCTTAGAGATATAGTGGTGTAGGTAAAGAAGCCCAGATCCAGTTATATCAACACTGCAGCTGGTAATAGACAGACCAATACTTTTACATATATTATATATTTATCATTTGCCACAGCCTTTCCTGTTGTTGTTTTATTTAATACCCTAACAGGATGCATACTTAATAAGTAGGTTTTCCAGCAAAATGTGATTTTCTGCTTAAACAAATTTGTCAGACTTTCCTTACATAAATACAAATAAGTATTGAGTCTTTCCTGGGACATTGTTTTGATGCTTGAAATTGTTTTAAAAGAAGGTGAGCACCTTTTAACATTTTGTTCACTTCACTGTTGAAAATGTGTATGCTTATAATGTATGTGTGTGGTTACATGACTAAAATTGGATAGGATTCATTAGGGTCTTGTTTTTCTTTTTCCAGTGGACAGTGTGGTACGTTTGTGAGACCCAAAGGGTTTTTAGGGGAAAATAAGAATATTGTAATAATAGACTAGGCTGGTACTAAGTGATACCCTAAGTACTGACACAGTTTTTCTGATGATGATATGCGTGCATGCTGTGTTCACTGAGTGTGTCTTGAACAGTGCACAGCTCATTCTGTAATCGGATTATTAGTTCAATCGTATTAGAGTACTTTATACTCTGAGGGTATTCCCTTAATCCCATTCCTTTAGCATGCAGAAAAATGGGAAATAGCAGTAACAAACATTAGGGTCAAGGAATAGTCCCTTGCTGTCCACCCCCACTTCTGTCGCTGTAGAATTAAAGAGACTTTGCTTGAGTGTACAGGAGGAAGAAACTAAAGCCAAACACTGACACTTAAAAGTCAGAGTTTTCTGTCCTGCCCATGTAACTGTTGAGACTCATTTTACCAAATAACAATTTGGACACACAGGAAGTTACGTTCTTGGAATCATAGAAACATTAAGGTTGGATAAGACCCCCAAGATCATCAAGTCGAACCTTTGACTAAATACCATTATACTTACTGAACCATATCAGGAAGTGCCATGCCTATACATTTTATGAATACCTCCAGGAATGGTGACTCCACCACTTCACTGAGGAGCCTAGTCCAATGCTTAACCACCCTTTTAGTGAAAAAATTTTTCTTTATACCCAACCTGAGCCTCCTTTGGCACAACTTGAGGTCATTTCCTCTTGTCCTGTCAGTTGTTGCCTGGGAGAAGAGAATGACCCCCACCTGGTTATACTCTCCTTTCAAATAATTGTAGAGAGTGATGAGGTCTTCCCTGAGCTTTTTTTTCTGCAGGATAAATATTGCCAGCTCCCAGAGCCACTCTTCATGGGATTGAAATTACAGATGCATCATCAGCTTCATTGCCCTTCTCTGGAGACGTTCCAGCACTTGCACTGAGGGGCCCACAACTGGACACAGAATTTGAGGTGCAGCCTCACCAGTGCCAAGTACTACATGATCCCTGCCCTGGTCCTGCTGGCCACACTATTTCTGATGTAAGCCAGGATATATACATTTTAAATACAATATTGGTAGACTACTTCCTATGCATAGTAAAAGGTTTCAGCCTTTCTGCCAAGCAGTCATTATGGCTGCATTTCTTTTTAGTAAAATAAATGTGCCCAGGAATATTGTCATGGAGGTCAGCTGACATGAAATACTATGTCTATGCTTTTAACTTGTCTTGTCCTCAAAAAGCAGACCACTTACTGGGAGTGGTCTCTTGTGCAAGTTCCAGAATTGTATTCAGATCTGCAGTTCTTTGGGAAGTTAGCCGATGACTTGGACCAAATCTGTATCAGGGACCATTCCAAAAATCTGACACATTAGGCAATCAGATTCCAATGCCTGGGAATACTTTTAGATTTAATGGCAAGTACGTAGTAATTAAATCTAGCACACGGTAGTTTCAGACGATAAAATTCAGTGTAACCTTGTTAGCATCTGAGTAATATCTCTTGTGGTTTTACATCACACTAGTGGGTGCTTTTTGAATTCTCTTGCTGTCTCTATTGAATTCTCCAATAATTTGAGGTTCTAAGGAAAAAACAATTTCATAGATTCCATTTGCTACCTTCAACATGATTCAAGTTGACTACTTTTACTGACACATTTAGAAAAAAATCCAGCACCTGAATTTCTTGTGTATCTTCTTTTACATTTCAGTGGGTGTGAATGAATTTACCTATTCATGATGCTTTCAGATATATTAACAAATGTATTGTGAAATGTTTTGATTTCATCATCATCTCAGTAGTTGAGAACCATATCACAATCTCTGCTGAATCTTGACTGAGAAACAAAGTTTAACTTCTCTGTTTTGGCCGTACTTATTTTTGAAGATTTGTACATTAACAAAGTTAGTATTAAGCAGTCTTCTAACTAGTACCAGACAGGCTTTAGTGAAGGACAGATACCTGTCAGCTCACAGGGAATATTCCTGTAAAATAATTTAATCCTTGGACAGTCTCTTTTGGCAGATCTGTAATGAAAATTAGCTACATCTTTAAAAATAGTAACTTTTCTAGTTCATGAGCTGAAGGATTCCACCATGGCATTAACAGCCACTTCAAAAACATGGAAGTGTAGCATATAAATGGAGTTTATGAATTTTTTAGTCATGAAGAAACAGTGGAAAACAAGAATGTAAACAGTTACAATGGTGAGGATCTAGGGAACACAATTCAGCTAGAAAGGTTACGAAAAACAAAACCTGTGGTGAGCAACTGGTAGAATAATCTACTGTCACTAGTGATGGTGAACAATTTTGACTTATGTATCTTTTGATGAAAGGAGTGCAGCAAAATAAAACCACCAGATTCCAAATCAGCAGACTCCAGCTCTGCAAATTAATATGCAATATTTCACAGGAGGAGAGCCTAAGAAAAAACTTAAGGAAAATATGTATAATCTTAAATACATTACACTATTATAGTTAACTACACACTCCTCCAATGCAGGAGGTATACAGTGTATAAATCAACAGTCCGTATAAACTGTAAGTTCTTGTTTGACCTCAAGTAGAAGAAGAAAGCACAAAGAAAGCAGAAGCTAGGCCAAATGTCAAAAGTTGAGTAGAAGAGAATTGTAAAAAACTCAGATCAGTCCAGAATACTTGGAGCAATCAAAATAAAAGAAACCACTGATTAATTAGACAGAAGTTAGTGGCAGTGTATAGACAGCCACTGTGTGCATACTGGTATGTAAAATGAACCAGTGGCAATTCTGTAGCCCCAAGAACATGTGGTGCCGCACATATCCATGTAGTTCAATATCCATGTAGTTGAATTCTCTTTCCTCCAAAAGAGTATGGCCTTGTCCCAGTCAGTCTGTAAGGAACAGTAAGTAACAGTTAATGCATCTTCCCAAACACTCCTGTGCCCCCCTGAAAGAGTGCTCTTTTGAACAGCTGAAAGTGGACCAGGAGTGTCCTAACTGTTCAATAGTATGGACAGATGAATGCTTGAGCCTGAGCTTGTGCCATGACCTCACTTTTTTTTACCATAATAAATATTGCCAGTGAATGCTGTTCACATTTTAGTATTGAATGTATTTGTTTCCCTTTACATTCTTTGCCTATCCTTTCCCTCAAGGGACCATTTTAATACAGCACATTTATCTTCCTGGGTTTACTCCCTGTTTAAATCCTTTGAATAGGAGTAAATCTTCCTCCACTTAATAACAGCATTGAGTCTTGGTTTTCTTATAAATCAAGCTTTCTGAAGCAGAAGACATGACATGAGAAGTGACTAAAGTGGGACAATTCTGAAAATGTAAAATGTCTCTCTGTTACAAAAAGAGCAGTACGAGAAACAACAACAGAATTTTTGTTCTCTAGCAAGTGAAAAGGCCAAAGAAGTAAATTATCTTTCATTAAAGAAGTCAATTTCTATGAGCTGCTGAATGCTATTAATACCAAATTGAAGAGCTAATGCTACTTTTAAATTCTGAAGGAGAGAAATAACATAATCAACTACTTGACTATAAACACACAAGGGCAACAAGGAGATGAGTAACTTAACAGCCTTGTCATAAACAAATGATGTCATCCCAATTTAATTTCTTTCTCTAGGAGGACAGCAGGCCTTAGAGACCATTAACTATTAGATATTAACTTGATATATTAACTTGATTTAATAAGGCCTGTAGGGAATAGGTTGTATCCTTTTATGGTGTATTGCATGTCATTTTCATAGACCAGCAGGTAAACAAGGTCAGGATTAATTTATGTTAGACTAAAACCAAAACTAATTGGAAAATCAGACCAGAAGCAGTTATCAATGGTTCAGCATCAAATGCTTGTAACAACTGGAGTCCTCTATGCATCTGCCCTTTATCCAGTACTATTCAGGATTTTCATTAAGGTCCTTAAACTTTGATTTGAAATTACAGAAATTAAAGAAAATTGGTGGGATGAAGCTACAATGGTAGATAATACAAAATAGATTTTAAAAATGAAATTATACCTTGAAAAAAATACGAGATAACATAAGACAACATTAGAAGAAAGGATGGAGACTTACAAATTTAGGTAGGAGGAAATAGCCACACGTTTGTAAGATGGGAAACAGCTAAATACTGATTCTGCAAAAATAAAAGGAGCTGTAGAAGCAGCTCACATGATGAGAGAGGGCTAGGCCTGTTGAATACTGTTTGGCATTTATGCTTTCAGGTATCTGGATATGAAATTTATTTGCACATTGAAACCATACTTTCAAAGAAAGACTTTGTGGTTTCCCATATGTTTCAGTTATTCTTTGCTGATAAGCATATTTTATCTGAGTTAGATATGGCTACTTCCTGGTTTACTAGAAAAAACTACCATTTGTGAGAAGGTCAAGTGTTATGTCAAATATTAAAAGGAGTACAGTTCTTAACATGGGTATTTTTGCTTCTACTCTTCAGCAATGCTAATGACTAAATTGAAGTATTTAATCCATTTTTTGGAGTGTTTTGCTTCAAGAACAGGTTGAATAATTCCAGAGAAACTATGAGAAAGCAGCAAGCTTTGCCAGAAATTCGGAGATATCTATGACAAGGGAAAAACTTCAAATGATTGACCTTGAGAAGATAAGATAGGAGGATGAGAGTGTAGGCAAATGGTAACAATTTTCACATATTTTAAAACTGTTGGAAAGAGGAGAAGGTTAATCTGTTCCCTACCTGTGGTGCATAGAATAATAGTTCCAATTCACAGAACAGGTTAATTTCTTTATGCTAAAGTGTTTTAAACCATCCACATTTTGCTGCATTACTCAGTTAAACCTGCTGGATTTGCCACAATGGAGACTTCCTGTGATCCCTAGCTTCCTTGTTCCTTCACGTTTAGGTAATTTTTCTTTAGCAGCTACATCATAGCATTTTAGTTTGAATTTATCTTTCTTTCATCCATGATTGCAACTTCTGTCCCGCAGCTCTCTGTTACAGTGAGCCTCAGGACATAAGAATCTTCTATCATGAGCTGCTGGAAGCTCTCAGCAAGTTGGAATTTTAATAAACAGAATTCATTAGTTCTTGTATGCTGAGGCAGCCTTCCTTTCTGTCTCATCAGAAAATGTACTTATGGCTGTTGGAGCACTCTAAAGTAATGTGCTCCTGTTTCACTGTTCTCCATGTGTAAAATTGTTGTTTTCTAAGAATGTTTCTTCAATTTACCATTCAGATTATTTCCTCCAAATGTAACTAACTGTATTAGAAACTGCATTGTTTCCATGGAGAGACTCCATGGTTTCTTCATAAGCTGGTTTGAACTTTCAGGCTTCTGCAGTAGCCAACTCTCAGACCTCTATGGTCTCTCCAGTATCCAGCCCAGACTTAGGGACACTCCAGTACCTAATTCATAAATTTTTATCTTTAAAAAAACTGTGCAGAAAAATTCCTGTCAACTATATGAAATATCCTCACTTGAAGCAGAAAAGGAAGGAAATTTGAATTGAAGTAAAATGCACAATAAGTGCTGTTGTCCACAGAAGCGCAGTGAGTTACACTTGCAATACTCAGAACATTTTTGGTTACCTTAGACTATAAAAAAGAGTACAAGTATCATGTGCCTTTATTTTTGCACCATATTTTCCAATGTCTCTGAATTTCAGTACTCTCTAGCTTTGGTTTAGTTCAAGTTTTTATTTTCTCTGTTTACTCGGTGTTCAGTTGTTTCAGTCAAAATTCTATCCAGGGCATATTGGATGTTGTTCTGTTCAATAATGACTGTATTGATATGCAAAATTGCAAACTACTAAATACTTATTGAAGCAAGAAGGTTAATATTGCATCACTTTTACTAAACTTGTTAATAGCAAGGTTTGCTATTAAGAGTGAAGGATTATGTGAGGAAACAAAGATATGTAAAAATAAATATGTGCAAGGATCACTTACTAAAATAGAGCCCCAATATCAGGAATTTGCTGTAGACAGTGGTAGTGCTACCAATGCGCATGTACCACCATCATTCCTTGAAATTCATCCCCGTGTGACACTCAAACACAGTTACACGAAAACAAGCTGAGTTTCACAGACCTCACAGAATACACTGGTGAAGTCTGGCAAGGCAGAATTACAGCCCAGTGCTACTAGCATTTGAATGAGAACTCCCACCAATTTCTGTCCTTGCAGAAAGCTGAAGGATGAGACAGGCTATTAGTTTGTTTTCACATTCAGACAGAAGTACTCTTTCACAACTGCAGCTTAAGAAAGTTGGCAGTCTCTTAAAGGAACAAGATGAAGGGCACCCACGCAAATTACTCTTGAGCAAAAGAAAGGCAGTTTAATGAGAGACCAAATTGGCTAAATCATGAGTTCCTCAGTGAAATTAAGAACCTGACAGGTGACCTGAGAGAGTCATATAAAAGATGGAAAATAGGTCAAAGGCTAAATAGAAAATTAATAGTGTATGCATATAGAGGTCACATCCAACATAACAAGGTGCAGAATGATATACAGCTTGTTTTTATTTGCTCTGATTTATTGTTTGAGGAGACAATTATCAATCAAATTATTTCTGTTAATGTAGATCCTCCTTTTAAAAGTTGGCCCTTTTTTCTTGAAAACTGGATTAGAAGTATAAAATAATTCTCAGCTAGTACATATCAAAGTAAAAATATGAGTCTAATGCCCTGAGAGGGAAAATTATTCAAGGGGTGGGTTTTTTAGGTATTTTCTGGTTAGTATGTTCTGATGTGTTTCAAAAATAATTTTCTTGTAATAAAAATTATTACTATTAAACAAATGTTTAATAAGACCTCTAAATCATTCTAAATTATTTACTGAAGACCACTGTACTGAATAGTCACTTTAGACAATCTGCAGGAAATGAGAAAACCATGAGGAGAATTTAGGGGAGGAAATACAACTTCTATCAAAATCTCCCATAGATGTTGGAACCATAGAAGTTTCCTGTTAGAAAAAATGTGCTCTATGTTTTAAAAAGCAAATACAGAGGAAAGGGACCAGAGAAAAATCTGTATGTCTTTTTATGTTTTTTTACATATCTGTAACAAAGTATGGTGTAGTACTTTGTTTGAGAGGTCCTGCAGTCTAATCTATTAAGAGGAAAATGAATAATCAGGATGTTTTCCAAAGCAATATTTCTATGACATTTTTTAAATAGATTACTCCAGAGAATGAATTCCTATATTTAGTCCACAAACAGTGAGTAAGAGCAGATCTATATCATTAAAAATACATATTTTCCATTACACTTGTAGAAGCGGACTTAACAAATTGATATAGACATGTAAATACTTTCTTATGCTTATGGATCAGGTACATGGAAATGTAATTTGTCTAAGTATTTGCTGCAATAATTTAAGATAAATGGTTGCAATTTTTATTGTCTGTATCAGGTGCCTGAAAACCACTGAATGTGGCACATTTTTTCAAAAATGGTGGGAAAAACTGGCTTCAACATTGGTTGGAAACATAAAACCTCTATTACTAGATGTCTTTGAGAACAGCTTAGAGAAATATTTTTTATGAATTACTTTGGTACGCTTGATTATACCTTAGAACTGAAGAGTTGTTTAAAGGGACCTCAGAATATAAGCTCTGTGCTTAATTGTGTAAAATTGAAAACTTTACTTCTTTATACAGGCTGGCTCTTTGCTTTAAGAAGTGAGATTAAAACTGAGCAATCTCAAAAAGCTTGGTAGATGCTTATTTCCTCCCACAAGGTGACTTGTCCTATGCCTTAGATTATCCATTTCAAAAGCATTTCCTGCCTCTTGTATATGTGCATAAGAGGAGAAGGCAGCTGATTTCATGCATCAGTAACTTCAGTACCCTCATTTAAGTATCCCCTGCTATTGAAGAGGTGTGTGTATGTCAAATGCTGTGCATCAAATTGTAAAGGGTGCTGAGAACAATGTATTGCAGTATTTCAAAACAACTGTAAGACTATGAACATAAAGCTGTGGTTTGTAACAAAGGAGCAAACCTATCATAAAACCACATTTATGTCTTTGCCTCTGATTAATGATCTGTGCATATCAGCAAATTAATAATAACAGTTTTGCTAAGGAGCTGGTATTTTAATTCCCTGCAACTAAAGCACCTTCTGCAGCAGATAAGCTTTTTACAAGGGATCTGACTTATCTTTGTAAGAAAGCTTCTGATCTTACAATCATAAAAGATTATGTAGAACTGGAAAACAACATAATCTACTGTAAACAAGTACTGAATAGTGAAATTTGATATGCCAAAATGTATTTGAAGATGAAAGTGTTTCCCTACATAATTACAATTTTTTTTCCTCTGCCATTTTGACACACTTAGGATGAAAACCTCTTCTCTTGTTTGTGCAACAGGCTTACTGAAATGGAGATCAGGCTATTAGACTGTTAGCTTTACCATCCTGAAGGGAGCAGCTATAAAAACAATTTTAAGGAAAAAAAAACCTATTCTCTAGACAAGAATCATTACTAAAAATAAGATCTTATTTTGTAGCAGTAAACTACAGTTCTAGAAAATCTGAAGTTTGTGCATAATGATAAAAGACTGCTTTGAACTTTTACCATCTGTTGGGCACCTAAATCCTATCCAAGTCATGTGAGTTGGTCTTATATACTGCCACTTACTGTGTCTGAGCACCTGGGAATTATTTTTCTAGCTCCTCACTTCTGTTTTTGGAATACAGTCAGCTGGATTCTAAACTAGGGCATCGGCTCCTGTAGCTCATCCAAATCCCAACAAAGAGTGTGGCCGTCTACTCTTCATCATCCTCATGTGTCAGTGCCTTGCTTTTGCACTAGGAGTTCTCTCAGCTCACAGCTGTGCACACCCAAACATGTTAGGGGGTGTTTGTTCTGCAGAGCCAGACTTCTAAAAAGAGAGAACACTGAGAGAACACCGTGGTCAGAAGTTGCAACAAGGGAGGTTTGTTTGGAATAAGAAAAAAGGATTCAAGAGATGGTGATTAATCACTGGGTTGGTTTAGCTAAAGGGACTGTTAAAACCTCCATCTTTGGAATCCTCAAAGGCACTGCTCTCTATTGGATTATGGGAAATTAGGATGTTGTCTTCTGTCGTTCTTTTCCTAAGGTCAGCAGTTTGATTTTAGATATTATTTTTTAGAGAAGCAGTACCTGAAATGGTTTCTGAAATTCAGCAGAGCGTGCTTGGCCTTGGGGAAGTGTAGCAATAATTTGATTTGAAGAAATTGCTTTTCCTGCCTTTACAGTTTATTTTCTATGCACTACATTTTCTTTAATTTTATGAGGGTAGTTCATTACCCTTTGCTAGGAATACCTCCATGAGAAACAGCATGAACAGACAAAATTAGCATTATTTTTCTATTTGTTTCTAACTGAGGATGATTCATAAATAATCTTATAAGGGTTTGTATTTTTAATGATTTTGCCCAGATTTTTTTTAAGTCTTTATGGAGGTTTTTTCAAATATGTAGTTCTATTGAAAAGGCCATTTATTGTTATACAGAAAGAGCAAGGCATGTACATTCAATAAAAATTTTTATTTTAGGTTAAGGAAAACAAAAATAAATAAGTTAATTAAATAAAAACCAGCTGCTGTCACTGCAGATAGGCAGTCTTACTGGGATATTTAAGCTCAAGTACCAAGAAAACAAACATAATAAGTTCTGCTTGTCAGAGTTCTTTGAGTGTCCGTTATACTGTCTATTTGCATATGTTTTATTTTTAATTTTGCCTTCCGTGGAGGTTTTTCTGATTAATGTGCTGTGTGCTGTGTCTCACAGATGACCTGGGAAAATTATGTGAAGTTTCTATTTTTCATGTCTCCAGAATTTCTCTCTTCAGGTGGTATCATTGTAAAGTTCCATGTGTTGATTCCTTCTTTTCAGCCTGTGGTTTGTAAGAAATTGTCACAAATATTTCCATTGCTAGCTTTCTCCTGCGTGGCTATCTCTTTTCTCTTTGCAGAATTTAGTTCTTTGTGTTAATATACAGATAAAAATGCTCAAAATCAAGGTAGGGATACCCCACTGCTAAAACACTCTTCTAGTCTTGAAGACTATAATAGAACAGCATCAGTTAAAAACATGGTTTATTCATTGTAACTATTTGTTTCTTGTTAACAAACTATCACATGCAGAACTGGATTGCATCCTAGAAAGAAAAGTTGTTTTCTCTTGCGCTTTTGTCCATGACTCACAGTGCACCAAGAAGAATAAAAGACGGGAAAAAAACAAACTTGAAACACAACAGAGAAAAGGAGAGCTAAGTAAAGATTAATTATTAGTAATTATGTCAGTATTAAACGGATAGCTTAGAATGCTTTAAATGTACTAATGGTCTTTATGTGATTTCTTCCAACTAAAAGATATGATTCTGATTAAAAGGTGAATCAGTGCCCCCCAGATAATTCTGAGTAGCAATTAAATTATCTTGGTAGAAAATAATTAAGTGGAAAATTGCAGTGTCTTGATGGGAGGGAATATTTCAAAATTTCCACTTTAGGATCGGGCTATATTTTTCTTTGGTTTCTGAAAGATCAAGTAGTTAATGATGGCAAAGGTATCTTCCTTCAGGTTATCTCCTTGGAATAGGCTTAAGAATGTTCATGTGTTGGAGGAAAAAATGCATCATACCTCCTGTTGTTGTAATTTCTTGATTTAAACTGTGCTGAGTAAATACTGTTAGGAAAACAGTCATGCTGGGTCATATGAAAAGTCTCTTCTTCAACTGTGGCCAGTAAGTGTTACTTGAAGAAGAGAATACGTCAAAACTTAACAGCTTTCTGGTTAATCTAAAGAATGCTCAATAGGGTAACAAAATACAGTTCATCTAAAACATTTTTCTATACACTGATTATTCAAATATTAAGTATGCATGTGGTGGGTTGACTCTGGCTGGATGCCAAGTGCTCCCTAAAGCTGCTCTGTCACTCCCCTATTCAGCTGGAGAGGGACGAGAAAATATGGTGGAAGGCTCATGGGTCAAGACAAAGACAGGGAGAGATCATTCACTGGTTATTGTCATGGGCAAAACCAGCTCAACTGGTGAAAATTAATTTATTACCAATAAAATGAGAGAAGAGTAAAGGGAAATAAAAATAAATGTTAAACCACTTTCCCCCAACCCCTCACATCAACCCAGGCTATGCTTCACTCCTGATTCCTCTAGTTTGCCCCCTAAGCTGAGCAAGGGGATGGGGAATGGAGGTTGTGGTCAGTTCTTCACAGATCATCTCTGCCACTCCTTTCTCCTCACGGGAAGGACTCCTCACACTCTTCCAGCGTGGGGTCTCTCCCATGGGAGACAATCCTCCACACACTTCTCCAACATGAATCTCTCCCAGGGGCTGCAGTTCTCAATGAACTGTTCCAGCTGGGTCCCCTCCACAGGATGCAGTCCCTCAGGAAGGCTGCTCCAGTGTGGGCCCTTGTGGGGTCACAGGTGCTGCCAGCACACCTGCTCCAGGTGGGCTCCTCTCCACAGGCCACAGGTGCTGCCAGCAGCGCTTGCCATGGGTCACAGCCTCCTTCAGGCATCCTCCTGCTCTGCTGTGGGGCCCTCCAGGGGCTGCAGGTGGATCTCTGCTCCCCATGGCCCTCCAGGGGCTGCAGGTGGATCTCTGCTCGCCATGGCCCTCCAGGGGCTGCAGGTGGATCTCTGCTCCCCATGGCCCTCCAGGGGCTGCAGGTGGATCTCTGCTCGCCATGGCCCTCCAGGGGCTGCAGGTGGATCTCTGCTCCCCATGGCCCTCCAGGGGCTGCAGGGGCACAGCTGCCTCACCAGGGGCTGCACCAGGGGCTGCAGGGGAACCTCAGCTCCGGCACCTGGAGCAGCTCCTGCCCCTCCTCCTTCGCTGACCTTGTGCCTGCAGAGCTGCTCCTCTCTCACATTCTCACTCCTCACTTCAGTCTGTGGTAGGCAGTAAGTTTTCTGCATTCTTAAATATGTTATCCCAGAGACACTGCCATTGTCATTGGTGGGCTCAGCCTTGGCCAGCAGTGGGTCCATCTTGCATCTGCCTGGCCTTGTCTCTCGTGGACATGGGGAAAGCTCCTGTCAACTCCTCTCAGAAGCCACCCCTGTAGTGCCCGCTAGCAAACCCTTGCCATGCCAACCCATACAGCAGCATGATTCTTAATGATCACATAGCATGATTTTGAATCGCAATATATTTTTTGGGAGTATTAATTTCTATTTCATAATGGATTTTATACACTTACTGGAAAAATTCTTAAGGAAGGGTTTTCTTTCTAATATAGATACATCTCATAATTGAGTAGCCAGGCATTCTACTGCGGTCAGACATGTGATTAAACATTGCTCAGAGGCACTGCCATCCGTGGCTATCAGTAGAATGGCCTGTCATGTACATTCTGAATGTTCATACCTAAATCGTGTCAAAAGGAATATCATCATCATTGATGATGCCTCCTATGTATGACTTGCTTTATTGATTTCACATGCATATCCTCATCTACTACAATCTCTGATTGATTTAGGGAGCAAACAACTCGACAAAGTTCTAATATTTTTACACTTCAAGAGGATAAAAAGTAAGAATGTAAGGCAGTACATAAAATACACTTTTATAGCTATTGCTCATAAGGCAATCATGCAAGTCAGAAATTCGGTATTGTTTGGGTTTGGTGTCTTTTAAAAAACTGTATCTGCCCTACCAAAATGGATGAGACCATTTCCTAGAATATATTAAGACATTAATCAATTTGAGATATATATAACTAGTAGACAAGTCTTTTGAATGCTTGTTTTTGTAACCACCTCTTTTTCTATTTGTCTTTTCAGACAATGTGAGATTCTGTCATGCATACTGTGTTAATTAGGTGCAGGGTTTTGTGGAAATGCATTCTGGTTTAGAAATGCAAATAGGCTTTCTGTAACAGTACAAATATCCAATAAGAAATGACTTGTTGCATGATAGTGTAACTTTACTTACAGATCAGAGAGAGGAAAACATTTAAACTCTGAAATCATTGGCTTGTCTGTCATTTGACTACCAGTACAAAGAGACCATGTTATTGGATAAATACCACTTTGTGTTTGTGGCATATCTGTTTATCAGTTACATCTCAGGTTGTTAACCCAGTATTTCTATATATGTATCTCACATCAACCAAGCTGGTGTGGTACATAAATTGTTTTGGTTATATTTTAAGCAAAAAAATTCAGTCAGGATGGATGTTATTTCATAAATGTTTGTGTGAGAAGAAAACATATTTCTAGAAAATAAATAGGGTTTATGGTTTTTCTCTTCCTCTGCACGATTAAATTGGTCAGAGAGAATTTTTGGCACAGAAATACAAGAAATAATGAATTTAAATACAGGTAGTGGATACAATCTGCATTTCTTCCACTATGTTCCAATTCTGTTTTGATAATAACCATAATTAAACTATGTGCCAGCTGCGAGAGAATGAGACACTCAGTGAAGGCATCCATGAAAGCTATGAGTTTGTTACAAATCCACAATTAAAAGAAATAGTAACATTTAATGAATTTCTTTAGGAGGTAGTCAAGTGATCAAGCATGGCTAAATAAAGTAGAAGGTTGTCACATAGAACAATGATCCCAGCCTAGGAAAAAAAGTTATCTGTATTAACATATAAACTCAGCTGAACATGCCAGCCTTGTACAGAAGAATTTACAGGCATTTATAGGGCAAGGGATACAGGGCTGAATTAGCAAATGTTACATTTAATATGCAGTCTGTACTAAAAAACTTATTATCTGCTGATACATTGGATGTCATAAGATAAGGATGATTCCTGAAGAGCATCTCTCAGTGATGGCAGGTATATTTCTTATAGTAAATTCTGAAGATGTCATTTCACTTTATTTCAAAACAAATACAAATGTATAGGAACAACTTCTGTAAAACTAGATCTGGTTAATTCATTTGTTCATTAATTCTTTCAGGCTTTATAAAATTTTCAGTTTTCTTCAGCACAGTTAGAGGTAGTTGGGTCTTTGAATTGTCTCTCACCTACATTTTCTCTGTTATACCAACACAGATCAGAAGTTGCACTGGCTGCTGGCTTGAGCAAGGGTGGTAGATGGAACATTTTTCAGTAGCTGGTGGACAACTTTTACACAAGATGTGTGCTCACTTCTGGCAGAAATCCTGCATGCCACCTTTGCACAGCAGGCTCACCCAGAAAATGCCATGTCCTTCAGGACCAAGCAGTCTCCCTTCCTTTGTTCCTTTCAGCCTCTACATTGGCACCATCAGTCACAGCGTGTGTCCTTGAGGCTTGCCGTGGCTGCCTGGCTCCTGGAGCTGCATCTGCTTGCCAGTGTGGTCCATGCACACGGCAGCCACACCGGCTGAGATCCCACTGGGACCATCCGCTCCCTCTTAATACAAACATCTCCAGCACGGCTGAGGGTAAAAGGACTGGGGATTTCTGCAGCAAATGGCAGTCTCACACATCCCAAGAACAGGAGTGCAAGAATGAAGTACCCTAAGTGGAGACTGCTGTGGAGGGCTGGGGAAGAGTTACAGTGTCATGCAGCCACAGCTGTGACAGTGGTTGTGTTTTTCTGTGAGAGGCATAAAGGACATTTAGAGAAGATTCATAAACATAATGACTGGAAATGTGGTATGTGTTAAGAACAGAACTTGAAAATAAACCAGCACCAGGGCTTTTTGACCACGACCAAAACTCCAGGAAAAAGGAAGGGCTGTATTTCTGATGACATGGAATACACACAGAGTGTCCTGGACTTGCTGGCTTCAGGACCACTTCTAGGTAAACAAGAACACAGCTTCACAGGTGCTAGCCATTATTAGGCCTTTCTCAGATAGCATTGGCTACAGCTGGGTCAAAAGGATGTTCACTATGTGCTAAGAACATCCTGGTCCTGGGGTCCTTGCTGTGCTTCTCAAGTGAGTTTCTATGTGATGAGAGGGGGAACTTTAGAGGCATGCTGCTCATGTGGGAGAAATTGAGCAGCCGTGGCACCTGCCATGTCTGCACTTACATAAAAAATGTCCTGAAAGTACATTTTGTGTTTCTCTAAAGACACGTCAGCTGGTGCTGAAGCTGCTTCTTCAGAGGGGGTTATTGTAGAGAAAGCAGACAGCAGCAGAAAAAAAATAGAATTCTCTCTGTAGTTCCATGGCTTCTTATTTTATTTCTTACAGTATTTCTACATTTAAGCAGAGGTTTTCCCTGTTTCCCTGTTTAATTTCCTCTGCTGCTTTTTTTTCTCCTCCTTTTCTTTAGTTGCTGGGAGGCTGAGGAATGGCAGGAGCAAACTGCCACAACCCCTCAACAGTGACTCTCCAAGGAAGACTGGGGGTTTTTGATAGAAAAGGGCTGTGAGAGACTGCAGTCTTCTCAGTGTACTCTGAAGTACGTGCCCTCACTGCCTGACCTGCTCCTTTTCGCATTTTTCCCACCTGTAAAGCCCTTTCCTCAAATCTTATTGATTCCTTTGACTGGTTCCTCCAACTTTTATCTTCTTTCCTGCCTTTATCCCAATCCTATGTGCTTCCTGTTCTGCCTAAATGTCAGAAGTCTGACGGAGCTCTGATGCAGAGTAACTTCACTGAGTTTAGTGCAGTTATACTGATACAAATGTCGTTATATTGAAAATAAAGTTAGGTCCTTGCTCTCTTAATTTACTAAATCTTGCTTTCCATAACTGGTCTGTTGGTGATAAGGATTGTTTTTCAGAATTTAGTAGGTTATTTTAACAGATTCTAAGCCTATAAGCTCTTCTCAATGAATCAGCCTCTAGAAACGAAATTATTATGCTTCTAGATCAGCCACAGAGGAATCTTTGTCTGTTGATGATAGGGCAGCTTAAAATCCTGACCTCAACCAGATTTCTAAAGTGGATACACCAGTTATATGAGATCGGATGAGTCAAGTTGATAATCTCCTCAGAGACTGGCCAAGCTCTATTCTAGAAGTAGCAATGCTTTTTTATACCCTACTGAAAGTCTGCTTCAAATTTTCATACTCCAGTGGTTATTATCCTTTTAGTTTACTGTCTGATTTTATGTGTGTTCTGTTTCTACCTGTTGTTTTTGCTCCCGCATTGTTCATTAGCCTAAACTTCTGCAGTGCTTACTCTCTTTTGTATTTATAGACATACATTACCTTTATAGGGACAAGTAAGTGCCTGTTCCATTTTCTGCCTCAACCTTTACTTTGCCACACTAACCCAGCCAAGTTCTGTCAGTCACCTTTTAATAGATAGGCTTTAGAGCCTTTACATCATCTTGGTGACCTTTCTTTTCTTCTGTCCTAATTTGAAACAATCTTTTTTGAATGTAGGTGACCTGTCTTCTGTGCATATGAGATTTTACTACTACCTTAAAATATTCTCCTTAATCCAGTGCTTCTAGCATCAGAGTTGTCTTTTCTTGGCAGTGTTCCACCAGAGGCTGAGAGTGCTTGTATTGACTTGCCTGACTGGCTCAAATATTGCTAGTAGTGTAGCCACAGGCACACAGTATTCATTAAAAGCTGAAAAAGCTAACTCAAAATCACGGGGAAATATTTAAGAGCTCTCTCACACTGCTCTGCCTGCTGCCACAGTTACCAGGGCTGCATTACATCAGCTGGCTATAAACTGGAAAGCACAGGTATAAATGTCTAAAGTTATCATTTTTACAGATCCCAGTGATAGTTCTTCACTATCGCCCCTCATCTTTCACTACTAATCCATTACTGATTTACTTGTTCTCTTTTCCCCATCATCCAAACTCTAGGGCTATAAAGCCTCTTTTCATTGGGGGAAAACTGTGCATGCAGACCTTAACAACATACACTTTTCTTACAGAAATTAAGATAGTGATGGTGTGAAGAGTACTTCTTGGATCACCTTCATTTTGAAAGGTTCCTCCCTAGGCAAATCATAGTTTTTTCATCCCCTCTTCCCTGTTTTGATCTCCTTGTGTTTACCAGAGTCAAACAGATGCAGAAATAAGACAACCAGGCATGGCCTGTTACATGACTGCTTAAATACGTATTAGGTTCTACCTCATGTTCCTTTTCTTATTTTTGAAGTGATAGCATCTGTTCAAGCACATATCCCCTATTTATCAGGAGCAATTTTATTCCTTTCAACACAGAGAGTCACTGGTTGAATTTGTTCAGAGCTGGCTGAATGCTATGGCCATGTGATAAATTTTAGGGATACCATCAGCTGAGTCTTTTCTGCCAGCTATACATTCTGTTCCTCAGCATGCTGTCCTTAGCATTTGTTTGATCTCAGAGTGAGCCTGTTCAGAAATTTACAAATAAGGAGAAAAGGAATTTTCTTCCAGTACCAGCTGAGCTCACTCATCTGTCTTAACATGGAGTCAAATGGATAACACAGCACACATGATGGGAGCTATTCAAGCAGAGGTGCAGACTGACACTGATCCTCTGAGCAGCAGCTGGCGCTTAGCACAGCCAAACCAAACTGAAGGAGCACGCCTGAAGTTCTATAATTTCTGTGCAGACAGATCGCAAGACATGCACTCCTTACCTGAAAATATTTGTTCAGAAACACAAATGTTTGACAAGACACTGTTCCTATGATTACTTCTTGTTTCAGATAGTCTGCGGAACATCCATTTGGTCACAAGATGTGAACAGTTCTGACCTTGATTGGAGAGACTTGACTCTAGTAACAACTTAGCATACACACCCCTTATCTCCTTTCATTATGAAAAAGAGACTTCTTGCTCAGTCTTCTTCCTTAAAAGAATTTTCACTACACATGCATACATTTCACTTTATATTCAGTTCACTGGCTTGAATACAGAGAAGATAAAAATGTGATTCAATGAAAGCATTAATAAGAATATGTAAAAATGTTTTTAGTTAAGAGAGATAGATGACTGCTGAATAGTTATGTTAGTAAAATTCCCAGTCTTATTTCATAATCTGAAACTCTCTTCAAGTGACAGGAAATAGCTCTCAAAATTACAAAAAAACCCCTTTTTCCCTCCTGTTTAATCATTTTTTGATGCAAGGCAAACACCTTTCACTCTGTTGTAAAAAAAAATAAAAATCTGCTATTCTAAAATATAGAACATGGACTACTGGTACACAAAAACTGTTATGGATGCAGTTTATGTTGAAGGGGTATTAAGTTTCCCTTGGAAAACAAAAATCATAGGCAATAGGCATTCAAAAGGAGCCACAACAACCTGTAGAGTATGTAGCTGATGCTCCCAATTATTCTTTTTCTGCTGCTGCATTCCTACACTCCAGAGCACACCTCTCACCTTTACAGCCATCACACTCCAAACATTGCTTGCACTGAAGAGAATCACTGTTTTGCCTGAAGCAAGGAACATAAGTGTTGCAAAACTGACTCCTCCTCTAATGGGGTGAGCATGTACAAGTACACAGAGTTGTATTTCTCCCAGAGCTGCCAGGCTGAATATTTTGCAGTCAGAGCTCTAAAGCTTACAGGCTTTTTCTTTGTTTATCTTTCTTTTGGGTCTTTCCCCCCCCTCTTTCTTTCTGGATTTTTTCCTTTTTCTAATATATGTGAAACTCTTTAAAATGCTGGATTTTCAAGTCCTTGTTCAGGAAGCATTCATGAGCTGGCATGGGTCAACATGCATTTCATTACCAGGCAAAAGTAAGTATTGCAGTTAAATCTGTTCCTACTGTATGTTTACCTTGCTATAAAGGGTTTGGTGTTGTTGTATGGAGGACAGAGTAGACTGTAGTTCTGTTAGCAGAAATAAAAAACTTACAGAAAAGGGAAAATCAGTTCAGTTTAATATGGTATGCTAAATATCATATGGCTCACATTCTGAGAAAGAAAAAAAGCATTTTTACTTGTGAGTTAGTGATCTTTCTTTTGAAATACTGAAATAAGCTGTGGACACAGAGATGCCACTCCTTCTGTATGTTTTTTTTAAGTGACAGTTGGACTGTGATTATTTTGAAGCGTTTTTAATCCACTTGGTAGTACTAATCTCATTATATTACTGCTTTGTATCATTTATGGTCACTCAATATACCTTATTTTTGTTATTCATTAATGCAAATATCCTCCTGGAACTCCCATAATTGCCGTCATACCTTCCACTGTCTAATGTTCCCTAGCTATTATTTTATTCTTCCTCTGTTACCCTTTCCTGTGTCTGCACATACATTCATTAGTTATCAGATTCCGTTTTGTGTTATCTTCAGAATGTGTTGGTATTGGCATAGACTGGCAGTGAAAGGCTAAAGGGAAATGGATCTCAGAGAGAAGGGAGAGAAAGGCTGGTAACTGAGTTGCCAAGGAGTACAGAAAACGATGTGCTTTGATCCAAAGAGTATCTTTTTATCCAGCTTTTCCTGCGTTCTGTTGAAACGCTGCACCATCAACATCTGTAATATTTTCACTATTCCAGCAGTCACCTGGGAATTCATTAGTACCCTGGGAACAAATACAGTTTCCCTTGCTGCGAGTTCCCTCTAGAGAGCGCAGCAGCCTGCGAGTGTGGGTTCTGTGTCCGTGTTAGCAGCGCAAGATTTCTGCTGCAGAAACGCCGTGCTGCAGCTATCAGTCTTTTCTTCTTTTGAGAGTTGGCTTGCTATTGTCGAGCTGCGCTAGGCACTCCCCCGAGGCAGGCAGATGGATTGCCCAGGCAGCGAGCAAGTTTAGCAACAAGTAATGCTCGAACGTCAGTGTGGGGAAAGCAGCCATTTACCATGGGCACGTTTGCAGCTCCGAGCATCTACAGTGAGCCTGCAGCGCGAATGCACGTCAGTCTCCTGTCACAAAGTACAGCCGAGCTAAAGTCCTGCACAGGGATTAACATAAATCCCCACTACGGCTTGCGGCACGCAGACCGTGAAGGGAAACAAAATCTGGAGAAATGCAGTTAGCATAAAGCCAGCAAGGAGCAAAGACTGATAGGTTATCCTGGCATTTTTTGTGTTGTTAAAATTGATCTGGAAATCTGCCAGACTAAATTTTTATGTCAAAGATGTGGTGCTTTGAAAGGGCAAGTTTTACAGTGGACTGACGTGGGTAGGATAGTTCAGCCTCAGAATTTTCGCCTTTATTTTTCAGAAGGGTTTTAAAGTTTTTAAGCTACTTCCATTGTATTATCATCATTTGGTGTTGCTGAGGAAAATATACTTTTTTAATGTGCTAAGTGTTCACGGCTCCAGCTGCAGTTACAACCCATAGCAAGTGAAGCTCATCTATCAGAAACAGGGTTCTTGGGAACAAAGCGGGCTTTTGAAAGCTCTGGCCTTCATTTAGAGATTGTGGAAGTTTGACTTCCACACATTCCTTACTGCAGTGAAGCAAATGGAGTTCAGCCACTTCATTCATGGTGTCAGGATTTGAGTTAAAACCTCTGTTCTCTCAAAGGTTTTTTTCCTCCAGAATCAGACACAGGTTAATTACAGACTCACAGAACACTAGAAATTATTTGTTCCTACTACCTCTTGGGTTTGTCTTTTTTGAAACTAATATTCTGGTATTTCCAGACACTCAAATTTACGAACTCTTAAGTTTTATATATATTGGTATATATATTCTATATATACCTGCAGATTCACGTCAATGCACTTTTTATCCTTCAGGCAGGATTTTTTTGGGTTTTGTCAGAAACTCTTGCTATGCAACACCCTTCTTTCAAAGTTCTACTCCACCCTGAAAATCTTAGTTTTCTGTGGCTTCAGCACCACTTTTAGTTCTCATTTATTTCTTCAGTACAGCTGTCTTTCAGAGAGGTTGTAGGGTTGCTTCACAAGGTAAGATCAAAGGGCAACTCAGCCTAATTGTTTGGGAGTATTCATAAATTGGACTAACCAAATGCTCTAATAACTTCACTTACAAAGACTTTCTCATTGAACTTTTCCTGACTGGTCTCCTGCAGTTTTGGGGGGATACCTGATTTGGTATCCACTCTTGTTTATCTGTAATTGCTATGACATTTCTCCTCAGCCTAGCTCTCAATTAGAAATCTCCTGTTACATGAGTCTGTACTTACTCAGGCTACATGGGCAGCTAAGCTAAACTTAGTTCATTTGAGACTGATCTTAACCCTTTTAAAGAGCCAGCCCATGTTATTTTAATATAACTTATTCATTGGTCAGCTGTAGAGCTGCAGCTGTACCTATTCTGCAGTCCTCACTCTCACCTGAAGTTACCACTGTAGATCAATTTAAATGAACATTGTGAAATTAAGGGTCCAGATACAAGCTAAATAATCAGAGAAGGAAGGCTTCTGACAAACGATATAAATGATAGGGAATACGAAATATCATTATGACACCCCAGGACAGTGTTGTCCTTCCTATCTTTTATGTTGCCTGGCCTCACTGAAGAGGTCATGACCTTGCTCTGAGACCTTGCTCTATCACATAGATAGATACAGGTTGGTAAGGGTTCTGTTTGACATGAGCTTTAGTCCTTCTAAAAATTTACTTGTTAAAAAACTTCCATATCCAGTAGCCTATTTCTACAATCACTTTTTGGTCTAAAACTATATAACTTCCAGAAGACCCCCTGGTAATTCTGCTGCTTGCAGTGTGTACCTGCCAAGCGCAGCTGGGGCACTGCATGTACCCCATGCCTAGCAACAGCATATGGCCAAGCAAGCAGAGTTGTTCTCTTTTCCTGCCCCACTCTGAGTTAGTGAATTAAAGACTAGAAAGAATGAATGTTCAAAATAAGCATTAAAATATCTCTGCTGCTCAGGGTTGCATTTAGGTTGAGTCCTATTGCCTTTGAATACAGGTTAGATTATCACTATGATCTCTCTAGATTGACAGATCATGAGCTCTGAAAAGATCTCATTCAGCATATTTGCTACATCTGATATAATTTGTTTTCCTTGTCTTGAGAAATTTTCTAATCTCCTGAATTTCAAACCCCTTACAACCTGAGGTAACCCGAGTTTTTTTGGCATGACAATTCTCTTTGCAAATTCATTGTTCCCTCAGGGCAAAGTCATTCCATATTAACAGTACTTTTAAATTGTCACATTTCCACTTCTGGTGAGCATGTGATACATAACATTCCCTGTGAGCAAGTATGTACTGGTTCATAAAAACAGTCAATAAACTTGGCACCGATAATTTTTGAAAACTTTCAGACCTCTAACTGGAGCAAGAACAATCAGGAGCAATCATGACATAAAAATGGAGAGTTTAGAATTCACGACAGATAATCTGTTTGATAAATAGCACATTTTGGATGCTGCTGTATGGTGTGACCCTTCTTTCTTGGACAAAACAGGAGATGGTCTTTGGAAAAGCAAAGATGACTTGTAGCCAAATCTACATCTGCTCTCAGCCTCATCCAAAAATTGGATTGCTGCTGTTGCTGTTTCTTCACCCCTAAACATTAGCTGGGAAATCATGGGAGTTCAAGAAAGCCAATCCAAAAAGATTAGGCTTTTCTTTCAAAAGATTCCTTTTACTTAATCATGATGCAAAGAGAAAATAAAGAACAGTTCACTTCAGTGATTATAGGGCAAAGTCTGTCCACCTTACAGAAGGTAGGTGGATCATGGTTCTGAATACAGAATAAAAACAGGAAAAAACAAACAGAAGGTATGTGCTTTAAGTTAAGAATAAAGATTAGTTTTTAAAACATCTATATATAGATTACTTACTTAAATGGAAATGTTAACTAAACTATCTTGTTTAACTAAGCTACCAAACTACCAGGTTCAGTGGTAAGGTCTGGGCATCTGAAGTTAGGATCCTCATGTGGCCCCTTTGTTTTAAGTGGCAATATGAAGTATTTTTCTCTAGATAAGATTACTAGGTATGATCATACTATTTTGTCTTAATATAAGGAAGACAAAAAATAGTTTCTTGTCTATTTTTCACTCAAGACATGTCTTTCAATCTTCTCTTCAGGAAAAGCCTTACCTCATGTGTCTTGTATCATCTCTGTATCCTAATCATCACACATCTGCTTAGCCTAAGAAATGCTGACTTACCCCACACTCCCTGCAATTATTAATATTGTGTGTTAAAATAGTGTTTGTATGTAAGTTCTCTCTCTAATTACTATTATATATTATTTCCTAATTATTTTATGTTTAGCACCTTCATTCCTTTTTTGAGTGGCAGCAATGTAGATTTCTATTGTGGTTTTTTAAAGTAAGGGGAGGATAAGAAAAGGCTGCAGCCAAGGGAGGTGTCATTGGTCTTAGTTAAAGAACAACTGTGGTATCAGATGGTGCAGATTCCATAGCGCTGGCTCCTGCTGGAAGACCTGACCCCCAAAAGTCTGTTGACCATTGTCACCAGAAGCCCTTCCCACCATTCCCACCATATGACCCCTTTAGCCCAGAAATGTGTCAGATCCATGAGGCCTCAGAAGTCTTCCCTTTGTCCACACGAGTCATCATTTTGTCATGGCCATGGCCGTACCCCATGTGATCTCTGAACTCCTTGTACTTGCTGAAAACCTTGCCTTTTTCTTTGCCACGGAAGAATGTCAAAGGCCCTCATATGTATACACACACACACCTATGTGCATTTCTGTGTGTTTACAAAGACACAGGTGAAAGTGTATGAAGTGCATAAATGTGGGTTTTTCCATAGTTATACTTCTTTATAGTATACAAGGGTTTTATTTATAAAATGTGTGTATAAAAATATTTAGCAAGAGATAACGAAATGAAGTGAAAATTTAATGTGAGTAGAAAGAAAACAAAATAAGAGGAAAGTAGAGTTAAATGGGGTGGGAGTATGTCAGGAGGAGTGAGGAGCCATTAAAAGATCTGAATATGCCTTGGGCAAAGGGGGCAGCCTGTGAAGCTGTCTGGGGGCTGCCACCCAGCCCCAGGTCATCCAAACAACAGACCGGACCTGTGAATCTGACCTGGAGGCCCTCTTCACCTACCTTCAAACCAGACAGATCACCGTGTGGGGCTGCCCTGCAGTTTTGTCCTTGTCTACAAAATATAGGTAATACTGCTCAGTAAAGTTGAAGGCCAGAAGGAAAAAAAAAAAACTTCATGGGAACATGTTTATAAGGACACCTATATCCCAAAATGTTTTCCTAAAAAGACCGTGTGCATTTGAGAGAAGATGGTTGGGCTGGGATTATGAAAACAAAAGTTTGTGTGAGGGGGGTAGAGGCAGCTATTGTCTACATCTCTGTTGCAATCAGCTAGCTACTTGTAATACCATGACAGGGATTATGCTCCATGTATTCCCTCATCCTTTGTTGGTGTGGAGTTCATAGCACTTCCTGAAAACACAATCCTGGCTGAATACACAAAAGATGCAATTACTCTGCGAATTGTTTTTACTCCCGCTTAGAACCACAGGATTAAAAAAAAATAAAACAGCCGAAAAACCTTTGCTTTGAAAGGATGGAAATGGTGACAATGTGAGACAGGTCACCATCACCCCAGTGATCATTTAATAAATAAAGTTTCATTGAACATTACTTAAATATTGCCTATTTTTTTTTCATTCTGTGTACATGTTGTAGCAGCATGTTAATAGACTGCAGCATTTGTTAAAAGACATTTTCTGTGCTTCTGGGAAACTGGGAAGCTTTGGGAGTTTAAGGCCATTTTCTGAAACAAGCAATACTGTTGACCTGAACAGAAAACACGTGGCCTCATGTCATGTAAACCAAGACTTACAATGTACATAAGGCTGTGAAAAAGTCCTTTAGAAGTAACAGGTATTTGAGGCCTATTCTAAGCACAATAATAACAGCATTAAGCACATTTTAATGGTGGTGAACATATTATCCAAGTGTGCCTGGACTGTGTGTCTGAAAGGCAGAGTGGGTTCTCAAGTAGCTGAAGCTTTTAAAACCATTTTTCCTGCCTCAGTAATTACAGACCAAGCAGGGAATGGATGTTCTTAAATCAGCCTTCACACAAGCTGTTATATTAAAATAATTTTCATGTCTTTTTTACTAGTAATGAAGTAGATGCCTCTGTCACAGATTGCTTTAACAGGGTGCTCAAAACCAAGACATGGAGAAGTTTTACAGCACACAGCTACCATTTGCTACATTGATGTGTTATTGGAGTTTATAATAAAGAACTATAACCCCAGCTTCTTCATTACTGTCAGAGTCAGACCTGTGTGAAATGTCCAAGCTGTGCAAGAAATTGGAAAGCTATGTCTGGTAATTGGTGTAAAATTAGAGTAAATATACCTCCACTCAGAAAGGAAGACCATGAGGATGTTTAGGACAAAAGAAAGATTTGACAGTGGTTATGAACAGATGTTCACAGGTATTAGTTGAAACTGTGAGAAAGGGTCAGAAGTGTTCTGCTTAATAGACTACAGTCACCAAGGTACCAAGGGACATTCTATTCCAATGAGCTTTAAAAAGTCAGCACTACTGAGGGCAAAATTAAAATGTTTCTAGCAGTAAAAAGATGAGGGGACAAGCAGCTATTTGTAAAGTGGTGTTGCTTGCCCTAGAAAATTAACAGCTGGATAAGAGCTGTTAAGTCCATGATGTTTAGCAGTTGGACCCAGAATGTGAGGAAAAGGATGGTAAACTGTGGTTTTTACATCATGCTCCCCAACAAAGCTGGTACCAAAATATCCCCACAAAACACCAGTTTGAACTTTACCAAACAGCTACTCAAAGCCTCTGGAAGCCGTCAGGCCAGTGGGAGGTGAGGTTAGCAGAAATACAATACCCAGACAGCTGGAATAATATTAATAATGCTGCTGGGTAAGACATGGCATTATTCTTTGTGGCAAGTCCATTATTCATCCATATGCATGTTGCTGGAATGTATAAACAATTACTAACTCCAACAACAGAGCTTTAACTGTTGACCAGACATGGACATGGTCTTCAGTCCTTCAATTAGGGAAACAAAGCTTAAAATGGATGAAAATTCTTGTATTTTTTGTACAGCTGGGAAGCTAGCAGGTTTGTTTGGAAAGTTCTCCTGGGGCTGCCAGTGACAGTTTCCCTTTTCATTGACATGCCTGGAAGATTTTTATCTCCATCTACCTCTACACAAAACCTTGTTGAGTACCAGCTGGTTTGAGATTTATTAGTCCCATTCTTATGCTGTGTTCTGGAAAATGGTAATAGTACTGAGCTCATTGCAGCAGCACAGCACAAACTGCATTATGTGCCACTAAACCAACTTGATATTGATAGAGGAAGCGCTGAAATAAATACAAATGAAAGCAAGTATGTCTTATTTCACAGTGGAAAGGACATTGTGAAATTTTATCTGTCAGCCTGGAAGGTTCTGGTATTTTAAGAAAGCTACCATATAGCAAAGAATAAGTAGTAAAGGGAGTAGTGAAGTAATTAAAAGGACTCCTCCTTATTCGTGAATTATTAAACATCTCGAGTAGAAGCTGTATTCTACAGCCTCTCTTCAACAGCTATATAATTTTTCTAAAGGAGCTCGGGAATTACTGAGTGTGGCTGAAAACATGGCTAGAGGTGTGATCAGATATGTCGCCCAAGCAGTTGTGGCCAAGTTGGACTCTGGCAAAGCAAGAGGTCTCTAGGGTTGTTGAGAGACGCGTCACAGCCCTGAAGGGCTGTCCGTCTTCAAACCCTTGAAAGGAAAAGAATGGCTAGTGTTCTGTGTTCCAGCCACTAGAAGTAGTAAAAGAAGAACAACCCTACTGAATACTAGGAAAAAACCCAAGAAACGCAGAGGAAAATGGCCCATTTTACCACTAGAAAATGAGATACATTTTTACAAGCCTGCTTTTTGTTCATGACTGCTCAGAATAATGTACTAAGCCCATACTAAGGATTTGTTTGAAGTGGCCCCGATGCAAACAGGTATCACGAAGAACTTGTCCCTTGAGATGCCATTACTGTCAGCTGTAACACAACTTGCCACCAGGACTTCAGTGGGAAAGATTGTGTAGGTCTGAACAGCTGTGCTGGATCTTTGCTGCAAAGTTGTTGAAGAATGACCCTGATGAATTACTTGTTGGCTACTTTCAGCCAGCTGGATAATAGGTTAGGAGACATCCTGAATTTGTAAATCCAGTCTGCTGTGTAAGGTGTAGGTGACCTGGAAGTCGCCTTCTGGAGCTCAGTTTTGTCCTCAGAGGAACCATGTTCAGCCATGTTCATTTCTCCTTTGGGAAAAACCCATTGCAAGCTCTTCTTACTGCCCCTTCATATGTTCCTGTAAAGTTGAGTTTTTGTTCTGGTTTTTCATTTTAGTAGGCAACATTGTCTGTATGTTCCAGCACAGCAAAGAATCCAAAAACTGACCAATTAATACAGCAGAGCAATCTGGTTGGAGTTTCATCAGTCGTGTTAACTGGTGGTTGTGTAACTGCTTTTTCTTCTTCTTTTTTCCTGTTCGTATTTAAACTTTATTGTTGGTAAATCTTATCAAGCAATCTGTAAACTTTTGAAAGTATAAATTAATTTATAAAGTGCATGCATTTTTAAATATTTATACACACCTTACTGTAGATATTTTAGAGTTATTTACATGTCACCATAAGGGGCTGGACCTGCAGCAGAAAAAAGTGGGCACAACACTTGCCCCATCCTACCTCATGTGAAACTGTCCTGACCCCGGAATCTGAAAGATACCAGGGGAAAAGAGAGGCAAAATCTTTTGTTTAGACAGCAGAAGACATGGTCAGCAGTTTCTGTAGCCTGTTAGCAATTAGTATCTTCCGTGCAGATTTTTAACATTTTTTTTAGCTGTACCCTCTCTGTGTTGATCACTTGATTATAAACTGCTGTAAGACACTGCAGTAAATACATGATATGTAGCATGGAGATAAATAACAGCAACACAAGTTTCTACTGAAACAAAATACTCTCAAAAATTCTCTGGTTTCCTTCTAAAGAAGGTAAAAAGGTGCAAGGACAGAAGAGCAACAGTGGTTTTGTATGTCTGCACTGTGGTCAGGCTTTCAAGACAATTTCATAAAATTTTCATAAATTGGCTATAAACCCATAGTGTATGTGAAACTACTGTGCAGGATGGCCAGTCCTTGGAAAGCCATTTATAAGTGGTTGTGAGTGGGTCACTGTCAGAGAGAAAGAGCAGATTGAAACCAGCTGCACACCACTAACTCCTTGGTGTGGCAACTAATGTATATATCATTAGTGACACCAACAGCATTGTACCAATGTTATAGTGTCAAGCAGTGAAAGGAGAAAGACTTCAGCTTATTGGAGATTATTTTAAATTATTATTATTATTTATTATTTTAAATTATTTTAAATTATTAATATTATTGGTGTATAGTTTCTGATAAATAAAAACTAGCTTAGCAGAAATAAGACTAAGGTGCTGCTCTGAAACATAGATACACAAACTGCACAAATAGGGAACTGAGTCCACAAGGGCTGAGGAGGGTAGTTGGTGTTGTGGGAGACTGGATTGGTAGTGATTAATGACTCAAAATGACTCAAACATTCGACCACCTGCAGTAACCAGCAAATGCTGTTCGAGAGTGGACTCTTGGTGCTAATGGCTCCAACAATCAGCTGAGTGCTTTGCTAGTGATGCCGAAGGGTTTGCACACCTGGGGCTACAAGCTGGGTTCCACATAAGGCAAGGGGGTGATAAAAGGCAAATCCTGAGAGGGGACATGAGTCTTTATCATGCCGATGTCCTCCTCCCTTGCATAATGACTCAGCTGCAAAGCTTGCCTCCAAAGCACCAGCGCATTCACGTGTAGGATGAAGGTGTTCGTCCTGACTGATGGGCTATAGTGGGCTGTGACTGATTCCACCACAATAGTAAGAGACAGCTGCAACATTTTAGGAGATGTCAAAGACTCCCTAAATGTCCCATGATCCAGTATTACATCATCCAGGGGAGGTACAGGGGGCGTTTCCACATGGCCTCAGCGTGAAATAAAACCCAGGGACCTGGGGCCTTGCGGGCTCTTTCCCTCCACCACTGGATGGGTACAGTCTGCACCCAGCACCTCGAAAAGGCTGTGACCACTGAGACCAGAAGAAGAGGACCAATGGGACATCGTTGGAATCTATGGAGTGGTGATATTTTTTCGTCCCTAATTGCTTTCTCTGTTACTTTCTTTCTCCCCACCTCCTTTTTCCCCCCAACTCTCTCTGACATTTACTGTTAAATAAAACTGTATTATTTACTTCAGAATATGGTCTCATTTGCACCTTAATTTGGGCAGAGGGACCTCTCTAATAATTTTAGTAATCAGATCTTAACAGATATAAATGAGGGGTTTAACACTACAAAAGAAGAACAGGAGCCAATAATGTCATCCTGCTGTGCAAAAAAAATACCATGCCAGGATTTACAATTGGGAGTGTGGTCTGAGTTGTGTAAAGTGATTCTCATATTCTCTTCAATATTTTCAAAGCCCCAGCTAAAATGCTTTGTATTTCAGAGGCACAGTGCTTCAAAAATGGTAGGTGGGGAATCTGCAGCAGAGTAAGAAGATTTAGAGATCTGGAGAATATGGCATATGAGAAAATTAATCAAGACTGCTACATCTAAATAAGAGAAGATATATTTGAAGTGTTCAAGGTAGTGTCTCTCAGCTCTGCAGAGACAGGAGCAGTCTGTTGTTTTGTTGCTTTTAGTCTACAAAAGAAGTACTTGGATTATGTTGTAGCAGGCAAGATACAGAACAGATATTAAAAATGTTTTATTAATAAAGACACTAAAGCAGTAGTCTATATGGCCTAAGGCTGTTTCAAAATTCCCCTAATTAGAGGTTTTTATTAATAGATTAAGCAAATCTAAGGAATTATATTGGCATTGTTGTTCCCTCCTTTGGGGTCTAGATGACCTCCTGAAACCTCTTCTAGTCAGAATTACTAAGAAGCTATTAGCATGAAATTATTAGATTTCACATACTTTGAAAAGGGAAATACATCTTCGATGCTTCTACAGTGCACAGCAAAACAATCCAAAACTAGAGACTCTGGTTATCATAGAAACTGTACAGTCATAATGATACCTAATTAGCAGGTTGTGTTGAAATTTAACTGTAAAACTGCGAGTCCCTGTGCCATCCGTGATGTGGTGGGATGACCTTGGCTGGCTGCCAGGTGCCCACCTAAGCCATGCTGTCACTTCCCTCTTCTACGGGGCAGGGGAGAGAAAATAGCAGAAGGCTTGTGGGTCAAGAGAAGGACGGGGAGAGAATCACTCATCAATTACCATCACGGGCAGCTTGGGTAAATTAATTTATTGCTTATTAGCACGAGAGTAGAGAAATGAGAATAATGAGAAAACAAATGTAAAAGAAAAATTTTCCCTATTCTATTCTGCTTCTTAGGCTTGACTCAACTCTTCATTTCTCTGTGTCTTCCCCTCAGCGATACAATGGGACAAGGGGTGGAGGACGTAGTCAATTCATCTCACGTTTTCTCTGCTGTTCCTTCCTCCTCATGCTCTTGGCCTGCTCCAGCAAAGGGTCCCTCCTGTAGGAGAGAGTCCTATGGGAAGCATGAGTACTTCCCTTTGGGCTTTTCACAAACTGCTCCATCCTGGGTCCCCTCCATGGGGTACAGTCCCTCAGGAAGGCTGCTCCAGTGTGGGCCCTTGTGGGGTCACAGGTGCTGCCAGCACACCTGCTCCAGGTGGGCTCCTCTCCACAGGCCACAGGTGCTGCCAGCAGCGCTTCCCATGGGTCACAGCCTCCTTCAGGCATCCTCCTGCTCTGCTGTGGGCTCCTCCAGGGGCTACAGGTGGATCTCTGCTCCCCATGGCCCTCCAGGGGCTGCAGGTGGATCTCTGCTCCCCATGGCCCTCCAGGGGCTGCAGGTGGATCTCTGCTCGCCATGGCCCTCCAGGGGCTGCAGGTGGATCTCTGCTCCCCATGGCCCTCCAGGGGCTGCAGGTGGATCTCTGCTCCCCATGGCCCTCCAGGGCTGCAGGGGCACAGCTGCCTCACCATTCACCTGCTCCTCCTTCACCCACCTCGGTGCCTGCAGAGCTGCTGCTCTCACACACTCTCACTCCTCTCTCTGGCTGAAGGTGCTGAGGTTTTTTGTTTCCCCTTTATAAATACATTATCCCAGAGGTGCTACTGTCATCACTGATGGAAGCAGCCATGGCGAGGAGTAGATCCATCTTGGATTAATCTCACATTGGCTCTGTCAGACATTGGGAAAGCTCCTGGCAGCTGCTCACAGAGCATCCCCCGCAGCCACTCTGCTACCAAACCCTTACCACACAAACCCGATACAACCATATTTCAGAATTACTTGGCATCATTCAAATTATCTTGGCTAGTTTGAACTTTACTGGAAACTGTGGCAGGTACTGGTCTAGGTGAAAATTATGTTTTGGTGCTAGTACATTAGGAATCAACAATGATAACTTCTAGTTTATCATTTTAGTATGTACTTGTCACTGTAGTCACAAACAAAACTTAAGTCTAGAATGGTTGCTACCCATATCATATTTGTGGGGCCTTTAGCCTCCCAGAGTGCTGAAGAGGAAATACTCAGCTCAGCTGATTAGTAGTGATGTATCCCACTGAACTCAGGGGGCTTGTGATGTCCAATCTGTTATAAAATGTCCCCATTAAAATGAATTTTAAGGCATTTCTTTTAGACTCTAACTAGTAAGAATGTATTAACATTATAGCCTCTATGTGCCACCGCCTGATTTATTGGCAGCCATAGTCCAAGAAAATTACAAGGCTAACAAATGTTTTATGCTGAAGAACTACAAAACAAAAACTTTGCAAACCAGAGCAGTTTAGAGCAGGCAGCAGATGGAAGTGGGAAGCTATTTACAGTACACAGTGATGTTACACAACAGTTTTTGGAAGAAAATGTGGAAAAGAGTCTTTCATTAACTAAAACTGTAAGGGGAATTGGCTACATTACACAACACTAAAAACCAGAATATATTAGCCCCTGTGGAGGGTTATTTTAATGCAGTAATACTAATTTAAATGCTCAAGATAATTGATTCAGTACTAACTGGTTTATATGTGAATGGCACTGATACTGACAGGTGGACAGGCCAAGAAATCTGAATATTATTTCACAGCAACAGTGTAATGCAGGGGTGAAGCTGATGAGGTAAAGAGGTGCTTTCAAAGCAGATGGTGTTTTATGACACTCAGGTCTTTTGAAAGCAGGGCATCACCTTACCCCATAAAAAGCTTGAAGGGGCTAGTGCACTACTGAATAGTGTGTTTAATAGCTGGTTTGATAAACAAATTCTGAACTCAGTTATGAGTCATTTTCATTTTAAAAAAAATAGTAACATATTTAAATTACTTTATTATTATTTTTAAAGTTTTTATTATTCTTTTCTTTTTAAAACAAACTTCTGTGTTTCTTTGTCTCATGGAAAGAAAAGGAAAGAAGACTGATCCTTGTGGATTTTAATATAATTTTTAACCAGAAATTTTAGCTGAAGTAGTTGAGAGGCTAGGGCATTCATTCACATGGATTTTTAGAGATTCAGCTCCAGGTCCTTGCTTTCTTTTGACTTTAGCCTCTATCGTTAATAATCTATGTTTCGGTTGATTTATCTTATCCACTAGAATAAAAGTACTGTGATACCATTTTTTCCAATTTGAAAGAAATCTGAATAGCTTCTCTGGAATCATTTCACTTCACATCTCCAAGCAATTAATAAGTGTTAATATATAATATTAATGAAAATGAAATAGTTTCATTTCTTCTGGCAGTATTTTCTCTTTTCATAAATAATACAGTGTTAACTGTAGCAAGGATCCTGGCTGTCCGGTATGGCAGATGAATGGTTTGCTGCTGTATGATGTTTAGCATTTTCTCTCTGGTTCATTTAATAACTCTTCCAGGAGGAATAGTTCAAACAGGCTAAGCTGAGATACAGAAGTTGAGACTTGTCCATAACTCAGCGGAAATGGCAGTGGATGGGGTTTGAGAGATGATCGGAGAGTCCCTGGACTTTTAATCTCATCATCCTACTCATGATGGAGGCCATGAGGCAGGTCCTGTAAAGTGGCAAAGAAATAGAGGACAAATATAATTAGCTGTGTCTGACTTAATTTCTGCAGTGCATTCTCTGATAGGCAAGGAGTAGTGTAAGGAGGAAAATCTGTCTAATGTAGGAAGGACAGGTTGTTTTGCTGCTGTATCGTAGAAAATTAACTGTAATGGACTGTAAATCTCAAGAAGAGCTGGATTCCTATATAAGGTTGTTAGGAGTGAGATAAGGTAGTGATGGGGCCCAGAGATGCATTAAAATCATAGCATGTTAGGAAAGTAGGACAGGCATTGTTGTGAACATTTGGGAGGAACACGGAATCAAATATGAAAATATATTTTTTTTTAATTACATTCAAGTGGGTTTTAGAAATAGCTACAAAAGAAAGCAGTCCAGAAAGCCTGGGACATGGAAATGGACATGGCTGGGAAATTTTATGCCTGATAAAAATTGGGTAGCGTACACCTGGAGGATGGAAGCAAAAAGGCACCACCAGAAGGGTTTTGGAAGATTGCTAACGCATAGTGAGGGGTGTTTTCATTTTTCTTGTTGTGGAATGAATGGACAGTACAAAAGTGTTGTGTCAGGGCCATACAGCAGTATTGAAGGCAAAACTTTGATGAAGAAACTCACCAAGACCAAAGAAGCAGAGACAGGACATTCCAGAGGACCTCTCATTCAAATGTTCGTATGTAATGTAGAAGATTAAGTAAGGCATCATCAGAACAAGATGGATTTTCTTATAAAAAGTTGGAGACAACTATCTCATCAAAGCCAGGAGCTCTGTAATTGGGGAAAAGAAAATTTGCATTCAGGTTCTTGATCTGAATCAAGAAACACAAGGTCTTGAGCCTGTATTTTTATAATCTACTGTTATACTGTGTGAATATTTGGGGAAATGTTCTTTCTTAAACAGACCAAACTTGTAATCATCTTTGTTTTCCTTCTTCAAAGCTGAATCAATCAAAGAGCAATGATAGCTCTGCTTCAAGCTGCAGCCCTGCCAAAGAATCTCACTTCTCTACATCTGTTAACAGCTGTTCCCCCGTGTCAGAGCTCAGGTTTGAGTTCTATTCCACAGTATCCCAAAATACAACTCTGAATGCTCCAGTGAAACATGGTCCTTTACAGTATACAAATTGACAGATCAGCGTACAACAAAATACACCCTTTAACTGTCACGGAATCACAGAATCAATTATGTTGGAAAAGACCTCTGAGATCGAGTCTGTAGCAGGGCATCTCACCCCCAACAAGAGCTTATCTGTTGTTTGTTAACCGGTCAGATAACTCAAACAGGACAAGCTGTCTTGTGGTGAGATATTTTGGCGTCATAGGGTTAAGAGTGATCTGGCATCTCCCAACTGCCAATAGACGTCTTACTGTCAAAGATCTGCAAGATAGGCTGGATTTCTGACTGACAGACACCTCACTTTACAAGCTGTGAAAGCTACACTGAAACTTTTACAGAGCAGAAATATTCTACACATTCCCTGGAGATGTGTGGAGTTTCTCACCTGAGCAGGGACGCAGCTTCGTGCTTACTCCTCTGGAGGTTGAGTGAAGGAATCTGTGTACATTATTGACATTTCTGTGGTGAGTTACATTTGGCCCCTAATCAATACTATTTCTTTCGCTAGTTTCAATATAGGCACCTTGATGTTGTGGACTGTTTTATGTTATGCTGTAATCTGCAAGTAGTTCTTGCTTTTGTGCTTTGCAGTAAGTAATTCTGATTAAGATCTTTTGTCTGTTATCTATGGTCTGTTTAATAAATAATTCATTTTATAAATAGACCTGATCTGCCATCCTTAGAACTTGCGTGCCAGAGTGATTTCTTAAATTTAAGCTGTTGCCAAAAATCTGAGGCTAAGGCAGGGCTTGTCTGAAGCTCCCTCTCATCCCATGACAGAGTCCAACCTGTGACCCAACACTGCTGTGTCAAACAGACCTTGGCCCCGAGTTCTGTGTCCAGGCTTTTGTTAAACACCTCCAGGGACAGTGACTCCACCACCTCCCTGGTCAGCCCATTCCAATGTCTAATCACCCTTTCTGTGATGGATTTCTTCTTAACATTCAACCTAAACCTCATCTGGGACAGTTTTAGACTATGTCCTCTCATCCTGCCACCAGCTGCCTGGTTGAACAGGCTGATCCCCACCTGGCTACAGCCTCCTTTCAGAGAGCTGTAGAGAGCAAAAAGGTCTCCTCTGAGCCTCATTTTCTCCAGGCTGAACACCCCCAGCTCCTGCAGCTGCTCCTGACAGGATTTGTGCTCCAGACCCTTCTCCAGCTTCATTGCCCTTCTCCATCACTGCTGAGCAGATCTTGGAAGCAAAGGAATGGTGAACACCTGATTGCTGTTTCCCGATTCATGTAAATATTAATTAATAAGTTCAGACCAGAACTCTGGAATGCTCCAGAAGGAGGAGGAAAGCGGCTCTTTTCCCTCCCTTTTCCTGTCCCTGCTGTGCAGTGTCAACTAAGCCACTTGATGATGAATTGGTGTTCATCAATGTGTTGTAGAATTAAACTCCTAGCATTTTGAAGCGAGGTCACTGTAACCTACACTCCTTGCATAAACAGTGTTTGTGTTGAGAACTGTGACCCCATTAGCTGGGGAGCTGCTGCCTTAGTTCCGACCACTGATAGTGGATAGTGCTTGACACAAACCTGAAATTTTCATTCTCTATATATGAGGAATCACAGCTTTATACGGACTGTGCATCCAAAGATAAGTAAATACAGTCTAGAGTGTACAGGCTAGATTCTGCAAATGGAAGATAATTGATTTTGGATCTGTAGGACTTTGTCCCCTCAGATAATTTTTTCCACCTAACCTTAAAACTTTATTTTTCTGTCTATGGGAAGACCAGTAGCCACAGCTTAGGAATCAACAGCATATTCCCATATCTTTTGTTTCTCAGATTTTGGGTTCGTTATCCCATTGCAGGGGATCTTAACTGCTACTTGAGAAAAGTTGCTGTTTGTGTCCTTAAATTATTTTAGTCCTCATAGCAAAATTTCTCTGTGATTCCCACAAATAACAGCTAAGTTTTCCCAGCTCATGGAGGAGTGTGTGGCTGTTTTCTGTGTTTGGATAGCTGAGCCAAAGGTCACCCAGGCTCAGAAGCTCTTCAGTTGTGTGATGGACCCTTTTTAAAACTCTTGCCTAGTAAATCCATGAAAGTCTGGTTTTGTCATCTCAGTTGTACTAGGATTTATAGCATCAGCTGTTTTCATTCAAAGAGGCATGAGGGATTATTATTGCGGATAATAACCAATACTCATGAGTACCTGAAAAAAGTCTTTACTGTATTTCCACTCTTGTTTTGCTTTTCAGCTCACTGCTGTCAAGAGACTGCTGCTTACTAGGTTCAACAGATCACTGATGATGTAGGGACAGCCTTAATGGATATAAACAATCCATTTTCTATTGGAACAGACACCTTTTAATAGTACTTTTGTAGCAGGCAGTAAAAAACTAGTTTTTCATTGGCTTTGACATTTTTACCTTTTAGCTACATCCTCAGAACTGAACTATAACTTCCCAATGATTATCCTTAGTGTTTGCCTGAAACAAAGTGCTTCAAACAGATTTGGTTTAAGTATTATTGCATAAGAGTTCAAACCATCTCCACCTCCTCTCTTGTTCTTTGACTGATATTCATCTGATTTGTTCAAGTAGATAAAATAACAAAAACAAAAATTTAGCTCTGCCAAAAGAAAAGTGATTAGTTTTAGTTCCTTGAACTGATTCATTGCAGGTTCATGTGAGTACTGGAAAAAATGCTACAGAAAAAGTAGAAATATTTTATGGAGTTTATTGGAGTTTTATAGAGTTTATTGGTCAGGACTGCTGAAATTATTTAAAGAACTGTACTGTATAAACTAACTTGACTGCTCAGCATCGCCAAAAAAAGACTAGATGAAAACTACCCTACTACAAAATAAAAACTTTTTTTTCATGTGCTGACATCTGTAATTTATAAGTAGGTTGGAGCTTATTCTAACAATCACTGTCTGTAGAGAGAAATTTCTTTTGAAGGTGGATGTCCATTAGCTATGCTGACCTGCTTCTGTTTTAGAATTGCAGTAACTCTGCATGTTGAAATCCTGTTCCCTATTTTGGTTTATACCTCATACCATGCTTTAGGTGTTTTCCTCTGTTCTAATCCAAATAATGGAAAAGTTAATATTATATTAAGTTTTATGAGAATAGCTTCAGACTGGTATAACTAGAATGATTGCCTCTCCCTTGCTCAAAATGTCTAGTCTCTTTCCTAACTAATAATCTCAATCCTGTTGTGCTGCCAGAATGAAATAAGCACCTATGTTGTTTAATCAGACTCTTGAATGTGGAGCAGTCAGTGTCCAATGACTGATGGCTGGCAGCTCATTAACTCCCATATTTACTACCTCATGGGAAAAATTAAAAGAGATTAAATCAACAAATGAAGAGGTTTGTTGCCATTTATTCATTTCTTTATTTCAGCTGCATAATCATAATGAGTTAGTTATTTACTTTTCCTTGCAGTTCGCATCCTTCTACCATGGGCACTAGTGTGGGTTAAGCTGAAGCAAGAAACATTTTAGTAAATCAGTGTCGTGCTAAGAACAGGTTTCATACAGCACTGGTAAATTTAAAACTCCCTCTGTTCTCGGTTCTGCAGCTTTTGCCCCAGGAAGCCTCCCGTGTGTGGCTCGGTGGGAGGCTGACTCTCCGCGCTCCCGGACAGTCAGGCCCAGGATGGGTCGGTGATGCGGCACTGCAGTTCTGCTCTGCTGCGGAGCAGTGCAAGGGTTAGTTCCCGGTTTGGCTGAGGGCCCAGAGCCGGCGTGAGCATTCCCAGGAGCTGGGACAGAAACACAATGCAGGGCAGCAGCCACCGGCCTGCCAAGCGCAGTGCTCTGTGCGGGGCAGATGACGTGCGCGCCCCTCAACGCCTTTTGTTTCCCGTTGCCTTGGTCCCCAGCTGTGCCGAAGGGATTTGCCTCAAGAAGCTGGTCATGCTTTTTCTTTAGAGAATCTATTAATGCAAGCATTCTGGAGCGTTCTACGAAGCAATGCATAAACTGAAATCAAGTGGCATGACTTGCGCTGAAGCTCTCTTCTGTGTTGCTGAAAATAGACAGCCACAGTAAAAAATACATAGGCTGTGTTTGTCTGTGTTTATTTTACAGTCAAGCAGAGGCTGTATCTACGTGTACCTAGCTGGAGAATACCGCAGGCAAGGTACATGATACAGTAAGTCACCATGCCAGCAAAAAATGAAGACTGAAGGTGCAGTTTGTTCACAATCCATTTAAAGCTGAACATAGAGATCCCTTGGAGGCATACCAAGATAATGCTGACTTGCAGGTATGCTTCCTCCAAGAAAACTATTAACTTACATAATGTTCAATCTCTAAAGCTTAAAAATACCCTGACACTGTTGCAACTGACCAAAAGTCAACAATAAACAATAAATTCAGTCAGAAGAATGTGTATTTAAACAACTGCGTTCTTTAAAAAAAGATGTGTCATGGTGATTCTTATAGACTAGCTCTTAGGGCTGATCTTATTGTTCTAGTTAGAGCAAATAATAAAATGAAAAATCGTTCTATCCTGAAGATTTTTGGGTGTTCTTAAAATTTTCCTCTGGATATTTTTATAAGAAATGACAGATTTTCTTCTTAATGGAACTATATTTAAGATTTTTTTGTTAGTAGAAAAATGGCTTCTCACAAGCTTTTAGGAGGGCCCAATACTAGTAAAGTTTCATCTTGTCCATGTCATTGAGTGGTTTCAAATATACAGTTGTTCCTGTATTACATCCTCTAATCCTCTCAGCTCACACAAAAATTGGACATGATCTAGCAGGCAGAAGGTATTAGATGTAGGTGTAGTTGCTTTGAGAGCAGTGGAAGAACACAGACAAGCCAATTTTTTTTCTTTTTTTGGCAGAATCAGGCTTTGCTGGATCAGAATATGTTACAGGATCTAACGCAGAATAGCTGAAATTTAGATTACATCAGTTGTTCCTTAATTTGATTTTGTTAAGCCATAACAAATCCAAATTGGAAAAAAAACTAAAGCCCTTCTTGAGCTATAGGGACCGCTTTAAATCCCAAAGCATGATCTATTTGTAACAGTTCTTGAAGTTTTGAGTTACATTAATGATGTTAAATTCAGAAAAATACACTCTAAATATCCAAAGACTGTAGTGTTTATAGAGGTGTTCCCAAAAGATCTCTAGAGAGAGCAATATTGTGTTTGCTTCTGCCTGGTTAATTCTTGAAGATGAAAGAGAAAATGAAGTCACTTAGAATTAAATGGCCCACAATTGTCATGAAGGTAAATAAAGGCGGGAAGGAGGTATTCGCCTGTGGTAGTTTGGGTCACACCGTGGCTCAGAGCTCTCTGTACAGGACACAAAGCATGGTCAGGTAGGAACCAGCAGGTAGCAAGTGGTGAGTAATGACAGTAATCTTTACAGAGAGGACACTTCCACTGACTCAGAGCTGCTGAGCCAACGAGAGCTTCCAGGGCAGCAGCACCCTTTCAGTGCCGAACGTGATTCTCCCTCCCAGATGAGCTGTCAGGGACGATGATGAGGATTCTCTGGTCAGTGTCCATGGGGGGAAGCAGGGCACAGGCTGGCAGCTGACATGACTTATTCTTTGTGCCAATTGACAGGGGGAAAGCCACAACACTGCACTTCAGCCAGTAGATCTGGAGTCAAAGAAGGCTTCTGAAATCAGTGGAGACTGCCTGAGAACAGACCGTGGTAAAATCAGTTACTTCTGCCCTTTCTCTGGATGAAACAGATTATCTTGAGTTACTTGATTAAGTGCATGAAATGCATTAGCCTCAAATGTGCAAATGGTACTGCATGTTTTGATTTTTCCTTTTGTCCTTGAGCTCTGCGTCTGCAAATAACTTGGGGTTTGCTTATGTAATAAGAACTAGGTTATGTGGAGTTGTTGCATAGAAGCCCCACTTTGAGTACCCCATTAGAAACTTAAACTGTGAGCAAACTACTGCTGACATAAAATTCATATTAGCCTAGAGTCACAGAATATTTCTGCATCATGTTATTACCAAAAATTTGTATAACCTTAGAACTGAGTTTTAAATGCATCATTATCCCAAGAAAAGAAATTTCCAGTGTTTTAAATTAAACTGTGAGGCAGGTACATTATGTAAGTATTGGAATAAGCAACCTAGATGTTAGCAGCTATCCACTAGGTTTTGTGTTTAATGAAAGGAAACACAGAGTTGAAAGGAAAGACTTGAGGAAACTCTTGCAACAACACTTCACAAGCATATTTGTTAAGAAGCAGATTTAAGATCAAGTCCACTTAAAAATTATTTGCAAGTAAAGCTTATTCAATGTAGTAAAACTCCCTGTGGCTTTGAACTAGATGTATTATTTTGATATAATTTTCAGGTTTTTTTCACTCAGGTAGAGTGCTAAATCTATACATGTAAGTGATTTCCTTTAAAGTATTTTCCTCAGGTTTATATAATGAAGTTGAACAAGCAAAGCCTGAAAGGTGATCTGAAAACTTTGTACTTCTTTAGAAACCAGTATCACCAGACAAAAAGCTTTTTTTTTTTTTTTTAAAATAATAATCTGTTCTCAAAAAAGCTCTGTGTGTTTGCTTGGCATTTTCATTTTGATGTAAATGTGTATGACTTTGTGGGGTTTGTGATAATTTTACTCCATGAACATAAGAAACAAACCTGAGTATATAACTTGAAACTGTGAGAAATCATGTATTTCAGTTAAAAAAAAAAAATTCTTTAAAAATTGCAGAAGATTTTTGAAGGGACTGAAATGATGACTTGATAAACATCTGGGCTAAAGCCAACCTCTGTAAGACAATCCCAGATCTGAGAACCACAAAACCAAGAGTGTTTTAGACACAGTGACCGAAAGCCTGGCTGCTAATACAAAATATACTGCCTACAGATTGTGCTCCAAATTGCTAACACACAGCAGCACGCTCAGTCGGGTTTCAACGTTGTTTTTCATTCCTTTAAAGCATACAGCTTTCAGTTTATGTTTAACTTGTCTCCAGCATTGGTTTGCACAGTTAGAAATAACTTGGAGTTTGCATTTTTCAAGGTTTTTGTGCAAGATTTCTTTTCACAGATTATTTGGTGAGTTCCCAAGTCATCTACTAATGCTGGGTTTTGGGGAATCTCCATCACATAAGTGTGTGGAAGTGGTATAAGAAAACAAAGCATGTAGTGATAAAATTTGTTCTCGGATATTGCAAGATGACTCAAAAATGTTGTGTATATAAAATCTATATTGAAGGAGATGTTGGGAGAAAATTATGTAGACAGCTTTGTGCTGGGTGGAGTAATTTCGAAAACATGGTGAACTTCAAAATGCTCTGAGCAGAATGAAATGTCAAAGCAATTAGAGCTAGACTAACTGATACCTGTTTATGTTGAAGTGTAGTAAACCTCATCCAACTTCAGTAAAATAGCTTTTTTTTACAGATAGGAAACCACAAGACTGAGATTTAGAAAATAATTTCTAGGACTGTACCTCAGTGGGATTTAGAGAAGAATTTGTAGGACTGTACCTCAGTACATAATAACACTAGCAATGAAAAGAAAGCTCTTGTGTAGAAGGGGGTTGGCTCTGAAATTCCTCAGGTTGAATGTTGGATCTGAATCCTTAATACTTATTTAAATCAGTGACTGAAACTGGACTAATAACAAAAATTTCTGTTTCTGCCAGCAGTTCATTAGTTGGAAACACAGACAAATTACTTTGACAAGCATAAGTCTAGAGGTGTTGGCCTGAAGTAGCTGAATTATTTCCAGTGGAATTAGAGGAGTGTTAATGATGTTATTCAAAGTTTTAGTGAAGACGTCAAAGTAATTTGTGGCATTCTACTCATTCTCATTGAAGAAACATGAATTAAAATTTGAGCAGGCATAAAGAAAGCTTCTATTCTTACTATTGTAGCAGCTTTTCTTACAAGAAAATATCACAAAAATAACCTTTTTACCCTAGCAAAAAATACAAGGCAGAAAATCATAGAATGGTTGCTGTGGGAAGGGACCTTTTAAGATCACCAAGTTCCAGCACTCTGTACCATGGGCAGGGACAACAAAGCCTTTCCATAACATGTTGTAGAGTGCAGAAAGAATGCCAGGAGGAGGCTGAAACAGTGAGGACAGAGAGAAAATGAAAATGTAAAACTCTGGTCTGAACCATAAACAAGTACATGTAAAACAAAATAAACTTTAGCGGGAAATTGGAAGGTGATTCTTCTTTTCTATTAAAGCAATTAGAGACCAGATCACTTCCCAATAGCAATAGTCAGAGTAAAAGCAGTGACTTTAAAAATGCATCTTGACTAGCTAATTAAGAGCCTTATGCAACATGATTGTTCATAATAGCAGGTGATTCGGCTGATTGAGGTGGTTTTGTCTAGCAACTGCTCCCAGTTGTTGTCTATGTCAGGGTGGATCTATAGAGAAGTCTGTGGATAGCAGATCACTGATATATGACAGATCTACCTCAAAAATTATTTTTTGCAGACTGAACCATGATGCCAGTGTCAGTTCTCTGGAATTGGATGGTTCAGCCATTGTTTTGGTTGCCTGTACCACATACTTTCATTGCAAGCCTAGGCAGTGGTCAGAGCTGATTCTTGGATGCGGGGGTATTACATTTTCTCACGTCAGAGCTTTTGATGTATCAGAGAAGAATATGAAAGGCTTAGTTATGACTTTGTGAAGCTAACGTGCTGCCTGTTGTGGGAAGAAAATCCTTTGCAGCAGCTGGGGAGGCTGTGATGCCCTGGAGCACTTACTGCTGTTACTGTGGCTGGGCAACACCTGCAGGACAGGTCTGGCCTGTGTTCCCACGGCTTTCCTGACTGCATTCACCAACATGTGCAAGTGAGGGGGAAAAAAGGTGAGGGAAGGGAGGAGGCAAAGGGGTATAATCACACCTTTCAGATGCCTCTTCCTAGTCACCGTTGGCCATGTTAGTGATAACTGTTGCTGAGTTTCTAAAGCTCTGTTTTGTTGACCCCGTGTTCAGGTCAGTACAGGTTACCACACTGATAAGTGAGGCAATTGCCTTAAACTTGCACTTTCCATTCTATGCACTGTTGCTTTTCTTCCATGTGTTAACCCCTGCTAAATGTTTTGAGAGCTTTGCTTAGAGAATGTGCCTGCTTAACTGCCAAATTAATAGAGGGTTATGAAGAAGAAATGTTATATATGTTTCTGTAGCCCAGATCTGTACAATGGAGATAGGCTTTCCACATAATTCTATTCATTTCTTACCCCATTTTTTTTTTTAATTGGGTATCCATTAGCATTCCTGACCATGTCCAGCACTGTGAAAATCTGCAGTGTGCACTCAAGTGGGAGTAGTGATTACAGGAACACTTCTGGTGTTTATACACTTCCCACAGAACTCTTGGATCCCTTGTGTAATAATGTTTTTCAATGAAGGAAATTGTGTATAAGCATTAATCATCCAACATAGCAATATCCTGTAGCATAGTGGGACAGGCAGCTTGCCTGGCTTCTGCAGAGTGCAGTTTGACTTTTTTTGGCATTGGCAAGTTCAGGAAGAGTTGGTTTGGGTGGCTTTGCCCACAGCAGCCCTCCCAGTGCTGTGCTGTGTATTGGTATATAGAAAGGTGCTGGAAACACTCCCGTGTTCTGGCTGCCACAGGAGAGCCCCACGCAACATCGCGGCCGCGTCTCCAACATTCCCCTCCAAGGGCCAGCTCTGGGCATGGCCAGGCGCCTGGGAGGGGACACAGCCAGGACAGCTCAACCAAGCTAACCAAAGGGGTGTTCTATACCATGGTGTCTGCTTGGCAATAAAAGCCCAGGGAAAGGAGAAGAGGAGGGAACAATAATTATTAGGGCTTTTATCTTCCAGAGTAGCCTCTATGCATGATGAGGATGTGCTTCCTAGAAGGTAGCTGAACATCACCTGGGATGGGAAGTAGAGAATTAATCTGTTTGTTTTCCTTTGCTTCTGTGTGTAGACTTTGCTTTTGCTTTACTAAACTGCCAAAGCTACTGGCTTATTTAAGTAGGCAGCCCGGTGAGAGCAAAAACATTTATGTATTCTATTCAAGAAGCTGAGCTACTTTTTCTGTGCTCTCTGCTGTCTCTATTCATAAACCCTTAGAGAAACATAGCACAACACAGTTTGAGTTCAGAGTGATCAGTCATGCCACTGGCTGGGTTTGATGCTATGACTGAGTTTAGCTGGCAAATCCTTCTGTAAAAAGGGAGGTCCTGTTCTCCCACTCCTCCCTACACTTCTTTATTCCTACCTACCTGTGAGCGCTTCTGCCTTTGCGCTGCATCTTTGATGCTCACTGTACGTCTTACAAAGCTGATTTAACTTGTTAGCCTGACAGAAGGCCTTTGCCAAGGTACTTTGTCAGTGTGGATCTCAGCTGGCACATGGAGACGTGGGAGGACATGTCCAGGGGCAAGGCTTGTGAGGGAAGTGAAACCACACTTCACTGATCCATCCTTCCATATTGTCAAGATGCCCCAGCTGTAGCTGCAAACACAAAATGCCAGCAAGGAACTAGTTGGAGACAAATGTTTGTCATGTTTTCAGAGATTTGTATGTTCATCATTGGTGGCAGGGCACAGCCCACAGTGCCTAAATAAGCCATAGCAGCCACGAATCCAGACACCCAGACAATCCATAGGAATGTGGGAGGTCAGGGATCAAGCGAGGAGCTCAAGTTGAAGGGTCAGGGTCCAGATTAGTGGGGCACCTGGCCCAACACAGGCATGTCTGCAGCACTGCTCAGGTGGGGCCAGAATGAGGCCTTGGTTTATAAGCCACTCCAGAGAGAAATGGGAGAGAACACTCACGGGCACTTCTCAGCAGACCTTTCTGGAAGAGCTGTTTTCAAAGCTGGGCACTTACACCACTACTGAAGCTGAGCCTGAGCTCAGGCACCAACACTCCAGCTGGTGGGGAGGTAGAGAGGGAGTGCTCAAAGCTCTGGAAGCTTTCACAAAGCATGTATGAGCTCAGAGGTAGAACTGCAGTGAAGTAAGAAGAGTTTTGATGCGTCAGGGGGCAGAGTCTGCAGTACATTTTATCCATCAGTACCTACAGTATCTGACTTTTCCATTCTCCATAGTGCAGAGAACCAAATAGTACAGTAACTCTAAACAATGTTTGCTTTCTCCAGAAACAGGAGGATGGTGTGTTTGGAGAAAGATAGTCACCTATAGCTGAATTTACCCATAGCATCATTTATGGTAGCTCCTTTCACACAGTAAATAGGAAACTCCCACAGATGAGCTGTGCTGTGCATTCACAGTAGGAAGCCTTGTTCTCTGCTGTGCATCAGCCGTGAGTGGGAAAGCTACACTATAGGATCCCAGATCTCCCTTTCACATATTCATTAACCAGCCATAAACAAGCACAGCAGTGTTTATAGGAGTTCATAAGGGACTGTGGTTTTCTCTTATATTCATAAAGCCTTTAAAAAGACCCACATGTATGAAACAAGAGAATGCTGTTACAACCCACCCCTGCAAAGGAGAGAGTAACCCAGGTTTTTGTTAATAGGTCCCTTGGGGCAGATTAGAGTGAATTATTGGTGTTTGAAAATATGTACACAAAGGGTTTATTTCAGAATTATTTAGCTGCAATTGAAAGCAGGTATGTAGCCTTCTGGTTATTATTACATACAGTAATATGACAACATAAAAGCATAAAAATGTCACTTAAAAAAAAATATATGAAAAAGAAAGAGAAGGAAAGGATAAGAGCAGAAAGATCTCATCACCTGAAGGCCTCACAACAAGACTTGGTTGCTGCAATTTCTGTATCTGTTGGCCACATTCTTGTCAAAGTGATGATTGCAGACTGGATTTGTCAAGTGGTGGGAGTAATCCCAAGGAAAATCCGCAGAACACAAAATGTATTGGGTTTATATTCACTCATGTTTAGGTGGGAGCACCCAGGTACCTCCTCTGGGGTGGGAAGTCTCACACGTGATGGCATAACATTCTGGATTGTGTGGATGATGTAATGTTATGGATCATGGGACATTTTGGGAGTCTTCGATGCTTTCTAAGCTGTTGCAGCACCCATGGTGTCAGCGCAGTTGAGTCCATCATGGCCATCAGCAGGGATTAATACCTTCAGGCTACAGTTTCCCAGTACTTCCCCAATGCAGAAGTTATTGTTGTTGAGTTCACTTGAGCAAGGACAAAGAGACTGGACCCAACTCATGGGGTTGTCGATTTCTGTGTCTCATTCAACACCCAGCTGTAGTCTGAGGTGGGCTGTGCTGCCCTCTGCACCAGGGTGGTCACTTGGCACGTCAGCAGCCATCAGAATCCCAGTCTCTCTTCCAGCGTCACTTGTGGATACATTCTTCTCCTCAGACTTGGGTGGATGGGACGATAGCACCCTGTTTATTTTCTCTCCAGTGTGAATTCCAATTAGTAGGTGTATTTGGGGAACGTGGGCTTCAGTGGTCACAGATGAACAGCTGCTTCTGTGCAGTTTGCAATAGTGGGTAAAAGTCCTTCAATGATTTTAGCAATGTTTAAGCCATTTCAGTCTCTCACAAACACACAGGTTTGATAAATTCCTGTCCTATCTTACACTCAACTAGCATATACAGGACTGTGACATGCTTGATGAATGATGAATAATTCATTATGATATTTAAAGAAAACGTGGTCTAAAACCAACTTACATTTAAAATGTTTTGGCCTTTCAAAAGAATGTACTTGTCATCATAACACAGTGGAATTATTCTCTTCAGTAAATTGAAATAATGTGCATGGTCTTTAGAAATGTCTTTGGATGATCAGAAGTCTCTGTTGACTTAATTTTACAGAAGATTTTCTTATATTTATTCTGCTTTAATGTATTAAAACTGTATTTGGTCCACATTAAAAAAGGGCAAAGTTTTAAAATCCCACTGTCGTCACTCAGTAAATAATTATGTGACTCTCCATCAGCAGTCTTGACCTAGTCTTAGAGAATATCCCTGATGTAATTCTTCCTTCATGCTGCCTGCCATCCTGAGTCAGTAAGATTGATTCCAGAACAACGTTCTGCTCCAGTGTGCTGCAAGTCAGCCAAGGCTAGATAGTGATGGGAGAACAAAAAGGTCGTACTTGAGTCATTCTTTTCAGTCTACATGTATAGGTGATCAATCTTTTTTCACTATGGTCAGAAAATACCTAACTTTTCTCTTACACAGGAATGAAATCAAAATATGTCTATAAGGAAGACATGTTCTGGCAGTTTCATAATTTTTTTTATTTATAAAGTATGTGTCTCTTATTAAATTATATTTAATAGGTAATTTGTAAATGTGTGTAATTCAAAACAATTCCCTTCTTACTCAGATCCAGTTTAAAATTATGTCAACTGCTAAAGGTAGAGCAGTGACACTAGATTAGTAGTGGCTGCTTTAAGTCTATCAGGCAGTTTAAATGAAATTTAAAACATAGATCCACTTTTTGTTAGGCTTTTAAGGATGAAAATATACTTATTTCTTCTAATTCACTGTCCCTGTGCATGAGATTTGAATATACAGGCAAAAGTACCTTTTGATATTCTGGATTTTGTAAGATTCCTGCAAGACTTAAATTTAGAAGACCTCCTGAATGTGGTGAAGATGTCTGCCTCCATTTCCATACGAATACCTCAAATTAGAGGTTTATTAACCCCTAAGTGTTTTTCCTCAATTTTCTCTCTGTTCCTATTCCCCCTCATATAAGTAAGAATCAAAGGGTTTTGATCATCATCTTCCATTGTCTAACTCAACTCACCCCATTCTACAGTGATGAAATACTTCTCACTTTGAAGGACAAAGTCTTTGATTTTTCTTTTTTCAGTTAGGATCAAAGCATCTTTCATAATCTTTATATATACTTTTAAAACCGATTACAAATACCTGTTGATCGCTGCCTCTAAATTGTTCCTCTAAATTGACAATCAGATTTGGCATGACCTTATCATGATGCTCACCACCTTTTGTTGCCTGAGTCATGAGCAGCTCCAGCCACACCACTCAGGCTGCAAAAGGCAAAGGCAGGGACAGGGAAAATGAAGCACCATCTGCCACAGGACGAGATCAGGTTCAAGAACATCTAAGGAACCTGAAGATGCACAGGTCCATGAGGCCTGATGCGATGCATCTGCGTGTCCTGAAGGAATTGGCAGATAGAAGTCTAAGCCATTAACCATCATATTTGAGAAGTCATGGCAGTTCGGTGAAGTCCCCATTGACTGGGAAAAAAAAACCAAACATAACTCAAAGAGGGGAAAAAAAGAGCAGCCTGGAAACTACAGGCCAGCCACTCTCACCTCAGTGTCTGGCAAGATCATGGAGATCCTCCTGGAAGCTGTGCTAAGGTGCATGGAAAATAAGGAGGGGATTGGTGACAGCCAGCAAGGCTTCACTAAGGGCACATCACACCTGACAAATCTGATGGTCTTCTGCAGTGCGGGTGGATAAAGGAAGAGTGACTGGCACAACATCATCTACTTGGAGTTGTGTAGCATTTGGCACTGTCCCCCACAACACCCTTATCCCTAAACTGGAGAGATAGGGATTGGATGGACGGACCTTTCAGTGGGTAAAGAATTGGCAGGATCCACAGCTCAATGTCTGAGTGGAGACCAGTGACAAGTGGTGTCCCTCAGGGTTGGTGTGGGGACCAGCACAGTTCAACATCTCTGCTGTTGACGTGGACAGTGGGATTGAGGGCACCCTCAGCAAGTTCACTGATGGCACTGAGCCGTGTGGTGTGCTCAACACACTGGAGGGCAGGGATGCCATCCAGAGGGACCTGCACAGGCTGGAGAAATGGGCCTGTGAGAACCTCATGAAGTTCAACAAGGCCAAGTGCCAGGTCCTGCACCTGGACTGGAGGAGTGCCAGACACAAGTATAGGCTGGGTGGAGAATGAATTAAGGGTAGCCCTGCCCAGAAGGACTTGGGGGTGCTGTGGGTGAGAGGCTGGAAATGCCCCAGCCATGGCACTCCCAGCCCAGAGAGCCAAACGTGTCCTGGGCTGCATCCAGAGCCCCGTGGGCAGCAGGGGAGGGAGGGGATTCTGCCCCTCTGCTCCGCTCTTCTGAGACCCACCTGGAGCACTGCATCAGCTCTGGGGTCCCTGCACAGGAGGGACATGGAGCTGCTGGAGCGAGTCCAGAGAGGCCTTCAGAGTGGCCGCCAAGATGTTCAGAGGGATGAAGAACCACTCTGATGAAGACAGGCTGAAAGAGTTGGAGTTTTTCAGCTGGGAGAAGAGAAGGCTCTGGAGAGACCTGATAGCACTTTTCAGTACCTAAAGGGGATATAAGAAAACTGGAGAGGAATTTTTCGCAAGGGTTTGTAGTGACAGGACAAGGGAGAATGGCTTCAAACTGAGAGAGGATTGCTTTAGATTACATATGGGAAAAAATTCTTTTCTATGAGGATGGTGAGGCTCTGGTGCAGGTTGCCCAGAGAAGCCGTGGATGCCCCATCCCTGCCTGTGTTCAAGGCCAGGTTGGATGGAGCTTTGAGTAACTTTGTTTGGAAGGGGTCCCTGCCCATGGCAGGGGGTTGGAACAAGACCATCTATGAGCAGCAACCCTTGCCAGGTCTGCAGGTGTTCCTCTTTTCTGTGTGTAAGTGTGAGTGTTCCCAGTTTTAAATTTCATTGGGTCAGGAAAACAGGATTATCATACACAGAGGACTGCTGAACAATGATCTGAGAGAATGTAATGACTTTATGAAGACTGCATATACTTATGTCTGTGAAGTGCAATTATTGCAGATTGGGTTTTGTGAATTTACTGTGTGCATTCATCGAGCTTTAAAGGAACTCTGAGAAGAATATACCTGAAGACAATCAAGTGTCTTAACATCTTTCAGCAAAGGATTTGAGGATTGTGCTTTCTCTGTAACAAGGCACTTCAAAGATTCTGCCAGCGTGACACACTTGTGAGGTCAGGTCTTGGAATTAAATAGAAAAGAAAAAAAAACCCTAAAGAAAACAAACTTTTTGGGATTAAGGAAAAGGGAAGGTGTACTTCTCAGGTGGTGTTCTCATTGGAACGGTCTCAGGTCCTGAAGAGTTATCTGAGAGAAGCTGAGGCCTTCCCTTGCTCCCAGAGAATGCTGAGGCTTAGAGAAAGGAAGTGTGTAAATGGACGTTTTAGGATGAGGCAATCCAAGAGATAACACATAACTGTATAGAGGTTACCTAGTGTCAGCTCACCAAAACTATTGCCTTTAGAGGATGCAGATGCTGTCCCAGTGCTTAAGAGGAAAAACTGAAGCCATGGAGAGCCATGGAAAAACTCAAGACCTCTGCTTTAATTCATTCTCCTCCTGTATTTGAGCACACTGTTTTTGTGAACCTAATTTCATGCATTCTGAATTAGCTGTTCTGCCTTTTTAGAGATGTTTCTTGCTGTTCCTACTGACCCAGAAGTCAGTCGGCATCATTTGACCACAAGGTACTCATTAAAGATTTGGAGCTATTTTACCATTGGCAAGCTCTGATCCTGTAACTTTTCCTGTAGCAATCATGCTGAAGTTCATACACTAACTGCATTTCTGTGATCATTGCTGTCCTAACATCACTCCTTGTTCCACAGAGGCAACATTACCCACTGGGCCAGAAAATTTGTCAAGAAGTACATAACTATAGCTTCTGGAGAAGTCCTGACAACATTGCATCATACTCTGGTAACTTACAAGCTATTCTGAACAGTTTGTGTTCAGCTTTATTACGTACTTCATGAAACAGTGTGATTCACATATTTCAGGACTTCAGAGTCTTCCTGTAGGCTGAGATGTTAGCTTGTTCCCATGCAGAGGTTTACAGCCAAGAAATTAATGTTCTGACCTTGATTCTTACTGCTTATGCTCAGCTCTGCTTTCGTATGGAATAACCCCATATTCCGATGACAGCTTCTTACCAATTACCTGATTGCACTATCAGATCATTTAGGGCTTACTGGTATTATCCATAAAATCAACTTGATCTAAGGCTGGATAAAATACTGGAAAGCAGCTGAATGCTTTGCAGTCCATGAAAGGGCAGTAAAGAGCAGTGGCCCTGGCTGTTTTAATCTCCTGGCCCACATCTAAGCTGTTGCCAAGCCTGAGACTGATTTTGGTTACAAAGATAACAGTCTATGAGGAAAAGATTAAACGTAAGTTTTGCAGCACCATGGCTGTTTTCGCCTTTTCTTTTACCTAGCCTTGAGACTCAATCTACTGTCTTCACCCGATGCAAACTCTTCTTTCATCTTTCTCCTCATACCCATATTTTCATAACTACAGACAGGAAAGCGATAGAGCCAGACAGCCAGAGCAGACTTCACTGCCTTCACATCCCAAAAGCCAGGGGACAAACTGGGTGTAGGTGTCAACGTGTCAGCAGCAGGGGCGGCTTCTGTGAGAAGAGGTCAGGGACTGCCGTGTGCCAAATGCAGCTGGTTCCATCTGGCTGCGCAATGGACCCTCTGTAGGACACCGCTGAGCCCATCAGCCAAGCTGGGGGCACCTCTGAGAAATGAGATTAAAGAGGGGGTGAAACATTGCGTGGCAATGTGAGGAGTGAGGGGGAAAACTGTGAGAAACAGCAGTGTGAGCACCAGCGTCTGAGAAGGGAGGAGGTGTTCTGGGAATTAGAAGTAGGTGTTCTTTTGCATGTTGTGGGAGAGACCATGTTGGGGCAGATACTCACACAGCAGCCAGAGGACAGACCTGTGCTGGCACAGGCTGGATTTTCCTAAAGGAGCCATGCTGGAGCAGTTCTTGAGGGATTTCAGCCCTAGGGAAGGACCTGTGCTGGAGCAGGGAGCAGTATAGGGGAAAAGCATGAGAAGGAAGGAGTAGCAGAGATGAACTAGTGTGTGTTGGCCATAATCCCCCATTCTCCAACCCCCCAGTCCAACTGAGTGGTGGGGAGTAAAGGACTCCACAAATGAAGGAGTGAAGTTAAGGCTGGGAAAAAGAGGTATGAAGAAGAGGGTATTACTTTAATTTTGTCTTTGTTTCTTCTCATCATCCAAATACATTAAATTGGCAATAAATCAGATTAAATTAAATTACTTTAATATTTAATCTATTTTGGCTGAGAAGGTAATTGGTGGGTGACTTCCCTGTCTTTATCTCAACTTACCAGTTTTTTAATTTTGCCTCCTGTCTTGTTGAAGAGGGGAATAAGACTGGATGTCTGGTTGTTTGGCAACCGACCAAGGTCACCCACCTCATTTTAAAAAGAAGGCTTTTTCATTGGTTTGATTTCAGTCTTTTTATGATAAGCAAGAGGGCTTGCTTGGATTTGACAATAATGCTTAGATAGCCTTAATTTCTGTGTGAGCACAGAAAGAGCTCTGCCCAAAATGCAGTCTAATGGGGCACAAAGGACATTTGGCTCTGTCTGAACGAGATTCTGCCTCCAATAACTTGTGGCAGCAAGGGTTGGGGTTTTTTTATCTCTTTCTTTTTCCCCCCTTTTTTAATTGCTGCCCAGACTTTTTCTGTGAATGGGTTTTTTTTCTGTCAAGACCAAATGAGCAGCTTCCATAATAGCTGGCAAATCATTAGAGATCCAAGAGATCCAAGAATGATGTTCATATTTCCCATTTTCCAGTCCTTATGCTATGTAACCCAGTTCTGCATCTTCCTCTGCTATTTCCAGCAAACCAGTGGTGCTTGCCTGTCTTCTATAGCACACAGCCGGACTGCCTTTAATGCCGCTCATGATGCACTCACTCAAAGCCAGAACTCCCTTTCCCAGGCAATATGATAACAGTGTTTGAGTGAAGAGTTTATGCTTGCAGCCTGGAATGCCTTACAAGAAAAGATGGCATGATATGACAGGGTCCCTGGCCTCCGTCTGAAATAATTCCTTGGAGAAAGCACGGGGCAAAGCTGCCAGTCCTTGTTGTTCTGATCGGCCTCCTCTGTTTGGCCAGAGCATCTCTGACAGCCTTGCATGTGTCTGCTTGCTAGCACACGTGTTTTTCCATAGTGACTCAAAACACATTCAGGAAGCCTTGCAGTGGAGATTTCACTGTAAGAGCATGACTAGGCACAGTGCTGAGCACTGTTCAGGTGCTCAAGAGCCACGGGCTCCGGAGGGTGCCTCACCCTTTGTGGCATCCTTAAGGATGCCTTCTTTCCAGAACCGAAATCTATTGCGCTGTCTTGAATCTTTGTCCTTTGTATTAGGCGATAATGGAACAGACTCCCTGCAGCTCTGCTTCTTTTTTTGTTTGGCTAAGGTTTGTCAGACTGATCGTTCCAGAGGGAAGGGGATTTCTTTGTGTGTGAGGCAAAGGATGGGTGGGAGCCAATAAGCTCAGTAGAGTTAATGTGCCTTGCCAGAAGGAGGAAGGAGTGTCCCAGCTGGATGGATTTAGCTGGTAATTGTACCTCACTGTTTTTGAATTGCAAACCTAGATGAGTTGATGCCTGTGGAAGATTTATTTGAAGCAGTGGTGTACCAGGGTTAAAGGATACCTGGAGCTGTGTGAATAGAAGCTTTGCCTTTTGGGGAGGTGTCTTCAGACCTTTTTGTATTCTTCTTCATCACATTATGGTGATGAATTCATGCAGTTATGGGCTCGAGGACATTTCACAAGAGTTCTTCTCTGCTCCTCTCCCCCTTGTCCCTGCACTGAGATTTGTTATAGTCACAGCCTCTTCACTTTAATTTTGGACTTTTGTCTGTCCATTTATGGCCTGTAGGCACTGATGTCCACATAGTAGGTGGCATTTTCAAAACTTGGTCCTACCTGAAGAGATGCCTTGAATAAAATAAGGAAGGTGCTGTAGTCCGTCTGGATTTATGTTGTCTTGGTCTCCAGCCCCAGAATGATGCATTGCAGCATGCCCTCTCTCCATTGTGCAGGAGGATGCTGTGGAAAGTGTAGTAAGCACTGGGCACTCGAGAGGTTTCCCTGTTTGGTGCGCTCCGGGAGTGTGTTGAACGTGCAGAAACTTGCCTGTCTTCTGAATAAGAGTGCCAGAAACCCTCTGGTACTTCAGATGCAGAAAAAGACTGGGCATCCTCCATTGCTTACAGAATTTCTTCTCTTGTTGGCAGCACAAAATGTTCCCTTTTTACATAATTATGAAACTCTCTTGTGTTTATACATAAGCAAAGAATTATACCCTTTTTGACAATGAGCAGCAGGCCTATCCACTCTATAGATTGTTTTACTGCTTTTCTTTCTTTTTCTTTTTTCTTAAATCAAAACCTTATCCAGTCCCTTAGTAAGCTTCCATTTCAGCCTGACAGACTTAGGTCATTAATCTTCCTGCTGTGGTCTGGAAAACATCCCCAGACTCATTCCCAGATGTTTTGTTCACTTTCTTATCCAAAATGTGCACCCTGTTGGTGAATCTAAAACTTTAACCCGATCATGGGTACTTTTTTATTCACAGTGACATTACAAACCTCGTGTTTTTAAGATCACTTTCAAACTCAATGCATAAATAGCTTCACTAAATCATGAAATCTGCCAATTTGAATTGTCCCAATTTGTCTGCTAAATTTATCCATCACCACCACTAACACCACACAAACACATATTGGTTTCATTTTCATATTAGTTCGTGTCTCTGCAGGGAGGATGGGAGGTAATTAGCTCGTCTTTAATGAAGACACATGTATTTGCTGAGGAGATCCACTGGAGCAAGATCAAGCCCCCATTTTGAAATCCTCTCAACTTTTCATTCAGAGAGTTGCTGTTTTCCTACGGTCAGCAAAGTATCTGCAAAAATATCTGCATACCATGATGTGGGCCACAAACGCTCACTTCTTCAAAATCTGAAGTAAAAAGTCTAGGTTGTTTGTCCATGATCTAGAAATGTGTTCTTCTGGCAACTGAACCCTGAGAAATGCTGGTATCAGGTTAAAAGTGAAGGCTCTCTTATTCTCAAATTCTCCACTCTTACTTGTGCTGTTTATTACTCTGATTTACTTCCTTCAGACGGACTTCGTTTAGTCCTTCAGAACAATGGAAAATGTTTTAGAATGCTTTAAAATACCCTTGTCTTCTCCATCACAGCACCTCTGTCTGGTTAATGGCTTTTAGAAAGCTGTGTGTCCTAAGTAACGTGTAAATGATATATGACATGAAATTTCATCTTTTTAGTTGCTGTAGCAACATCACTCTAAACTATGCATTAGTCAGTAGTCCAGACCAGCAAATGTCTTGTTTCTAAAGGATGGCTTGCGCATTATGAAGGCTATTAGAAATGAATGCTGAAACAGATAATTGTCTATATAAGCAATTCCAGCAGAAGAACATGCACATGAGAAAGCATTACATTGAACAGGTTTAGGACTGAATCTGTATGCTGAGCTCCATATGTAAATCTTACAAACACTCCTCACCTCCTCTTTTTTCATGCAAGAACATACACCAGTTCTATATGCATCCAATGAAGGAAAACCCAGTGCATCAAAGGCAGGTAAATAAAGCCCAGGAACCAGAAGTTTCTTGTGATGACCTGTGTAGCTCTGTCCTGTGTCTGGGATACTCAGTTATTTGTTGTGATTGTGTTTGCCATGGCTTTTCTGTTCCAGTGTACAGTATGATGGCGTGGTGCTGGTCTGCCCCAGACAGAGGTGAAAGGGGAGCAGTGCAGCAGACAATGAGTGCTCCAGATTTTCCAGAGAACTGAAATACTGATGCTGTGGTTGCCTGCTGTTTTCAACTAGGAGAAATAGGTTATTGCTTTCTTCATTCCCTTCCCTAGGATACGCTTCGAGCCATTTTTCTATGTTTGCTAATCTTATGCACCTTGCTATTTACTCATTGGCCTGATGCTTTACATTGCATAAAAATTTACTTTTGGGGGTTTATGAATTTTGGATATTGTTCTTCATTACTTTCATTTTGTTCAGCTCATTGTGAGGATTCATTAACAGGCTGTTGGTAAGTAGTTTACAAGCCTTGAATTGGGTCAGTTTGTCCCCCATTTCTTATAATTCCTTATCATGCCTGACTTCCTTTGCTCTGCACCCTCTGTTCTTAATCTCTGTCCTTATTCACACATCAGACCAGGCTTGTATTCTTCTAGATTGTGTCGTTATGCCATTATTAAGTATTTAATCATATCAGAATAACAACATGTTACTATTCTATATAAAATTATAGTTATACAAAAAAAGAGAAGGAACAACTAAAATAAATTAGAAAAATTATTGTTTCACCTCAACAAGGTCCCCAAAAAGGTGCAGGTAGACCAAGAAAATTTCAAAGCAATCCTGGGAAGCCTTGGACCTGAGGACTTGCAAAATCAGGACAGTGTGCTGCCTGTCGTCACCAATGGCAATAGTGTGTTTGCAGAGCCACAGGGCTACAGTAGAAGACAGCTATAACATTAGAGAAAAATGGAACTGAATTTGAGATGCAATTTGATCCTAGACCACAGGTGCTGCAATGTAAAGTATCTGCAAACACAAATAAAGAAATAGGAAGCCTAACATTAAATCAGTATGTGGAAACCAAATACTGACGGTTCAAACTGACATGAACTGTTCAGTTTGCTCATCAAGTAAATGCCAGATAGCTATGGCAAGTATTCAAAGCATAGCCATTCTTGAAAGAAAAGTACTGAAGCTGTTGTTCCCTTGGTAAACCTTTACAGAAATAATTGCTCCACAGTTAATTTTTGTGAGTTGCCATTCTTCAAAATGAGAAAGACGATGATTTGAAAAGAACTTGGTTAGCTTAAAATCTTGCTTGAAATTCCATTCTAATTAGCAAATACTTAAGAGTTTTATTTTAAAGGAGATATTGAATGTGTTGTTATGTGTGCAGTTTTCACATGGTTTGTTTCATAATTTGTGAGGAATTTTCTTGCATCACATTTTTCCTCTTGTTTGAAGATGTATTTCTACTTACTATGCTAGAATCATTCCAATTAATGTTGGCATAAGTGGCAGTGAGATCAGGGGGATACTCTTGGTCTTCTATCAAACTGTAATTTTGTTTAATTGTGCAAGGTTTTCAGGCATTCTGTTTCATTGAAAACTGTTAATTTGAGTTTTGTGGGGTTTCTATATTTTGCCCAGTGAAGCAGAAAACTGCTGTCTAGAAGTCAGATATCAGATGTGCATCTTCTGCTAATGCTAAATTCAGTGAGATTTGCCTGTATATACTGAATTTGGACAATACAGAACAGAACAGATTGCTGTATCCATGGGGTTGATACGGCAGGTAAAATAACTCAGTATTTTACTTAGATGACTGCTTGCCCTATTTTTATTACTGGTCATGGTTAGGGATAAGGTAACAGTTAGAGACAGTGCAGTAATTTCCAAAAGAAGGATGTATATGAATTTTCTTTTCTGCAACATAGTATTTTAAGGGATTGCTTAATAACAAAGTTCATTATTGCTAATAATTTACATATTAATTACAAACTTTAATTTACTTAATTGTCTGTGCTTGCTGACCACCACTGTCATTTCTGTATCATCCTTTCAATGGAAAAATCATGGGCTTTCGTTCACAGACAATGAAAGATTGAATTAGAGTAGAAATAAATCAAATCAAGGCTTTGCACCACACAGGGGAAAAAATGAAGGCACCAACGTCTTTTGTTTTGGAATCTATTTTATTTTATGATTCAGAGCTGGAGATCTTTTTCAGGATTCATGGAAAATTTTAGTACTGAATCTGGTGCTCAGCATTTGGAATGGATCCTGGCAATGTCATGGAAGGAGTAAATCTGTAATTAATGGAATTCCATCTTGGGTCTGAAGAAATTGAGTATATGTGTTCACTGTATGTTTTCCTGGTAATTTTTTTTTTTCCTATTTCATTTAGAGTCGCCATTTTTTATTGTCAGCAACACTGATTTTGAGAGCAATAGTTGCTGCGGGCACTTTTGCAGGTTATATACATAGTCTTATAGGCAACTTGGGCTTCTTGCAGTGCCGCTGTTGGAGTGTGTCTGAGCTCCAGTTGGTGCAGCCACTTCTGGTGTAAGAGTGCTTCAAATCCAGTGCTTCTTTTGTCACACGGGGTTGTAATATCTAGCTTAATTGGAAAGAGAGTGAGCAAGAAGGAGAATCTCTGTTCTTAATACAGAACCAGGAAATAAATGTTATTCACTGCTTAAATGTAAAACTAATAAATAACTAGCGCTCTTACAAAAAAAAAGAAAAAGAAAGAAAGGTACTTACACAAAATTTAAGACATTTTAAAGGTGTGTATTTAAGCCAAGCCATATCATAATCAAAATTTTCCTCCTTCAAATATTCATCTAAGATCAGATGTCCTGATCTTACATCACACAAATCTTAAGTATTTTAGATAAGATCCGTATTTTTCCTGGTAGTCTCATTATTAAGTATCAGTACAATCAAGCAGAAGAGAAGAGGATGACTTTTTAAATAATGACCTGGAATGTCTAGAAAGACTGGCTCTGTTCAACATGCCAAAAACATGGATAGTTCATACCGGCAGTATGGATCCTCTTTTCCCATTTACAAAATATGTTCATTATTTTGGAGTGCTCCTGACCCAAAGTAATTTCTTATTGTGTCCTTGAAGTTTGCAGATCAGACATGGGGACCTGTATCATAGAATTACAGAATCACTGAGGTTGGAAAAGGCCTCCAGGATCATCAAGTCCAGCTGTATGGACAAGTGTAACAATAATAGAGCACGATTCTCCCCCTCACGTACCAGCCTCCTTGAGCTTCCTTTGGCAGTCCCAGCAGCCTCACAAGCTAGAGACCTCTCCTTTCTGGACAGCATTAACAGCAGGAGCTGCAGGAGGGACTTGATCTGTGCCTGTGCCCACCTGCTGAGCCTCTGCTCCCTGCCTTTGCTGCAGCTCTTCCTCTAACATGCACAACCTGTAACACAGTGGAATAAAATCAGCGCCTGGGATCTAAAGCTGACAAAATTTTTGGGCAAGTGAAAACAAAACTAATTAATATCTCTTCCTCTTCAGGATTCTGTAAGATATGCTTTATCAGGCAACAAAAGCTCCTTTTTTCATAATTATGTAAGAAGTAGTTGTTATTTTAATTGAAGCTCATTTACTTATCTCTGTATGTAGGTACATAGATAAATATATCTTCATCTAAGATCAGATATCCTGATCTTGCATCACAGCAATCTTAAGTATTGTAGATAAGATCCATATTTTTCCTGGTAGTCTCATTAATGAGAGTATCAGTATTTTCAAGCAGAACAGGAGAAGATAACTTTTAAAATAATGACCTGGAATGTCTAGAATCATACATATCATATGTATGTACATATCGATACATACATATTGTGTAAGTGTAGTTCATCCCTTATTTATGGTTTGTTTAAATAAAATCATGGTTAGCAGGGTCCTGGTATTTTCCAAGGATTTTAGGAAGGTGAGGCATCCAATGATTTGAGCACTTTGTCTCTAATGATGCTGCCTTGATTTTAAAGTTACCTTTTTTTTTCCCTTAGCAGCTTGCCCATGTTTTTTGTTTGTATTTTCTGCATGCCAGCTCTCTGTATAGGAAAAAAAAATTCTTGAAAGTTCACATGTCACGGTAATAAAAAGAAAATGTGTTACAGCAAGTTTGTTTGTTCATACGTACTTTATGTGGTTTCACGGTCACCTGTTTGGCAAGCATAGAGACTCAGAGCTGAGAGAGTTGCTGCACTAAAACAGTGTTCCTCTGCTTAACCTTTGGTGATTTTTTAAGAAAAAATAGATTAAGCTGAATGGATCAATGCATTTGTGACCAAGTCCCAGATTTGTAGCATAAAACTTCAAGGAAATATTTTGAAAATTTAAAAACCCCAACAACTATTACCTCTAATAGATGTAATTCTTTTTGACTGAACATTTTTCAGCTCTGTGTTTTAGGCAGCAGTCGTCTTTTCTGTTGTGGGAAGGGCTGAAGTTTCATCTACAGCACAGAATTCTCTGCTGCTGAGATTCACTTTTGCATGTCATTGTTAGGCTACAATCAAACTCAGTTCTTAGTGTCAAGTATACTTTTTTATCTATAGCTGTCTTCTACATGTCTTTCCTAACTAAAATTCTTGCTGTTTTTCCCCATAGCTTCCTTAATTTGATCTGCTGTTTTTCCTTCGGAATTCTGTTTGTTCACATGGTCCCTTTTAGCCAACAGGGCACTGGGATAACCAAGACAAGCAGGGACTTTCTTCTCATTCTTCCCTTGTTGATGCACATTATGCTGTGATGGAGCAGGGCTGCTTGCTTTCCTATACAGCAGCTCGGCTTGGTGAGAGCAGGCAGACAAATGTTTTGTGACTGAGCAGGGTTTTGGTGCTTCTGCAGAGTTCAGAGAGCAAAAGAAAATACTTTCTTTGTTACCTCATGGCTGCAGCATTTATTGCAAATTTGCTTTCCAGTGCTGATGTACATATATCTGAGGGCTTCCTTCCCTGGATGTGTAAATCATTTACAGAACTCTATGTGTGGTCAGTAGTCAGCTTATGGTTTAAGTAAAGGGTGCTTACTTTTATCTAGGGCACCTGGATAGAGCAAAGCATAAAACTGTTGAAGGTTTGCATTCAGCAATGCCTCATCTCTAGTCACAAAAATTATGCCTGGAATTTTATATTTTATACGTATGGTAGTGCATCAAAATATTAGGACTCCTTTTCCTTACAGAAAAATCCAGGTATTGAAAAGCAGCTCCTGCATACAATCTGCTTAACTAAGCTTCTTTTCATGCTTCCTGCTCTTCTCCTGGAGTCAGTTCACTCGGGCCCTTTATTTCCTTAAAGAGCATTTATGCAGCTTGTCCTCACCTTGATGACTACACAGTCCTGCTGCAATTGCCTCCAAAACCCCTCCCTATCCTCCACTCTTTTGTGCTTTCCTCTGTCAAGATTATTGTTACTCTTCTTTCCATCAAATACATTTATGTCAACATAAACTTTGTCTTTCCTTTCTTTCCACAGGACAAAAAACATTTAAGGGACAAGGTCATACTTCATCTGGCTGGGACAGGCACTGGGGGCTTAAATTTATAATCTGAGTTTTGTGATATTCAGGTTAATTTCTTTCATAGAGGTTTTTGTGAAAGACTCAATGTCATAGTTGTTGGCTTCCAAGAATACTTTAATCAACACTTATTTCTTCTACAAGTTCTTCCAAACTCCGTCTTGGTTTGTGATTTTCTGCTTGATCCTTCTCAGCTTGTAAGGTGTTAGCCACAGGAATGCATCTCAACCTGAAGTTAGAAAACTAATGTGTAAATATGAAGTTACACAAATAATTTTTGTCAGCAGCTCATTTAAGAACATTATGTTGTGCAAAAATAGTTTGCATGTGTTCACTCTAATCCTTAAAAATCTAACTGTACATCATCTTAAAAACAGACTGCAAAAGGTGTTGAAAAATCTCTTTTGAAGGAAAGGCTATGTTTTTACTTTGTCTTTCTTTTTTTAAGCAGGAAAAATTGTATACACTATTTGTCATAAAAGCTTTGACAGTGAAATAAACTTCCAAGTTTTATTTTCAGCTGTATTCATTATATTTCACTTACTGTGCCATCATAGAACATGGAAATAATGGTCATTTCTGTACAGTTGATGAGGTGTGAGAGAAATTGTGATGTTTTTGTGAAATTTGTCAGGGAAACTGTAAGCGGTATTGACTTTTTTTTATTTTTGTATTGGAATTTCCAATTCAGTGATTGTTGGAATCAGCAGTTTACTATAAGAGATGTGCAATTTCTCCACTTATTTATATAGTTCCTTTTTTATCTGAATAAGGGGAAGCATCTGAAATATTAGACCAGCTGATGCTATAAGTACCCTTTCAGAAAATATAGAGTAGAAAAATGCAATCAGAGAATGGAAAGTATAAGTAAATATTTAGTAATATTCAAAAATGGGGAAGGTAGATATTTCAAGAGAGGAATCCCAAGAGATCTTAATGGTTTATTTATTGTGGTGAAGGGGGAACTAAGAATTTGCTCTCAGGTTTTCATTTCAGTTGTTTCCACACAAAGATAGGGAGATTAACATTTTTATCTTTGAACCAGTTTAATCCCTGAAGGTACTGCCGAAGCTCTGATGCATTATAAAATTGGAAGCTTTCTAATCCCATTTCCAGAGTTATTGCATATAAGCAGCATGGTTTTATTTAAAATAAAGATGTTATATTTTATGTGGTATAGAATACATTCTGAGTCAGAGTGGAACTTGTTTAATTTTTCACAGGTATTCACAAGGTACTTATATCCTCAAGATGTGTGAGGAAAAGGGCATTGCACTCCCCAAACAAGCACAAAAACAACATCAGCAGAACTTGCAGTGCTTATACCACACAAGCAAAAACAAAAAGAAAAAAAAAAGGCTGGGAAAGCATATGAGAATTTCAAAATCCTGCTGTATTTTCTGTTGCTGAGTAAGGGCAAGATGATGTATTTTCTCTACACATCAACCTTTATTGTATCGATCCTCGGGAAAGTAACATCAGCCTCTCACCACAGCTAAGAGAATCATGTGTGTGTGCTCCCAGGGCTGTGGGGAGGTACCTCTAGCCTTGGGATCTTAGGGGCTAAGAACAATGAACTGATAATTAGTTATTGACGTAGCTGCATTCATTTCAGTAGTTGTAAACCTGAACATGTGTTGTCAGTGATGTTATTGATCAGGCAAACAGTCTTTCTGTAATAGGGCGGTAGGCCGTGTGGCATCTCCTCTAAAGGGAGATGGTGACATTAAAAGGAGTGCACTAGAGCTGGGAAAGTGCAGCTGCCAGAAAAAATGGCAGAGAAAAATGCATTACTACCTATGATAATCTTTTTTTATCTGGAACAATAGGCGGTTGCATCAGGCTAAACTTTTTCTAATCTTGCCGATTTCAGTATTACTTTTTCCCCAAGCACAAAATGTTCTTTTGCGCCACAAAGTTTGAATAGGTTTTGTTTTAGCAGTGTGTTGCCTTTTTTTTGGTGTTTTTGGTTGGTTTTTTTGTTTGTTTGTTTGTTTTTGGTTTTGGTTTGTTTTTTTTTTTGGTGCTGCTTATTCTTGTGCAGTTTTTGGAGTGTTCATGCCAAACTGGCCAGGGAAGGCTGATAATATTACACCCATCAGAATGCCCATAATAAAATCCCTGAATTAAAGGCTGTTTCATTATTAGCTATTTGTTCTGAGAGTTTGAGAGCCCACAGGCTGGTTCACAGCCTTTGCTGTGCCCCTGGTACTGTTTATCCTCCCTGCTGAGACCACCTAGTTTGTTTGGAACAAAGTGGATTTCTAACTGCATCCATGCACAGACAATATGAACAGAGGGAAGTCAACATGCACAGTGTCACAAGGCTAATAGTTCGGTGTCAAAATATGACTCGGTAATTATCTCACACATAAGTGTGAGATTTAATTGTTTTGGTGGGGTTTTGGATCTGTTTGCTGTCCTAGTTGACAGTTCTGTGGAAGCTGATGAAATTTCTTTTATTAATAAAACTTACACCAGAAAAATTAAAGAAAATTATTGTTGCATGTTGAGACTGCTTTGAAGAGACAGCAGTAGCTCATTAGGATTCATTTTCATGATCTATTTCAGTTTCGTTTCCTTTTGTAGAAAAGTAGATATTCGTATTCAATTGGCGCTCGCATGCCCTTTTTCATGTAGATCAAGCACTTTTTTTTTTAACTTTCATTGTTCACGCTTAGCCAAACGTGACTGAGGGAACTGCACTTTCTGTTTCACACTTTTCATGTGCTTCCAGATGGAGAAAGGGCAACAAACATCATAGAATTAACATGCAATTACTGCATCAGGGGACACCCTAAAATTCAGAAAAGTGCACCGAGAAGGTAAAGGGTTTGGATTACAGCCAGAGAGTGACAATAGGATGGTAGAGCTATAAACAGAAAGGAAAAATACATGCCTCCATTTTGATGGCAGCCTTCCAGTACCTGCAGGGAAGTTACTGGGAGGGTGAGGGAAGGCTCTCGATGCAGTGCATGGGAGGAGGACAAAAGACAACAGGCATATGTCGAAAGAGGAGGGGTGCTAACTGAGCATCAGGTACTGCCTATTCACACCAAGGACAGTCAGGCAGTGGAACATGTTGCCTCAGAGATGTTGTGCACTGTCCATCCTTTGAGATTTTCAAGCTGTGAATAGGTGAACCCAGAGCAACATGTTCTGGTCTTGTGGGTAGATGCCTTCAGCAGAGGATGGATTTGAGACCCTCCAACATGAATCATTCTCTAATTCTCTGGGTTTGTGCTGAGCATACCTTAATATGTCCCATGAAATTTAGGTGACACTGCTGGGTCTTTCTACTGCTTTTGTTTTCCATTCTTAGTGCATTTTTTTACAATCTGCTTCCATAAAAACACATTGTCTTTTTCTGTGTTCAGCATTTCCTGAATTAAAATATTCCAGTGTGCAAATCCCACACGGTTACCTCTGTTTTTTAATCCTTCACTATCGGGGCTCTCAGTAAGAAGGAGGCTGTACTTAATTGGTCTTTTCAGCCTTGGCAATAAGATTTACCTGTCATACCTAACTTACTGTAATTTAGCACATGCAGGGGAGTATATGGATGTCATGCTTCCGAATCTTGCAGGCTTTTTTACTCAAACATTTAAGCTTAAAATGTTCACAGCATTTCATGGTATTTTAAACAAACATGTACTTGGTTTTCCACATTCCACACTGAACAGCTGTTGTAAGTCTAGAGTTAAGGTCACCTAGCTTTTTTGGCTTTCTTACTTGTGTTAAGGCAAACACTATTGATTGTTCTTCAAGAACATTTTTAGAACACGCTTTTAGAACATTTCTTTTGAAAGGAAAGTTAAACAAATACATGCTTCTGCATGTCTAATTTGATAAACAGAAATAGTCTACCAGGATGGTGACACCACAACTTTCAATGTTTAATACGCAGATTGTGTAATATAAATTAATTGCCAAGTATTTGATTTCTCTCTAGAAAAAAAAAAAAATTGCAAAGGGAAGTAATTTTGTCCTATTTCCCCTACCCCAGTCTTTTCTTTCTCAGCCTCCCCTCCCTTCTGCATGCACACATGTACCGACACACGTGACAGGAGACAGTTTTCCTTTTAGCTTTGTCTTCCACAATTCTACTACAGCGTGTCCTCTCTCTTCTTTCTCTGCAGGGGTCTGCTCTTGATCCTCTTTCATTCTCCCTCCACATCTTATTTTGCATTTCCTCTGAATAGACAAGTCCATCTGTCTTCTCTCTAGTGATTGCCAATGAATCTACATCTCCAAAACTTTCCTTCTGACTTTTGTCCAAACAAAACTACTGGCCTGTCTCTTTGACATTTCTTTGTGAATTTGTCACCAGCAGAGGAAGCTAGACAAGGCTCAAGGACAATCCCTAATCAGTCACGCAAACCTCTTTTCTTTTCTTGTTCTTCCTTATCCTGTAGCAGTCTGAACCACCCTGCCAGTTAAGCAACAAATAATTTTTCACATCTGCATTCAGATCCTGGCTATCTTGCACATTCTTTTGAATTATTATTCTAAAATATTGTTTTCCCTTCTCCCAGATCTCTTCATGTATTTTACATTAAGCTGCCACTTTAAAATAATGAGAAAATTTGAGCAAGAATCAAGTAAACTTAATTCCTTCCCATCCAAGTATCTTAAGCGCAAAGCTGTAGTTAGAGTCTGTCATGGTTATATTTTTTTCTGTCATTTTAACTCTTGCATTCATAGCCAGAAGGGAAACAAGAGCTCTAATGAACAATTCTAGCCTAAAGTACCATATGCCATAAGAAATAAGATATTTGGGACTGATTTTCTTAGAATGAGATGATCATTTAACTTAGGTCTCCTGGTTTCTAGGCAAATGACCAAACAAGTCCATTCTTATCCAAGTGAGACAATAATTTTTAGTCCACACTTTTTTTAAAGCTTATGCCCTCTTTGCTCAGGTGGCAACCCAATAAAAGAGTGAACTGCATGATCAGAGTGAACAGAAACACTATTACAGACTTATCAGAAAAATAAAATTAGACTTAAAAATAATAATTGAGTATTTGTACCATGAAACTGTTCTTGGTTTACTAAGGAAGTGAGGTTAACAGGTCTCACAATCTATAGGCTTCAAATACAGTATTGTACTCTTATTCAGTATAAATCATATATAAAAGTAGGTAAAATTCCCAAAGTTAATACAATTTTTTTTCTGAAAATTGTCAAATGAATGGAAAATAGGTACTCTAATTAGTGTTTCTGCTGATGTGAAAGGAAGATTGTGCAGAATTTATTTAACATGAGACTCCTTTTGGCAAAAGCCTGTTAGACTGTCAGCATATGTATGCTGGCCATTCAAGCCAACTTGTGTAGAAGCCATTCATTGGCATAAGTTTATCTCCAGCCCAGCCATAGCCTTTCAGTCTCTTGGGCAGTGAAGTATAATAGAAGATGTCAGGAAGAGGGAAGCTGGTATTAAAGTGGCAAGGTGAATTAATTTCTTAGAAAATCAGGGTTTTTTAGTTTCACTGCATGGAAAAACATGTTTCTTTTCCAGGCTGTTCTCAGCTTTAATCATGTGTTTTTGACGCGTTTTAGAGCTTAACTTCTATTGAGTCAGTATTGCAAAACTGTTACTGAGAGAGCTTTTGTTCTCACAAAATTACAGACTTACTATATTCAAGGGCACAAAGTGTTATCAGTGGCCAAGAAGTGTTCAATGCAGCTGAGGGTGTAAGGGATAAGCAATGTCCAGAGCCACTCATCATACCCTGACACCACCAACAAAGGTCAATACCACTGTGTAGAATGGAACTATTTGAAAACAATTCTGTTTCATACCAGTTGTCTGTGATTCAAACCTCTTCTCTTGGCTTGAGAAGAGGGATGGTACATTAATCATTACAACAACCAGGATTAGTATTTTCTTCCTCTATGATGCCATGGTAGAGCTGGCAGAGAGCCCATTTCCTCAATTCACAATGTCCTTAGTCAGTGTATTGGGTTTGTGTGAGAAGGGTTTCGTAGCAGGGGATGGCAGGGGTGGCTTCTGTGAGAAGTTGCCAGAAGCTTCTCCTGCATCTGACAGAGCTGATGCCTGATGGGTCCAAGGTGGACCCACCACTGGCCAAGGCTGAGCCCACCAGTGACAATGGCAGCACCTCTGGGATGAAAACTGCTGCACACCCACAGAAGGGAGAGAGGAGTGAGAATGTGAGAGAGGAGGAGCTCTGCAGGCACAAGGTCAGCGAAGGAGGAGGGGCAGGAGCTGCTCCAGGTGCCACAGCTGGGGTTCCCCTGCAGCCCCTGGTGCAGCCCCTGGTGAGGCAGCTGTGCCCCTGCAGCCCCTGGAGGAGCCCACACTGGAGCAGGGGAATGCCCAAAGGAGGCTGTTGACCCCATGGGCAGCGCTGCTGGAGCAGGCTCCTGGCAGGACCTGTGGCCTGTGGAGAGAGGAGCCCACACTAGAGCAGGTGTGCTGGCAGGACCTGTGACCCCAGAAGGGAGACACAGATTGAAGCAGTCTGTTCCTGAGGGACTGTAGCCCGCAGAGGGGATCTGTGCTGGAGCAGTTCATGAAGAACTGCAGCCTGTGGGAGAGACTTGTGTTGGGTAGGAGAAGTTTGTAGAGGACTGTGTCCCCTGGGAGAGACCCCTCACTGGAGCAGGGGAAGAGTGTAAGAGTCCACTCCGTGTGATAACCACGGGCCTCATTCCCCATCTGCCTGCTCTGCCCGGGGTGGGGGGAAGTAGAGAAATTGAGAATGAAAGTGAGCCTGGGTAGAAGGGAGGGGAAGTGCTTTAAGATCAACTTTTATTTCTCATTATACTACTCTGAATTGATTGGTAATATATTAAACTCATTTCCCTAAGTCAAGTCTATTTTGCCTGTGGTGGTAATCGGTGAGTGATCTCTTCCTGACTTTATCTGGACCCAGGAGCCTTTCCTTGCATTTTCTCTCCCTTGACCAGCCAAGCAGGGAGGTGACAGGGCAGCTTTGGTGGGCGCCTGGCATCCAGCCAGGGCCAGCCCACCACAGTCAGGTGCTCCACCCAGACTTCATAACCTAGTACTATTTTGATCATGTAAGTAGGGGGCTTTGTGTTATAGCGTCAAACATAACTGTGTAAGTAAAGCTGCAGAAAACACAGACCTGCATATTTTGTAGGTGCTATAAAGAACAAAGACTCCTGTTCCCCAGCAATAAGATGTGTGCTTTCGATCTAAGATTTTTATAAAGTGACTATCATCAAGATGTTCTGGGATGTAGTTTCCTTGCAATCCGTGAAAATGACGCTCAAATAGAAATGCCAGGCATGTACTTCTTGTTAGGGGTTACCAACCTGAATGCTAATGTAGGCAGAGAAAAAAATACCAAGAAATGACAAAGCTTTTATTTTCCATGCAGTTAGCCAAATACAAACAGATGAACTTTCTGAAGAATGACAGTTTGTTCCTAGGTTGAGAATTTATATTACTTATTTAATGGTTTGGCTGTAAAGTCAAAAATAAAGTGGTTTGTAAAGGAATTCAGTCATTGGCTGATGCGTTTGTTATGAGCAGATTTCCTCTAAAAAAGGAATCAGATTTTGACTAATGGAAAAAGATCATATAAAAGAAAATAGAAGGAGATTCAGGATTAGAACCAGAATTTTCTGAACCTCCGTGCCAGTTCTTATACATATACACCAGTGGAAAATGAGTATTGCAGAGCTCTAAAGCAAAGTTCTTCTCAGAGGTGGCCTCACTGTCCCTCCCTTTCTTACTCAGTGGAATTACTTGTATATTTCAGTTTTATTTTTCAAGTGTTGTTCTGAAGGGTTAGACAGCCTCAGATTAAAGCACCTGGAGTTCTATTTGGGGCTCCCTAATAGAAAAAAAAAANAAAAAAAAAAAAAAAAAAAAAAAAAAAAAAAAGGGCATGGTCATGGGGCATACCACAGTAAGCCCAGAAAAGGACATCTAAGACAATAGAGAGATGGAATTGTTCTACCAGGAAAAGAGAAGTTTCAGGGGAACTTCATCAATGGATGAATGGGGAAGCAAAGTAGATTAAGGCAGGCTTTTCTTTTTCTCAGTGGCATCCAGGGAAAGGACAAGGAACAGTGAGCATGAGCTGAAGTACAGGAAAATCCAGTTAAACATAAGAAAAAGCTTATCTACTATGAGGGCAGTCAAACAGGGGCAAGGGCTGTGCAGAGAGGTTGTGGAATTCCTGCCCTTGGAGATAATCAAAGCTCAACTGGACATGATGCTGAGCAAACTGCTCTAGTTGTCCCTGCTTTGAGCACTAGGATGGGACTAGACAAACTCCAAGGGTCTTCTAGCTTCACCCATTCTGTGATTCCTTGAAATGGTTGCTAAAATTTCTGCCACTTAGATATTGTTTAAATTGTTTACCAAAAAATCGCTACCACCAATATTTCATCTCATGAATAATCCTTTCAATCTAAAGTGCTCAAAGTATCTTGGAAATATTCATTTTCATCAACATGGAAATTACAAGTGTAGTTAAAAAGATACACATCTCATTGAGATTCCCACCCATTTTGCATATGGGCAAGGGATGTCCAAGATGTCAAAGACTCAGCTATTGGAGGGGATGGGAGCAGAACTCTGCAGCTGAATTCTAATTCTGCCTCTTCATCAGCAGAACATACACATGCTTTCTGATGCATGCACTTATGTCTTCCCAGCCTCTAGGATGGTATCTGGAAGATGGTGTCTGTCATGATCATCTCCATTGTTTTTCCTCCTCTTATGCAGAGTTTTGTGCTCCAGTTCCTGTTCCGTGAATTTCCACAGAGTAAATTTCAAATAATGCCAGGTCTTATGCAGCAGCAGCAGCACACGCCTAAACTGAGACTCTAGTTTCAAAGGTTTTGAGCCAATGATGGTTCCTACCACTTTCATTTGCAGATGACCTGCAGAATTGCATCTCATTTTAACATTTGCTCTCTGCATTTCTGCACTGGTTTTTAACATAGTTATTGATATTATTGGTGCAGCAGTGCATCCTGCTGGTTGTTTACCTACCCAGTTGATGTATTTACCCCATAATCTATAGTATTTTCCCATCATGGCAGCAAAAGAACAATTTCTTGTCCCTTTTAGTTTCTAGTAATGGATTGCTTGTATCTATTTAATTCACTGAGTGGCAAAAATGCATTAATTCAGTGACACAGAATTGATTTCTTATTAGTGTGTGAACTAGTTAATTCCATAGCAAAACAGACATTGAGAACCTGCTACTAAGCCTTCAGATTCCTGAAGAGTAAAGGGTCATGCTTTGTATAGCTGTGTGGTTGTTACTGTGTACTCGTAGACTTGGAGATTTTCTGTTTGTCTATACTGTTGTATATACGTAATTGTGAAACTCTTCTAGGTATACACAGGTTAAAAAAGTAAGGAGTCTTGCTCAAGTCAGGGATTTTGAGACCTAAAAAAGGGTCAATGACCTTTTCCTTTCATGTGCATCTATGCATACGTGAGTATTTTCAAGTACCACTTTCTCCTTTCAAAGAATGAATTTTGTTTGCATGATTAAAGAGCTGATGAGTGAGAGCAGGAAAGTGAAATAGTGAAGCAGATTTTGAAATGCAAGGTACATCACCAACCTGCAGAACCACTGTTCATTGTCACCTCTGGGGGAGGAATGTTCTAGAAATCTCCATTAAAAGCACTGTCCCCTTGATTTCTATTTCATACAAAAGACGAAGTGAGCTGTGAGCTAAATGTTGCTATGTTTATTTAACCTTCCAGCAACTGGGGTCTATCTCTTATCTGCATAGGGTAAGATATCATTCTAACCATACTTAAAGCTTTATTGAAGGGCAGCAACTTATCCATACATGAGGTTAGTGACTGTGTGTTCAGGTCTGTATGCCTGTGGCTGACTTTCAGTCTGTGTGATTTTGGATGCCTGTGCATCTGGACCACACTGTGGTCCAGAATGGAGAATTGAGGTAGGCTGTAGGCATCTGAAGCACTTTAGATACACCACAAGGGTGGCTTTAGAGAGTATTCTTGAGAGTTTGTTACTCAGCAGCACTTAACTATGAAGAAGAATTGATCTGTATTATTGAACCACTATTATTTTTTGTGCCAATCAAGGTACTTTGTAGAAGGTAGCTTATGCAAATGAAAAGCAACACAGCAAATGTTTACATGTAGACGGGGCTCTGAAAGTGAAGTAAAAATCAGCTTTAAGAAATCTGAGTTGAAAAAGCAGAAAAATGTTATTTGCAACCCAATGGAATTTCATTTACTCACTTGGTCTACTTATTTCTAAAAGGTATGTTTACATCTAACTGTTTCAAAATGCCTCAATTACCTGTCTGTACTGTCTGCAGCAGATTTGCCCTCTTAAGGTTCTGTTGCTATTAGTGTCTTGAAAGACCATCTTGGGCCAACCCTCAAAACCTGTTCTTCATCCAGACAGCAACTTCGCAAGCTGAGACCCCTACTTGCTCTGAGCTGCATCTGAGACAAAACTCTGTAGAGCAGAAGGAAAATTGCCTCTTCTGTGCACTTTCATGGCTGGTTCTTAGAGCCTTAGTATTTTTTGTGTGCTCAAGTCCAGAGAAGAGCAACAGAGTCAGTGTAGGGTCTAGAGAGTAAGTCCTGTGAGGAGCATCTGAGAGAGCTGGGGGTGTTTATCCTGGGGAAAAGGACACTCTCGGGGGACCTTATCACTCTTTACAGTGACCTGAAAAGAGGGTGTAGCCAGGTGGGGATCGGCCTCTTCTCCCAGGCAGCAAGTGACAGGACAAGGTGAAATTGTCTCACGTTGTGCCAGGGGAGGTCCAGGGTGGACATCAGGAAGAATTTCTTCATGACAAGGATTGTCAAGCGCTGGAGCAGGCTGCCCAGGGAGGTGGTGGAGTCACTGTCCTTGGAGTGGCTCAAGAAATCACTGGACGTGGCACTCAGTACCATGGTCTGGTTCACAAAGTGGAGATCAGTCACAGGTTGGACTCGACGATCTCAGAGGTCTTTTCTGAGATCTTTTCTGAGCTGCATCACGTCTGTTTTGTTCTGTGTTCTGGTGTTCATCACCATGACTGGTCTATTGACAGCCTTGTCAGAGGTGTCACCATCTGCAGGATGCACAAATTTCAAGTGCAAGCAGACCTTAAGGGAGACAGAAACTTGAACTCTTTTGGCTCAAGGTTTCTAATGTGCCCAGTTAAAAAAAAATAATCTGAACTGGATTTGAAAGTCGGGTGCCAGGATTTTTAACAGTGTCAGATCATATATTCAGCATACTGTCAATAGGGCAAACAAAGATTAAAATTAAAAGAGGAATTTAAAACATTATTGTGTAATACTACAGTGATTTTTCCTTTTAAATTATATAAAATATGCTGTGACTTAAGGCATGCAGCCGAGCAGATTTAGATGTACGATCATAAATGCATCACTGAAGAAAGAACTTGAAAAGATGCAGGTAACAATAATGACTAAAGGGTGGATCCAAGTTTCAATAGAAATTAATTTTATATTAACAGAAAAGGTCAGGCTTTATGCAAGCAAGGATTAAAAGCCTTGCAGTTATTACCTAAAGTAATACCCATAGTTACAGCTTTTTTCCTGCTGCCATTTCATAAATGTCAGCATAAGGTTTTTATTCCAGAGATTCTGGAAAAAATATAGTGGATTACACACAAAATGAATGTTTTTACCATTTGAAATATGATTGGGTAACTGAATGCCTACAAAAAACCTAAAAATTAAAGTTGATTGTGTTGGGATATGAAACAAAATGGGTTGATGGTAATTAGAGAGGCTGATAATTGATTTCTAGTGATCTAAATTACCATGCTTAAAACTATATCAGTTCTTACTAAAATTTCCTAGCTTGCTGCAATGTACCATGAAGTCCACACTACCAAGGGCAAGCATGAATGTTTCTGATGCTTAAGCATTTTCTTTTGATTCCTTGTAGATATTAAATACTTCTAAAATAAATGTCACTGCTATTTCAGATTTATTAATTTTGAATTTAGAGGGGGAACATTATGATTTTGCAAGATAGCACTTGTAGGATTAAAAGATGCAGATCTGACATTTTAGATGCTTAGGCATAAAAAAAGTTAATCTTTGTCTGCCTGCAGAGACTTTTTAATTTTGGTTTCAGTTTATTTTAGGTGAAAATCACATGGTTTTGCTCACAATTAGCTCTGAAACAATCACTTCAATACCCCCTTCCCACCTTCCCCTTTGGCCTCTAAATTGAATGTGGATTTATAATCTTGAAGAAGCATGTCATTTCAAAGCCAGAGGACCCCAGTGTTCACTCCACTGTTCCAAGGTTAAGTAATTGCATAGTATAATAAGGCCTATAAAACTTGGTAATTACTGTACACATCATAGGTCCAATCTGCAACTTTGAGCAAATAAGAAATTTCACAGCCACTGAAGCTATACAATATGCAGTGAATCAAGAACATTTGCTGAAAAAACAAGTGTAGCCTCATGCATTGATCCATGCTCTAGCTAAAATGTCTTCATTACATTCTTTTTTTCACCAATAGCAGAAGTGTACTGAAGAAAAGTGTTAAAATAGATTTTGCTCTAGTGTAGAATATATTTTTTACTCTTTGAAATATTTTTTCCTCCAAACTCATTATTAACCAAAAAGTGTGCAAGCTTCACAGAGGAGTAGGGCAGGAGGCAATGTTCATGTTAATCTAATCATGCATGTTTTTTGTTACAGCAGAAGTAACGGAGAAGTATGCTTTTGTCCTTAGTTTGCTAAAACTAAACACTATCCATAGTCTGAAAGCTAATATCCCATAGTCAGTTGATCTATTTGTGAAGCTATTTGTTTGCCTTTGCTGCACAATGAAGCTTTTTCTTTGCAGAATTAATTTCTTCAAATAGATCTTTGACACATGCTAATTAATGGTTAGAGATGCAAATATTACCATTCATCACTGAGACAAGGTGTTGTCATTGCAGTTTCTAAGGTCCTGAGCAAGAGTTAATGTATGAATGGGTTAATGAATGAATGAATACATTAATAAATTTACCTTTAACCTCCAGAGATTGCACTGTTAGTCTTTTTTCTGTAAACAAGTACATAAAAATCTCACAGTCTGCAACCTCAGGGTCATTTCCTTATGCTTCAAAACAAAGGAAAAATCTAAACCAGAGTTCACCATAGCTGAGAATCTCCAAAGCTTAGCAACCTGGGATGAAGATGGGGAGTAGAGCAGGTTAGTGCTATACTTCATTAAGTTTATATATTCATCGTGAAGAAATCATAAGGGAAATTTGTATTCCTGATCAAAGAGTGAATTCAATGCCCTCAGAACACATATTGCAGCTTTTAGGAACATCAGTATTCTGCCACTGCTAAACTTTTTTTGTCTTTGCCTGGAAGGTGACAATTTATAAAGAACTTAACAGTTCTGGAGTTGTGATAGAGCAGTATTGATACCATTACTGTTTTAGCATGTAGAAAAGTTCACAGTAGCTTGAATATTTAACCTTCTGTAGAAAGACTCTCCTCATGAGGATGTTGGCTGTTTTCTGCCGAAGGTTAGAGACAAATGCCACCTACCTAAACTCCTGTAGAGGATAATCAGTATATAAAATGTGTTACATGCAAGCCTACTCAGGTGTTAGGTACCTGAGGAGAGCCATAAAATGCCACCAAGATTAGAAATAGGCATGACAAAGATACCTCTCTGCATATCCACATATTTCAGTATTGAAGGGGGTATAATGCTTTAAGAATGCCAAAAGATTAATTATTTTAAGCTCAGCACACTGAAGGCTGAAGGTTTACTATTGTTGTGTTCCCATTATTGTCAGCAATTTCACTCGAATAATTGGTTTTAGATTACCAGGATAACATTGTTTCATTCCTTTAGCTAACTAGTGTACCATTTGTCTGTACATGGCATCAGTGGTGGCCTTTAGCATGCAAATCACAAAGCTCTTTTATCAACCAGTGTGAAGTTCAGGGAATATGTTTGAGAAATGCTCATGCTTACAAATAATAGGACCTTGAGTGTTTTTGTCAGTTTGATTGGAGTAATAATTTTTGGTAATTGCGTTCTTTTACAGAATAAGTCTACAGTCACTTAAACAATTCAAGAGTAAACGTACAAAATGTACTCAGAAAAATACAAAAGAAACAGTTACTTTACAACCTCATACTGAGGACCTCCTGAAAAAAGAACACTGAAACAGAAAACAATTGTTATTCTCTGCTCCCGCTCATACTGTTAATTACTGAGCATATTTGTGATTGAAGAAGAAAATTTGCACTCGTGCAGCCAGGTTCTTTCTCTTGTAGTCTTACACACTCATAAAGCTTTGAAGAGACACTCCAGCTCCAGACTCAGCCAAAATGGGCTGTCTCAGTACAGGGGAATAAAGAAACTGCTCTAGAGCTAGGGCCACAGTTCTGTTCAGCGTTGCTCCATTGATGCTTGCAGGTACTAGGATGCAGGAGATGCTTCTCCTCCACCCAACCTCACTGCCTAAGTTCACCAAGAAAAGGCTGTTTGGGGTTGGCATCCAGTGGATGGAGCTTTGCAACTCAAATGGGATCATGGAATACATTCAAAATTACAACTTCATCTGACCTTCTACTGCCTGGTCTCAACAAATTATTTGCTTTCTCCCAATTCTGTGTAATTTCTAATTTTCTTATTCCTGCTAACCTCTCACACTTATCTCCTTTATTGTGTTCAATTTACTGCTTTCAAAGTCCTGTTCTTTTGCTTCCCCTAAAGGTTTCATAATTTTCATCTCTCTGAAATAAACCTCCTCACCTCTACACCAGCATCTTCCCCCAGAGATGTCAAAATAGCAAGACTTTCAAGCCATTGCATTACTGATTGAAATTCTGTGTATAATTAAAGATTATCAGAATTCTTTCATCATAACATGATTTTATTATAAAAAGGAAGTTATTAAAAAACTGCAGTTATTTTATTAGATTTCAGAAAATGTTCTACTGTAAAATTTCAAGACAAAATGCTTTATGTTGATATTTGGTTATAATTGTTCATTTTGGAATTTTGAAAACTTGCGTGTGTTTGCTTAGGTTGAAAAAGAATTTGTGAGATTCTGAAATGAATTTTCTGAAACTGATCCTTCATAGGCAGTTTCCAGTTTATGGGATATTTTGAAAATATTTCACAATTAAAATAATCTTTAGTCTCAAACCAAAAATATACAAATTTTGCCCTGCTTTCACATCCCTTTCTTCCACTCTCTATTATTAATTGGCTACTTACATTTTCAGTTCTCAAGAGCGGAAACTCTTTTTTGTACAGTGCCTAAGACAGTAGCATTCTATCTTTGTTCTCAAGACTATCACCATAAATATGATTTGACTAATGGTTGGTTGATGTAGAAATACTTGGATGAGAGTCATTGGTCGCTGAAAAGGTTAAGGTTTACTCTATCATGATCCTTTCCAATCAGTGATATTATGAAGCCTAATGGCACTATTGCAACTTCAGTAAAAAACACATTTTATGTCAGTCCCATTATGTAGGGACATTACACTAGTTCTTAATATCACTTCCGGATGAAGGAAGTCATGAAATCAGAATAAAATTTGCTGGACAGATAGAATTGCATGTTTTGATGCAGTACCAAGTAGCAAAAAATTCTATTTAGCCAATCATGAGTCAAATACTGTTCCCAGCATGCACGCTGTCAAACAGATTTCTGTCCTCTCTAAAGAAGCAATTATTTATTGAGCTCTGTCTTTAAACTACATTTCACCTTATGCTGTGGCTGAGTAACTGCAGACATTATTTCTGCCATATTCAGTTGTATGTTATTGATGCCCTTTTAAATATGCACATAAAACCCGCCACCCTTTACTGCCCTCAATTAAACCCATTCCTCTTAATGGCATAATGTCTAGCTGCCAAATAACTTCATGGTATTTTTATTGCTCTCATTAGCTTTACTGAAATAGAGCCAAACAAAAGAATACCCTGGTAACTGAGTAATATGTCTTCCCACCTGGTCTCCAAGAGATACAGACTATTTTTATTGTTAGTTAGAAAATACTCAATTTTGTTTCAAATTGTCTACAGAGTGGTTTTGTTAGAAACAGTATGATTAAGTTAGAGGTGTCAAAGTTAGTAACCTAATGTATAAGTAGTTTTATTGCTCTGGCAGATAAGTTGCCCATTGAAGTTCAACTAGATTTTTCTTCGCAGAGTAGTGTATTTGGAGGGGATGGCAGAGAGCAGGTAGTTAAACAAAGTAGGGTTTTTTTGGTAAATCATTTCATGTCAGTCTATTACAGTCAGCTCAATCAGGTAGCCTCATAGATGTGAGCCTGGTCGTGGATGCTCTGCTCTCCCCAGCTGTGGGGGAGCTGTGTTTGAACCTGGAGGTTTGCAATCCCACTCTTCACTAGCTAATCCATTTGAATGCTCCCTGACATCCAAAGGTACCACTTAGAACAGTCCACCCAGACAGAAGGCAGCTAGAAATAGGATTTAATGAGAGTATAGGGTCGACTACAGTGACCAGGCACACATTTCAGTCTGAGAAACCACCAGTTTACACTGAACTGAACTGTTTGTTCCCCTTAATTTCCTATTCTTGTTTCTCCCCAGTCCACTGTGAGCCTTTCATTTTCTCCCCAGAACCTTTCCTCCCACTGCATCCCTTAATCAGTGTTCTACCTCCTTCAGTCCATGAGAGACGTGGGGAAGGGGATTTGTTTGGTGGGCTACACACGAAGAGAGTGGTCTGATTGTGCTTTGGTAGTCAGGTGTAGCTCTGTTCCCTGCACCAAATTTTCACTGATAAGGCTGCTGGGATTCTTCCCCAACTCTCTCAGTTTTTATCTGATCATGTCCAGGCCTGTGCAGAAGTTGATTAGCCTTTAATCAAGTAGCCTAGCACAGTGTACAAGTAAATTTAAACTGCATTCGAAGCTCAATGCTACAAAATTTGGTTTGAAATAGATAAAGGAAAGCATGTACAATAGCATAGTATTTTACCACAATCTCTATTGCTTTCAATGTTTAAGGAATTTATTTAGAGTGCCAGTATGTACAGCTAATACAGAGAGAGTGACATTTCTTCTCTCTTTGTTTTAGGAATAAAATAGTGATACTTTAATATACTATTCTTGGAATTTTTTTTTCAACTTATCAAGTGATCTGACAGTCATGAGGGAGAGGAATAAAAAGCTTCCTCACATACATGAATCCTTTAGACTATGCTATATATAAAAAATATTTAAAATTACTATAAAAATATAATGACTGTGGAGTTGGGCTTGGTAGTTGGGAGAGATGAATGTACATCATATTTCAAGTCCTAATGTAAATTCAGCTTTCAGACTCTAAAATTTTACTCTTTAGAGCTTATGATTTTCTTTTCTGTAAGAAAATTTCTGCTGTAGAAATAAATCCTGAAATTATGGCTAAACATACAAACCACCAGGGAAGAAAATGGAATATTCAGGAGATGTGAGACTGGTAGAGAAAGATTACTGATGTTAGCTAAATCATTAGCTTTGTTTTAGTGGGAAAAGAAAAGCAGTAGAGGTGGTATTTAGAAAAGGGAAAGAAAAGAGAAAACAGAAGAAAAGAGAAGAAAGAAAAGAAAAAAGAAAATAAAAGAAAAAAGAAAAGAAAAGAGAAAAGAAAAGAGAAAAATTGTAGAAAATTATGAGGTTTTAGCTTTTGTTACACTTCTAGTATGACTCTGTTGATCGTTCTTTACCTTGGCTCCCCATCTGTAAAATAGGGATAATGGTAATTTCTTCTTCTCTTGTTTTTTTTGGTTTGGTTTTTTTTTTTGTCGGTTTAGATAGTGAGAGTTTTTAAGTGAATTTCAGGCTCAGTTCTGCAAAATCAATAGGAATTAAGACCATAAATACTATGATGGAGATGTAAGAGTCCAAACTATTTACAAGAACCTGGGGGTTTGTGATTTTTCTCTTTCAAAATTGACTCAGGTCTTTCAGCCTGAGGAACATATCTCCCTGGGTGAGGAAATTTGTTCCATTCATCATCACATCTTGACTGCTAATCAAAGGACTGCCAAGGGTTGTTAGGAAGTGATTTCTTTAAGAGAGAAATTTAGGAAAAATATATCATAAGACTGTATACAGGCTTTTCAGGTGAAATCTAGAAGTCCTTGCCATTGCTCCCATTTTATGCAACACAGAAATATGAAGTCCTCAGTCCCAATAAATTAACTGGATGTCTAGGTTGCCTTACATAGCTAGCAGCAGGTACTAAGCTCTGTCACAAAGCACACCACAGAAGCTATGTGCTTAAAGCAGCCAGCTGGAATCAGTCACAAGAAATTCAGATCAGAGACATGCCTGAACTCCCTGTCTTCTCTGGAGCCTGTACATCACCATGAAGGCAATACTGGATGCCCGAGGGATTCACAGAACTCCCAATTAGGGCTCCTTCAGAGAGGGAAAGCAGAGCTCTGGCCACACTGCACATCTACACCTTTTAATTTGCAGTATAATCCCAACCATCACCGTCAATCAGAAACACATATAGAAATGATGCTAGGAACATGTATCCCTGTTGGCGTTTGTGATGTCTGTGTGGGAGGGCAGACTCCTGCCATGTCCACAGTACGGCTAAATGCTCTGGATGGCCTAACAGACTGTCACATTTTTGCTTTATTCTGTTCTTTATTTGTATTTGGTTTCATACAGCTGTGGTTCAGCCTTTCAAATGGTAATGAACTACCGTGTTTTGAGAACTCCTTAAACTGCCTTCCCCCAGGCCTGAAAGATGACCATTGTTTATCATCATGACTAATGGAAATGTCAAACTTTTTCTGCAGAGATTGGTAAAGTACTTTTTGGCTTTTAATTTCTTTAGCCACAGAGGCAGAACTTGTGTTGGACATAATGTCATTGCCAGTGGCTGATACACAGTTGTTCCTGATTCTGCAAGCCTGAAAACATTGCAGATAGAAAATTTTTCCATCTGTGCAGAATTGAGTAAAGACTTCTCTGCCAGTCTCAAGAAATTTATCCATCAGCATAGCCAAGAAAGAAAGGAAGAAAGAAAAGAACTAAGAGTCAGGACAAGTACATGCTTCTCTCAACTCTGCTTCACAGCACCTGATTTCAGTATTGGTGTTTAGCTTTCAGCTTCATGTAGTAGCATTGTCAGCACAGTTTTACAGCCTACAATTCCATATATTATTAATTCCAGAGCAGCATAATTTTACAGGAATATCTAAGTCTTCCGTGCATTCTAAACCACCAGTAATAGTTTCCATTTCCATCAAGGAGCACTGTATTCTGGCATGTGATGTGCAGCTGTTGAATACTATCTAACAGCTGTGTTAAAAGGCAGAAATTCAGCTAGAATGTCAGAATGCAATAACTTGGTTAGAATTAAATCAAAATCTCCAAAAGGAGGCATATGATCTTTTAATTATCAGTTGCTCAACCCTTGGTTTTGGATGACATTGTGGCAAATCAGTGTCCACTGTATCCCTTATAAAAGAATGCATTCAGTCCTAAAAGTGAGACATTACCTCACAGTATCTTCAATAATGCTAATTATCCTTTTATGTAAACATTTTCATGTCATAGGGAAGATACACTTTAGATACAGTTATGACAAAGTGCGCATTACCTTTTTATTAAGCAAGTATTTTCAAAAAAACAAGACCTCTCTCCAGAAGCCTTTTAAGCTCTATTTGAGTCACAAATACCAAATTGCAAGCAACCGTGGGAACATTCTTATTTTACACATTCTTATTTTCCCTCTTTTGATGCTTATCTCCTGCTATGTTTACAGATGACAACCACCCTTCCACAGAGTTCAAAGCCAATTCTTTAAATCACAACCCAGAGACAGTCTCTGTGTCACGTTCGTAGCTGTGTTCTAAATCTGTTTGTTTTTTTCCAAGCATAGGTTACCAGAATTCTACGCAGAGCTTAGTCTATGGCACTGATAGGTCCATATTCCTCTTGTTATTTTTCACAGCCACAATACAGAAGTGGCTCGCAATCATCTCATTTTCAAATGCCCCAGAGGAAAAACATTTGGGTTTAAATGCATTAATTTTTTCCTCTTGCTCTTAATTTGGTTCTTTTGGTCTTCAGTTTCCAAAATCATCCCATTGTCCTTGAAGAGTGCTCTAATAATGATCTTTCTTGATGATGCCTCTTTTTTGCTGTATTAAAAAATTTCATCCTTTCAGCCACTGTAATCAGTTTATCTTACCTGTCAATTCTTCACATAGAAAGGTACATATGTAAGAGTAAATAAATAAATCATGGTGCTAGTTTTATCCATATGAGTCTTAGCCTGAAAGTGCTGCATTTTCAAATGTTTCCACTATTTTTATAAATAATAAAATATTTCAAATACTATCATATGTACATGAAATAGGTTTTTTTTGTAGTTTCATTATTTCACCTTCATCTGAAAAAAATGTGCCTTTTATGAGCACAGTTATCTGTGTTCCTCATTATATAACACCAAGTTTTCAGCTGATTTCTGAAGTCAAACACTAATGTTGCGCCTGCCATTTGTTTACTGTAACAAAAATTGCATGTGTTTACACAAAACTGGAATTTATATTTAAGTGGTTCTCTCTTCACTGTCTGTATATGCACAAAATGCTCTGAATGAGTTTAAAGCTAACCCAGATGCAATTTTCCAGCCTATAGCCCCATTACATGCCTGAAATGTGCCTGAATATTCAGAAGTGGCATATGGGAATGTAGCCAACTGTTGTTCTCTTCCACATTGTCCAAAGTAAATATGTTTTAGACTAAGCTGCATGAACTGACGCTTCACTTACCTTTGTGCTTGCAAAACATTTGTATGAGGATGGATCATAGTTTCTTGATATAGAAAATAAATTGCATACTGAAAATTGAGTCATCTGATAAACTACAAAGGATTTTTTTCTCAGCAAGGATACCATGCTGTGCTTGTTCCCATGCTGTGCTGCACAGAATGGGTTGTGAGCATCCAAGTACCTGTAAATGAGCTGGGTAGGAGTGGAAAGCTGAGATAAGGAGCTCCCTGTTTAGATAGTAAATTGTTCTTTAGTTTTGAAGAGTGAGGTTGGCTACGGAGAATCTAAGAGCTGACTGCAGTCATCATCTCCAGGCAGGAAGCATAGTGGTGGGGAGCAGGAGGTTTCCTTTAAGTGGTTATGTCGTTCCTTCAGGGTGGGCAAACAGATTAAGCAGCAACAGGGACTCCAGAGCACCCAGAGTTGTAACCTGAATTCTGAGGACATCTAGTGGTGTCAGCCCACTGCAGGGACTGGGTTTTGGTTATAGCTGGTGATTTCCCACTTGCGCATCTGTGTTTCAGCCGAAATTTACCACAAAAGCCATTAGTTGAATGTACAGAAAGAGTATCATTCTTCAGCTCAAGTTATCCTAGATTCAACATTGACAGTCCCATTGAGAAGTTTTGAGATTGGATCAAAACCTACAAACTTCTAAATAAATGTTGAACCTTTTCTATTTGCCTTCTGTTTTCAGGACTTTCAGAGCTAAAATATGTTGACCTCTTCTTTGCATCAATAGGGCTAAAAGTATATTTTTGTTACTAAAAGGCTGCTTCCTTAGGTTAATGAATTAATCTAAAAGTTAGAACTCTAAAATAAGAACCCAGTGTCCCAAAATGCCAAAGAAATGCACAAGATTTGTTAATGCTAAGAAACTGTAATCCTAGCACTGCTAACCATTCAAAGACTTTAGGGAAGACCTACTTGCTTCCCTGTGATTCAGGTTTTCAGCTTCCAAAGTGGAACTGTTGGTGTTGCCTCACCTTTTTGAGAGAGAACAAGAATCAATTAGCTGCAATTCAAAAAGGACTTTGATCAAGTGAAGTGATACGTATTACGTGCTGAGCATTGTTACTGACTGTTGCATGATGGCGTATTTTTCAGTGAGCCCTTGATCTGATACTTCCTCCCGAGGAGAAACTGGCATCATGAAACAGAGATTCATTTCATCAGCTCAAATAATTTTGCAGCTTGCTCTGACTACAGTAGGTCTGACTGGTAAGCACACCACTTCCTGAAACTCTTGTTTTTCCTTAAGACACTTTCTTTAGAAAAAGTCTGAGGCTTTACATGATCTGTCCTGATCACCGCTGAAGCAAGTTCCTACTTAAATTACTTTCTTCTGTAGTTTTGTATGACAATTTTGAAAATGGATGGAGTTCTCTTTTCTTTTTATACTATTAATTTAAGGATTGTTTGGTGGCAATACTGAAAGGCACTTGCTCCACCCCTATACTCACTTTATGCCTGTCACCTTCTTGGGAATTTGCATATGATTAGTTACACTATTTGAGATAATTATGTGGAACTTTAATGAAATAAAGATAAGCTTAGGTTGAAAGGTCACAGGCTTTTCATTGAAAAATGTACGTAAGTTTATGGTCTGTGTTCTTGGTATAAGTTAGTGACAAGTAGCCTCAGCAAGAAATATTCTTAAATATATTTGGATTAATAGGGAATATTCAAATAATTAATGAATGCATTCAGGTTGCCAGTACACAAGAAAACTCCATCCAGGCCTTTGATTTTCTTCATTTTATAATTGTCTGACCTATAATTTACCCCAAATATGCACAGAGAGTGGAATTTTAGTTCTGCTGCAAATGGTGAAATTTAATCTTATAATTATCTGAAGATAAAAAATTTAACATTTTAAGGGAAGAACCCCAAAGGTTACATACTTACTTACAATCTTTTTAGTTTAATGTGGAGATAAAGATAAAATTTTGAGTTTAGATTAAAAATTAATTTTCATACTGGAAAGAGAAGCAAAATCATTCTAGTAGCTATTTTAGAACTTTGAGGTAAAATGTATTTACTTTTCTGAGAATATTGATCCTTTTCCTAGGCAGAGTTATTTGCCCAATTCAGTCCATGGTTTCATGCAATTTTATTGACTTAAAAAAACATTTCTTGGTGGACTTATTCAGCAATAGCATCCAAAAGCATTGCCCATCTCCAATATAACTAGCTGGATTTTTGCACTTCCCTAGGTCAATCGTACCCTGGAAAACCTCAGATAATAAGATGTCGTTCTCTAGAAAAGGAAACTTTTTCTTGTTGGTGGAAGCCTGGCTCAGATGGAGGACTTCCTAACAATTACACCCTGTTCTACAGCAAGGACAGGTAACAAGTGGTGCATATATATTCTCTAAGTGTTTGAGTGACGGTTATGACAGACTGAGAGAATGAGAATTCGTAAAGTTGTTTTTATGAATCCATTTTAACCTCAGATAGCCAAAAAGGGCAGCATAGGATCCATGGCTTCACTTGTTGGAAGAAAATACAACCACTCTCAGCCCCAAATCTTCAGCCTGTCCCTCCTGAAACTCATCTACTGAAAATCCCACTTGTCAGAAGATGTGCTGGGAAAAAAGGCATGTTTGCCCATCTTTTCAGGAGGCACACAGCTTTTGGCTGAGTGAGGTCTCCTCTGATCCATGGAGGATCAGGGCACCATGGGACAGCGGGTGTCACATCCCACCACCCCAGCCACGGAGCAGCAGGATGGTCACCTCCTTGGGGACAGGGCCAGGCTGAGGCCAGGCTGGGCTGGGACATCAGCCCATGGTTGTGGCTGGCTCAGGGAGCCTGTGGCTGGGAAGGGCAGGGCTGTGTGGAGCTGGAGACAGCTGAACTGGGGAACTGGGATCAGGCAGAGCACGGCAGGGGCTGGGCAGGGGCAGTGAGGGCTGGCGGTGCCCTTGGGGCCCTGCCAAGGAGCTTGTCCATTACCATGCACACCAAAACACCCAATCGGGACTATAGCCATTGTTCCCCCTTTTGGTTTTGTAGTCAACGGTTCCCAAAACTGAGTGAAATCAGACATGGGTGTCGCATTTCAAAAGTTAATATTTTGGTAAATTCTGTGACTCCCTCATCCTGTTCAGGAATAAAGTGTTCATATGTTTGGTAACTTTACTTAACGTGTGCATCTCTGTATAACTGTACTTTCTTCCTGAAGACAAGAGGTCTTTGAACAAGGACAAGTAAGCAGGGAGGCTCAGAGACTAATTTTTTCTAATAAATCCAGTGAGCTTCAGAATAGATAAGGTAAAGCCTCAGACATCCCTGCTTCAAATAAATATTCCAAATCACTGAGCAGGAAAAGATGCAGATTTTAATGAAGTTACCACACTCAACAATGATTTGAGAGCTTTTATTTTATGAAAGCCCAAATGTTTCAGTCTTGATCCAAAAGTATAAGGAACATTTTAGATCATACCTATCACTGCCTAGAACAGTCCTGCTTAGGGAGGGATGGGAGTGCTTATCCATTTCATTAAATCTGCTGAACCCAGGCATTGCCAAGCACTTTAGACCTGTGCCACAACTGCTTTCTAGGCTCATTTTCTCTAAGGTACAGTTCCCTTTCTCCCATCTTTTCTTTGTGAACTGTGACAAAACTGCCTCAAAACTAAGAAACCTTATTACTGACAATGCATAGAGCATAACAAGGGGACTAAAGTGAATTCTTGCCCAAAATCAGCTGAATCTGGGTTTCTGTAGCTTTTCGCATCTGGGGTAGGCTCTGAGTACATCACCCAGGCCAGCCTTGAGTACAAAGTAATCCCTCTCCTACATATAAAGGCAATAAGTAAGCAACCATGAAGTAATTTTTTTTTAAACATAGTTGTGATGATGGTCATGTTAAAAAGCAGGCAAATTGGCATCAGGAAGGTCATGGAACAGATTTCCTTGAGTGCAGCCACACAGCACATACAGGACAACCAAGGCATCAGGACCAGCTACCATGGATTTAGGAAAGGCAGATCCTGCCTGACCTGCCTGATCTCCTTTCATGACTAGATGGCCCACTCAGGACAGGCTGTGGATGTAATCTGCCTGAACTTCAGCAAAGCCTCTGATAATGTCTCCCAAAGCATTCTCCTGGAAAAGCTGAGAGCCCTCAGCTTGGACAGGAGCACTCTGTACTGGGCTAAGAAATGGCTGCTGGCTGGGCCTATGGAGTGGTGGTGAATGGAGTCACATCCAGCTGCAGCTGCTCACTGGTGGTGTTCCCCAGGCCTCAGTGCTGGGCCCAGTCCTGTTTAATATCTTTATGGGTGATCTGGACGAGGGAATCGAGAGCACCGTCAGTCAGTTTGCAGATAACCCCAGGCTGGGGGCAGTGTTGATGTGCTGGGGGGCAGGAAGGCTCTGCAGAGGGATCTGCACACGCTGCAGCCATGGCCGAGGCCAATGGTGTGAGGCTCAGCCAGGCCAAGTGCTGGGTCCTGCCCCGGGGCCACAACAGCTCCAGGCAGCTCCAGGCTGGGGCAGAGTGGCAGAAAGCTGCAGTGGGAAAGGACCTGGGGGTGCTGATCAGCAGTGGCTGAACAGGAGCTGAGTGTGCCCAGGTGGGCAAGAAGGCCAAAAGCACCTGGCCTGTGTCAGCAATGGCGTGGCCAGCAGGACCAGGGCAGGGATTGTTCCCCTGTACTGGGCACTGGTGAGGCCACACCTCAAATCCTGCATTCAGTTCTGGGCCCCTCACTGCAAGAAGGACATTGAGGGGCTGGAGCAAGTCCAGAGAAGAGCAATGGAGCTGGGAAGGGCCTGGAGCACAAGTCCAGCGAGGACTGGCAGAGGCAGCTGAGGGTGTTCATCCAGGAGAAAAGGAGGTTCAGGGGAGACTTATCACTCTACAGCTCCCTGGAAGGAGGGTGTGCTCATGTGTGGGTCAGTCTCTTCTCTCAGGGCATTGCAATAGGACAAGAGGAAACAGCCTCAAACTGCACTGTTCAGGTTGAACTTCAGGAAGAATTTCTTCACAGAAAGGCTGATTAAACACTGGAATGGGCGGATTCACCGTTCCTGGAGGTGTTCAAGAAACAACTGGACTTGGCACTGGGTGCCATGGTCTGGTTGACCAGGTGGTCAAAGCTTGGCTTGACAACCTTAGAGGTCTTTTCCAACATAAATTACTCTCTGAGCTTGCTGCAAACAAACTAATTAATAAAAGAGCTCTCTGCCATAGGGCGCATCAGGTTCATTTCCAGGGCTAATATACAAAGAAGATATTTAGCAACTTTTCTGATCTAAGTAAATAGTTTTCATTTCCCTTTTACTTGCTTATAAATATTGTTAAAATTTCCTTGTTCTGTCTCTGGAAGTTTCTTTCTATTCTTTCATCAACATATTCCTAGGTATAAAAAAGGGAGTGAAAGCATTCATCAGGAAAACTACAGTAAAAATATTAATGAAGCATTTATGGTAATAGCATTTGTCACAAACTGAAATGTTTCCAAGGGATGGGATTATAGATACATGTCATGTGAGATTATATATATGACTGTATATTTTTATATATATAATATAAGATTATATATAAACATTTCCAAATTCTCTGCTGAACTTAAGCCATTACTAGAGTATTATCTACTTTGCTTCATTTCCTAAACTTTCAACTTTTAAATAATTTCATTTCAGTGAAGAAAAAATCTATGAATGTCCAGACTACCTAACATCAGGTCCCAATTCCTGCTACTTCGATAAAAACCACACTAATCCCTGGACAACATATATTATCACTGTAATGGCAACGAATGAGATTGGAAGTAACAGCTCAGATCCTCAACATGTGGATGTAACTTCCATAGGTAAAAAAAAAAGAATGAAATTGAATACAAGCTAGTTGGAGATGTATGCAGTTTTTAATCCCAATGGTGACAGATTTCTTTCCTCATAATGTGAAACTTGCTATGGAGAAGTATTTTTCAACAGATGATCTAAAATATGCATCCTAAAATTATGTGAAACTGCATTTTAATTATAAATTAAATAACTACATTCTTGATTGTATGAATTTCATTTATGACTATGTATAAATTTTAACTTCAGCTGAAAAATTTGCTTCAGTTCCTAGTTGCCTGCAGTATTTTAATTAGTCTCAATGTAGACTATAAAATTTTCAAATTAAGCTACCTAATATTTCAAATGTAAAAGTCTTTCTGACTGCTGGCATTGAAGTCTTGGAAGGGTAAAAAATAACTGCCTGAGCATTCTACAGTGGTTTTGTAGTATTTTATATTCCTGACTCCATTCTACTTTCTGCACACACATAATATACCCAATGTAATTATAATGTACTTCATTGTTTTAACTATGAAATAGCTGACATTTCACTTTTTCAAGAGTGGCCTAATGAAATTACTATTTATATTTCTTTAGCCTAACAAATTCAGAATAAAGTTTAAGATTTGCTGATACTGTTGGAAATCAGTAGCTAGTTAAACATGTTAGGGAGAAAGGAAAAATAAAAGGCTTTTTACTATTCTTTTACAGAAGCACTGAATTATCTGAAATGAATGTGATGGCATACAAAACTATAAAGGAGGTGTCTTTGCTTAGAGAAAATGAAATCATTAATGGCACACTTTTTATTCATTTATACAGTTCAGCCAGATGCTCCTGTGAACCTCTCTCTAGAAACAAACACGTCTGCTAACATGTCATACCTTTGGGCAAAATGGTCTCCACCTCCATTAGCTGATGCCAGCTCTAATTCACATGTATATCACTATGAGCTACGACTAAAGCCTGAGGAAAAGGAAGAGTGGGAGGTAAGGGAAGAGTATATTTGTTTTATAAATGCTCTGTTCAGTGAATTCTCTTGTCTCAATTTAACTAATCCTATAAAAATATTAGTTGGTGTAAGGATAGAAAAATTTATGTATCCAAATCTGATTAAAGAAAGGAAAACACTGCAGTGCTCTGTAGAGATCATGAAATTCAACATATTTACATAATCATCCTAATGTCATATGTGACAAAACCCAGTTATCATCGTCCTTGTCAACATGATCAGTTGGAGGCAACCTGGCCCTAAGAAATTTTGGTTTCCTACTCATACACACCATTTTCATTGACATTCCCCACCTGTTGACATATTTCAAGGCATCAGCTACAGTCCTGCTACAGCTGAGTTTTCAGGAGAAAATATCATTCTTAAAGTTATAGTCACGTGTCCTCAGTGGTACCTAGCTTGTTAATGCCTTAATGATGGAGCAAGCTATGCATTTTGAAATAATTCTGAGGAGAAATTAGGAAGGTCTGAGAAAGTCACTTAGACCACTGAGCAGAATTTCATAGGGGTGGTTTATATGTGAGCTGGACTACCTAAAGCATTCCTTGCATTGTGGATCTGACATAGTACTACGAAGTCTACGGTTTAATACATTCTTGAGTATCAGAATCAGCAGTGACTTTTCCTGCTAAATCACTGCTTTTGCTTCTTTGTAAATCTTATCTAATAAACACCCAGCTTAAATTCCTGACTTTCAGAAGTCAGTAACTCATGCCTGTTCCTTTATGGTTTGTTTGTTAAAATGGTCCAATTCTTTGTTATTTTCGCAGTCCATTTTCTTTTCCAGACAGTATCTGTAGGAATGCAGACACACTACGAGGTGAGCAGCCTGCAAGCTGGGGCAAAGTACATTGTTCAGGTGCGTTGCATGTTAGACCTCGGAGAATGGAGCGAGTGGAGCTTGGAAAGACGCATTCGGATCCCCAAAGGTGAGCGGATGATTGCTACTCTTAAATTGTGGCAGGTTCAATGTTGTGAAGGGGCCTAAATGGCAGTCCTGAAAACCTGGCTTCTCGCACAGATACTTTGTAGTGCTCAGTGCATTTTACCATCCTTTCTGTGTAATTGCTTTGTTGGTCTTGTTGACTCACTCAGGATCCTCTGCTGAAACTGGCTGTGACAAACAAGGTGGGATTCACTAGGAAGTCACTTCTGATACAGGCGTGCCTAAATAATTTATTGTCCCTGTCCCTTTATTTAAAAATCATGTTGGTTTTATCTGTAGCTATAAATATTGGGTAATGTTTTTTGTATAAGAGCCTGGACTGAAAGCACTGATGTGTCTAGCAGAACATGACACTTACAGATACTATCACGTGGAAGTCACTATCTGTGCTTTCTTGGATTTGAGGAGACACACTAAATATGCATGACATCGTATCTTGACAACAAGCCTCTAGCCAAATTTTCTCAAAACTTTTTCTGTTACTAGGTGTATTATTCATTATTTGACATGGAGATTGCTGAAGTACTGTTAATAGAAAAATATGTTTTAAATGTCCCATTTTCAGATCTGCTTTTAGGCAATTAGAAATTTGGAAAATCAATGCCTCTGCTCTACATAGTAGGAAATATATATTATTGATGTAATAGGACCATATTTTTGCCACAAATACATAACTGCAAAAATTTCAGTCACTTCAGGGTTTTGAATAGCATCATCCTATTCAAAATTTTAGCATTTTTCTCTGCCCAACTCTTAAGTGCTGTGCTTGAAACTATAAAAACTTTCTCAGGAACAATCATGCAAGTAGCCTGAGCACTAAACATAACAACACTACTATGAAATATGAGAGCTGCTTCTTTCTGTCTCTGGAGTACTTCAGAAGAAAATTACTGGCAAGAACATAAACAAATAGACAAACATTTACGTTCTTTTTTTTTTTGTCTAAAAGCCAAAGCAAATGACAGCATACCTTTCAAACAATCACAGTCATCTTAAAACACACCTTTTGAAGAAAAAAATTGCTTTTGCCTGTAATGGTTCAAGCCCAGCTGGCAGCAAACCATCACACAGCTCCTCACTCATACCCCACCACGGTGGAACAAGGGGAAGAATCAAAAGTATTACCTGTGGGTTGAGATAATTGAAACAAAGTATAATGTAATACTAATAATTGTAGATAGTGATGATGATCATGATAATGAAAGGAGAACAAAAAATTATGGACAATACAATTTCTCACCTCCTGCTGATCAGTGCCAGACCCTGTTCCTGAATGCTAATTGGTACCACTTATGGGTAACTCCCAAATTTATATACTGAAGATGCTCTGTGGTGTGGAGTATCCCTTTGGTCAGGTCACCTGTCACAGCTCTACTCCCTCCCAGCCTTTTTTTTCTGTTTTGTATCCCTTCACTGACAAAGTAGGAGCCATAAAAATGTCCTTGGCTTAGAATAAATGTGACTTAGGAACAAAATATCCCTATATTATGAAGATTATTTTCATACTTTACCCAAACAACAGCTACTGAAGAGAAATTAACTCTATCCCAGATGAAACCAGGACAGCATAGAAAATAGATTGGACAGTATATTTTAAATAATTTTGTAGAGCCTGCTATGACAGTATTTCAACACTCCTTATGAGATTTTGGGGCAGAAGAAAGCCACAGACAGAAAACTAAAACAGTTCTTCCATGTGGCTGCAGTGAGAGAGAATTCTGAATGCAGGTGGAAGTAGCAAGTTGTTGCCCTAACCAGTGAACAGTCCCTCCTTTCCTGTGCTACTATGAACCAAAACTTTTCTTTTTCCCTGTTTTCCTGTTGTCTGCTTGTCACTGTTTTATGAATTCAAAGCGGACCTAATGAATTAAACTTAATAATCAGTTTATTTATCTCTTACAGAACAGTTACCTCCTGAAAAGCCTACAATAATAAAGTGCCGTTCTCCTGAAAAGGAAACATTTACTTGTTGGTGGAAACCTGCTTCAGACGGAGGACTCTCAACCAACCACACTTTGCTTTACAGCAAAGAGGGGTAATGAGCTCTGTGTAGTTATTCAGTGTTTTATTGGAAGGACCTGGAAAATCAGTCCTCATTGGTTTCTTATTTAGGGAACTGCCACTTTCTGTAGTCTGCACTTTAGTCCAGTGGCACATTCTGGCATAACACTAAAGCAGCAACATACTTAAGACTGAAATCTTAAATTTTGATCTTTTTATAATTCAGGTGAATTATTGGGAATTCTGTCTTGAAAGTTGCCATTGCTCAGCAACTGCATATTAGTAAGCAATACAAATGTACAGTCCTATGACTCTTCAACTGTGCAGTGTTAGAAATAAAACTTTCCAAAATGACCAGATCTTAAAATTTTTGTCTTCTGATAAGGCTTATTTTGCACCAGTATTCATAGGCCATGAATCCCTCCTGGTTTCTGTAGTAATCTTCCCTTGGAACTTAGTGGTAAACATCCATTTTTAAGAAAGAGTCAATAGTATTTTTTTTAGTCCTGTGAACCTTTTTTAGGTCCTTTTTGGTTCACTTGGTACTGCTCAACCTTGCAATGACCTAACTAGATACTAAACTCTGTAACTGTCCACTGAGACCCCACTCTTAGAGGTAAAATATGGATACTGGTCCAGCCAGGTATGGCAGAGTAAGACACCCACATCCACAACTTTCTGTTTTGTTATTGTGCATCTAAGAGGAGCATGAAAACAACTACCTACTCAACCTTCTCTCCTACCCCTCCTCTGACTTTGCGGAGCTTGGACATGGATGAGAGGAGAGGTACAAACTAGATTTTGGTTTTTTATGAACAAGGGATGAAAGACCAAACAAATCCTGAAATCGTATTAGTGTAAAGTGCAGAACTCCTATAAGTGTGGAATGAACATTGGAAATACATAATTTTTAATAGATGGGTTAGAAGACTTCAGCAATCCCTTTTACTGAGTCTCTGGAACATGTAAGCACTCTCGGCTGTGCAGTGGACTGTGGCTTTCAGAGAAGTAAGAGCTGTGCTCTACTAGCCCAGAGCTGCACAACAGCATAAATTCTTCAGGTTTTGTTGTGTTTGCTTTGTTGGGAAAATGCTTAGTACAGCCTCTGGGACTGTCCAATGACACTTTAGTCTGGAAGCAGTTTTGTGATTTTCTTCACATTTTTCACATGAAAAATCAGATCCAGCCCTAAATAATGCTGAAGTACTAGTAACCAAAATCAGGTATTTCAGTCTGTGTAACCTAATCACTGGGATTCTTTCATTTCAGAGAAGAAAAAGTTTATGAATGTCCAGATTACAAAACTGCAGGCCCCAATTCGTGCTACTTCGATAAAAAGCACACCTCTTTCTGGACCATATACAATATTACTGTGAGGGCAACTAATGAAATGGGAAGTAATGTCTCTGATCCTCATTATGTGGATGTGACTTATATAGGTAAGAGTTAAAAAGTAGTTTCTGTGGAATGAAATAATTCACAACTATGGGTTTTGACACAAGAATTTTAATTCCAGCTCTCCTCATATGTAGTATTATATCCAAGTTAAAAACTTGTACAAATAAGATATTCCCTGGTGTAATAACAAATAAACATTCATCCCTTTACCATTTTATTTTCAGAAGAAGCCAAAAATGCTGAAAGCTTTAAAATTATGTTCAGATAACCATTTATTGGTTTTCCATATTTCTTGTAGTCAAACCCTAAGAAATGTCATCCAGCTAAAATCTTTCTTTCACCGTACAAGCAACTGAAATAAATTTGATCTTTTAACTAATAATACTTAAATCTGATTACCTAAAAGTAGTTTCCAGACCCAAGAGAAGCTGCATTAGTGCTTTTTATAGCATTGTACTGATAATCTCTTTCTCAGACTTTTTCTACAGAGAGACTGTGGACAAGTAATTAGGGTTTTATCTAAGGGAACGGAACATTATCCTTGATAACCATTTTGTTGTCAAGGATCTGGCTGCCAGGAGTCTGGCAACTGGAAAAGGCTGCTGGAAAAATGGCTTTGTATTTTACCTCCATGCCATGACCTGATGAACCTTTGATCAGACAGTAGTAAAATACATGCACAATATGCAGAAGCTCTGCCTCTGAACCAAGGACGATGCAAGCCTGACTGTAGCAGAAACCTGTGTTCCATTTTGGTTTATTTTAGATACACAGACAGAGCTTTAATAGTGCTGTCTTAGTTTACTTTTAAATATCCTTATATACGAGCGTGGGGATCATGCTGTTGTGTTTTCTGAATGTGAAAGATGGAGGGGGCAATCTTCATCAGCTACATCCATGTTTTCAGCATTCCTAAGTATTTCTGCCAAGCTTTGATAAGATTATGGTAGAACACAACTTTCATAACACAACATTAAAGATGTTAACTTTGAAATATAGTTGTGGGGAAAAGTAACAATAAATGGTAGTGTAAGAAAAAATATTTTTTATTATAAATGATTAAGGCAAATCTCAAAAATTGAACATATTTGCTACTATTCAGGGAGTTTTTTTAAATTCGTAAATCCATACTTACTTTATCTGAAAACTCTTGGATTCTGTATTCTGATATCAGTTCTAAATTACTAGACATAATAGAGATGGCAACTCTTCACTCATATCACTTTATAATTCTTCCTAAGCTGCAAGGAGAAAATCATTTAGATTCTTATTGACAGTTCTTTTATTTCAACAGTACAGCCAGATCCTCCTGTGAATATAACTCTGGAATTAAAAAAGTCCATAAAAAGGAAACCATATCTGGTCCTGACATGGTCTCCACCTCCACTAGCTGATGTCAGATCTGGATGGCTTACCCTTGAATATGAATTGCGACTAAAGCCTGAAGAAGGAGAGGAATGGGAGGTAAGGATGTTGCAAGTTTTTGCTAGATATTGTTTTCTGACAAGCTAGATTTTGTCAGCCAGGTGCCGTGCCTGAATGTAATGAAGTAGATGCACTAAATAGTCCATAATTTTTCAAAAGTGCTTGTGTGACCTATGATTTCCTGCTGAGAACACAGGTATCTCAGATGCTGCTGTACAATAGCAGGGGATAAAGTACTTGTTTTTAATTGTGGTCATTATTTATTAATCATATTGGCATTGTAGCGTAAATTGTTCATTCTCATTTAGTCAGGTTTCTTTCATGATAATTTGTTCTTAACCACACGCACTTCTTAGAGTACAAAAAGCTCAGTGACATCATATAAAATAATTCAAATTTATATAAATAGCCATTAGGTGGTAATTGTAATGGCCACACAATAATAGTTATTTTCTATAGCCAGGATCTACAACTCAGACAACTGAGTGGAAAATTAAAGACTCCAGCTATTGTTATTTGACTTCATCCCCTTCTTGTCTGCAATACTTCCAAACAACCTCTATATCTCCTCCCTCCTTCCCCCTCTCACTGCACTTCCCAGCCCTCTGGCCTTTGCAAGTCCTACTTTGTACTACCCTGTGCCTTTCCTCTTCCTGTCACTATTGCAATCCCCACCATTACCACAGCTCTTCCCCTACTTGCCATATGCTCTTGATGTCTTTTTACAGCAGTTTAATTTGCACTGTATACCAGAGCCAGATCTCATTCCCAGCTACTAGAAAGCTAAACTATAGAAATAAAATAAATGTATCATTATTCCTTGTCTGCTAAACAATTATTAAGAAAAGCTATCTAGACTCATTCTATGTTCCCATCTTGATTACCAAAACCTTAGCTGTGACTTTTATTTGATTTCCAGACTGTTTTTGTTGGACAGCAAACACAATGTAAAATGTTTAGTTTAAATCCTGGAAAGAGGTACATTGTGCAGATTCACTGCAAACCAGACCACCACGGATTGTGGAGTGAGTGGAGCCCAGAAATGTACATTGAGATCCCTACTGGTGAGTGGTCAGACATCCCTTCAGTAATTGTTATTACAAGCCAGTTTGTGTTATATTTTTGTTAGTTAGCTGTTTGTGACACCCATGCAGATCCCTTAGTTTCCCTAGGACAGGCAAGAACATCATTGCTAAGGTAACCAAATCCTTATCATCTCTGCACCATACCCACTTAACTTTACCCTTCATTACTTTATGATAGAATTAAGAAGGTGAACAAATTTCTTTGCTTATTTAAACCATGTCTTTTCTGTCTATTCCCTCATTTGTTCTCTTTATGGTAGTTTTTAATTAAAAGAACATTGGCAACTGCATTAAAACTGTGACACAGACAACAAAGAGCAATTGCCTTCAGACAGTAACAGCTCTTCATTAGTCTTTATCTGGAATTAAAGCACTTCAGTACAAAAAAGTGTTATGTTACAATAAAAATCTTTAGAAAGATCTAATCCTAGGTCACTTTACCCAGCATTTAATTAATTGTATGATATGTATTTAATAATGAAATTACTACAGTTTTAGTACAACTGGATTTGAACCCAATCTTTAAAATTGGCTGTGACAAAATTTTCCTCTTCATGCATTTTTATATAATTTTTCCAAGACAGTTTATTTCCTGTGCAATACCATTAGTAAAATTTATATTCATTATTTGATATTATAGGGACGGTTGAGATCCATCTGTGCTGGTGAAGGCCTCTAGATTCAATACCAAATTTGGCAGATTAGGCCAATTTTTAAAATAAAAGTAACTTTCAAGGTGTTTTTGCATGTTGACTATGCATATGCTAGATGCATATGCTAGATGCATGTCCTTAAATAATTCTGTTTGTTTCTTAGACTTTAGAGTAAAAGATATGGTTGTGTGGATCATCGTTGGTGTCCTGTCATCTCTTATATGTTTAATCATGAGCTGGATAATGATTCTGAAAGGGTACAGGTAAGTCCCCATTTCACAATTGCACAGTCCAAAATCACAGAAAACTTTTTAAAAATACACTTCTAGTATTTGATTCAATTTTCTATGGCATTTCTCTTATCTTATAAACCACTAATACATATCTAATACCACTGTACAAATTTGACTTAATTTGCAACTGACAAAGCAGTATTTCTGCTCCTTAGGAAAACCAGGTTAATTTCTCAGTTGGTAAAGACTTGTCTCTATTAGATCTGACTAATCTTGGTTAGTCATGTAATATTCAGCAAACATTACTCGTCGTATCCTTGTTCCTTTAGAAGACAAGTCTTTGGGGTTTTTTCATAATTTCCTAAAGTAAACAGGATTATGTCATGAGGCTGTCCTTCTGCCCACCTCTCTGTCAATTTCCCAAATAATTTCTTACCATGTTGGCTAATTTCAATCAAATTTGAAACAGAAAGATGTTGCAAAGATTATTGCTTTTGTTCAAGTCTTGCAAAAAATACTGGCTGAGTAGAGAAAGGCATAGAAACTGTGCTTGGAAAGGCCACGTCCTTCACCATAAATCCTGTTTAGCAGTAGTCTGCTGACAGTCAAGGATGCACAGACAGGCCCACCAGCCCTCCTGAACTGTGCCCCACTTCCCTGTTTCTTGGCCAATGATGAATTTACAGTGATATTAGAGAACTGGAGGTTAAGAGACAGGTAATTTTACTATTCCAGTTGATTAACTTCTGCACTGCTGGTGTTTTTTGTAAATACATCTAAGGGCACTTTATGAACTGTAACTGGACTTGTGAACTACTCAGCCTGAGAGGCAGACAGGAGACAAAGGTCAGACTGGGATGTATAAGATATGGGAGAAGTGTTTAAAATCTCAGTCATGTTCTGAGGAAATGAGAGAATAAATAGTGAGAGAGAGCCCATATTTACACCTGGTGTATTTGGTCTGGGTTTTTCTAGAATGATGGCCTTTATCCTACCACCAGTTCCAGGACCAAAGATAAAAGGCATAGATACACATCTGCTGGAGGTGAGTACCACAGCTAACAAAATAATTCACCATTACTCGCTTTTGCAACTTATGTACTAGCAAATACAATTATCATAGTAAAGTGTAAAATTGTTTCAATTAATCAGTGTTGAAAATAAACAGCACTTTCAGGCTGATCATGTGGAGGGTATGTGTGAGTCAGAGTTTTGCCTCGCACTTGTAGCAGGAGGGTGTTTAAGAACAGGGGTTGTGACTGCACTGTCTCCTGGGACACGAGGAAATGTCTCTGTGAACTTCCTAGTAGTTCTTACAGACGATGCTGTCCTCAATCTCAGGCCATGCTGAAGAGGCAGGACATGTCTGCACTATCACTCTCCTCCATTTCCTTCTTGCTAAACTCAGGAGACCCATACCTGCCAAAAGCTCCCTGCTCCTCCCACTTTAGAAATATAAATTTTGGGATTGTATCTCCCCACTGAGGAAACTCAGGGATTTCTCTTCCCTTCTTTCAATATTTTCTGCAGCAGTAGAAATCAGGTTTAGGTCTAGTGATGTTGAAGTGTTTGTATATCAAATATGTAGATTGTTCACACTTGTTCTAGTCAGATAAACCCTAAGGTTGACAATGAAAAATTGTATCCTCTTTATTATACCTTCAGACAGGAAAATCTGAAGAATTACTGAGTGCTCTTGGTTGCCATGGTTTCCCTCCAACATCAGACTGTGAGGAACTACTGATAGAATATCTGGAGGTAGAGGACAGTGAGGATCAACAGCTCATGCCAAGTCACGACACTCCCAGTAAAAACACAAAAATTATACTCAAGGAAACAGACAGTGACTCAGGCCGAGGGAGCTGTGATAGCCCTTCTCTGCTCCCTGTGAAGTGCAGGGAATCCCGCACCCTTCCATCCACTCTTCAAACACAAGATGTAAGAGCTAAAGAAAACAAAGGAGGAAAAGGGATCTGGGAAACTCGGTGCCCAGCCTCCGAACAGAAAACACTCCCTTGTAACAGTGAGAGTACAAAGTCGTGCACGTGGCTTGCGGCTCAGTTACCTAGCAGTCAGCCTGCTATGTTTGCCTACCACAGCACTGTGGAGGCATTCAAGATAACACTGACGACCACAAATGTGAACTCTTCGCCAGTTTTGGTGGGAAATGAAGAAAACCATCAGTCGCTATATCCTATTGCTGAAACAGTCTATGATGATGTAGAAAAGAAAAGTGAGATGGAGAATTCCAAAACTGACCAAACCACAGTGCAGGTCAGACAAAACCAACATAATGACAAGTCACCTTTCCTGAATCCCAAACTAATGGACTATGTAGAAGTTCATAAAGTGAGACAAGATGAGGAACCAACGCTATTACTGAAACAGAAAGAAAGTAGTGGAAAGACCAAAAAATGCACTGTTCCAGGAACCAGTAAAGAATATACCAAGGTCTCAACAGTTGTAGACCATCACATTTTAGTATTATTGCCAGAGCAGCGCACACAGCACCCACCTGTATCTCAAGAACCTGTAGCAGAAACATCTCAGAACCCTCAGCAAAGTCAAGTTGAGAAAAACACAAGCTACAGCACGACAACCCCAAGCAACCCCACAAGAGACACCAGTGGATCAGACTACATGGACCCATCTTCCTTTATGCCCTCCTTTAAATAACTTTTTAGTACAGCACATATGTAGCGGGTACATCCAGTAAAACAAAATCACATAGCAAACAGTCCTTTAAAAAAGCCTAGTCTCCAAATGCCTAGCCTCCTGTGTATATTGCACAGCTAATAAAATTATCTGTGGTTGAGGTAACAGTCATGGGAGTAAATCCTGGATCATTAACACATGTTTCTGACACAGTGAAATGAGGAAATGGATCTTGTATGTCATGAAAAATACATTATAAAATAATTATTCAGCTCTGCAAAACTTCTGTTAGTTGATTAAGACTAAGGAAATACTGCAGAATCAATGAAAATGAATATTGTTATGGGTCAGTCAGCAAACCATAGTGAACTGAGCAGTTCCTACATCAGATAAATCATTGCACAACAGTATTCTTACCTACAATGTATTTTCTTCTGAGTGCGTTCTGACACTAGATTAAGTTTTCTTTATCTTTTTCTCAATTCTTGAGAAAAGAGGAGCTCCTGTATATGACAAATCATATATAAAAGAGAATGTATTCTACAAATTACATTAAAATAACAAATTCTTCTAAATATATTTTTGCTTTGTTTCAATGTGACAGAAAACTTTGCATCCCATGCATATCCCAGTCCTGACAAACCAAAATGAAAAAAGCAGGATAATATCAGATATACTGCCTTACTGTATATAATATACAATTCTACTTTAATATAAGCCCATATGTTTAAAAATGTATTTTTAAAGGCTATTTTTCTATTACCAAAAATAGAGCAAAATAAAATATTTTTTAATTTCCCAATGCTATTTAGCTACTTAGGAAGTTTTCTCTCTCCTTCTGCTGAGGCAGTAACAAGTAAAGCTATGATTTCTATACAAAGCATAAAATTAAACTTTATACTAATTAAGAATATGAAGAAATTTTTAAACTATATTTCTAATATATTTCAGATATATTGCTATTTGAATTGTAAATTATTTCTTTCACAGGTCTTTTATTACCTGTAATTATATAATTAAAATAGAATTTAGGTTTTGAGAGCAGAGCTTCTCTCCCTTTGAATTTGTACTCTGATGCCAATTGTAAATGGAATGGGATTCTCCTGTATCCTGCACTTTTCTCTGAGCCTGGAAGGAAAGGTTGAAGTCAGATTTTTCATAATGAATTTATGAACATCAGTTTTGGAACACAGCCTCCAAAGTCGAAGATAAGAGGCATAAGGTCTGAGTCAGAGCCCTACAGAAACAGCAGTGGGAATGAGGAGTGGAGTCCGTGTGCTTGGGCTGGATGTGTGTCCCCAGAACAGCACTGGGTTGCATTATATGCCATGTATACAAAGACAGAATCCAAATGGTACTGCAGTGGCTGGGAAGTTACTGTGGTCCTTCCTTCTCGAAACAAAAGTTTAACTTATTTCAGGAAAGTATGATCATATGATGACTGATTATAAGTGGGCCAAGTATTAAGCATCACTAGCTCCAGGGCAAACTGGAAACTTAAGATGAGGGAATGATCCAGTACCTGTGAAGGAAAGTGTATTTGAAAGGTGGGCTCTCTTCTGTTCTTCTCCTTCCTGAACAGCTTTACTTCTCTCCATATTTTTATGATTTTATGTACTGAGCCAGCCTTCCTGTGGTATCAGGTACCTGCTGCAGAGCCAGACAAATGAGAATTTCAGATTTTGAAGGTCCTAGAAGGCCACATCTAATTCAGTGAATCAGATTCTCACCCCTTACCTTCAAAGCCATGGAACTGCTCAAGGGCAGATTAGTCAAGCTGCCTAGCCTTTCCACAGGCAGGACTTCAGAGTTTAACTAACTATCTGTGTGTCTATAATCACATGTGGTAGTGTAGACTGTAACATTAGGGTGGCATCAGATTTAGAGCCTATGTCCTCTCTACAGGCAGCTGCCCACTCTCAGAGGCTGATCAGAGCAGGCTGCATTCTCTGCTGAAGGTGTGGGAAGGTATCTTAGACTCTTAATTCAACCACTTATTTAACACGTGAAGATCTGAAGTGGCTACTTCAGATATCAGCCAAACATAAATCTCTGTTTAGTTATAGTTAACGGAACAATTTTACCATAGAGACACTGTTTGTGGCATACCTTACAAATTTCTAGAGATGCTAGAAGTACTGCAAAGAAACATCTGAGTTATGAGGAGACTTGTGTGTGTGTGTAAGTATGTAAGCTGATAAAATACTGTGTCTGACAGTGTTTTATTCACCCTTCAGTTTTCTGACTGAATCTGACGTGGCTAATATGATCAGACACACTCTCTCTCTTTACATAGATAGCCATGTCTATGTTGTTTCCTACACCTAGTGATGTGCATAAAAATATGCTGCTATGCGCCTTCTGGGATGTATCTAGTGATGCACAGAGGCTGTAGTATCTTATCAAGCCTACAGCCTAAAGATGTTCCTTATAGAGTAAATTTCTTAGGTTAGAACATAACTGACTACCCAGGTGTACAACAGCAACAGGCTGCTCCCCTCCTATCTTTTTACCTGAGGTTATTTTCCGCCTGAGGCAAGCAGGCACAACATTTAGCAGATTTTAAGTGTATGATTCATCCTGCCTAACCATAGGCATGTGTGCCTCCAATAATCCACACAGAAAGAGAGTCAAAGAGTTCCTCTGCTTTGTCATAAATGAGTACTGAAACTGCAAAATAGTTGTAGCCTAAATTACATCGTGTGGTGTTGAGCATCGCTCACCTTTGCTGATCAATGTCTCAATATGCCATCATGGCTCTCTGTGAAAAGGGAAAGTCACCCACAGTGGAAAAGGGTCATTTGCTTGCTGCTTTAATGTTTTGGGGGATTTGCTAGCTAAATGCAATTTGAACACATTGTCATAAATATATTTAATTCTTGAAGCTGAACAAATGTGCAGATAGATTAATTTTTCCTTGGATATGCTTGTATTTTCCAAAACACCTTGTTATTTCCAGTGGCAGAGCTTCTGAAAGTGACCTTAATCATCTGAAAGTACATTAAGAAAATAAAAAACTAATGTTCTGTAAAACCAAAATAACCTTCAGATAAGTGTTTGGTCCTTTGAATGTTCAAATAGGTAATTCTTTCTGTTTGCAACAATATTTTTGCTTGCAGCTCCTTAAGTATTTATTAGGAAGTACATGAGTTTTTGCAGCAGTTCTACACAGTCAATCAGTGTAAAATTATGACACACCAGTGGGGAAAAACAGGCTCTTGACAGCTTCTTTGCTATCCAGAGGGATAAAGTATACAACACAATTAACCCCAGGAACAGGGATTAACCCTCTAGCTCTTGCACCATTAGTATAATTGCTCGCTTGGAATAATTATTTCAAGAATGTGAATGATGTTTTCAATGTCAAAGTTATCCATGTGTCATTTATAGTGTGAATTATTTCGTAAGAGCATAAAAGCCCTTAAAAGGAAGCATAAAGACTCTTCTAAATTATTAGTTTTATAAAATTCCTACAATTGAACATATATATTTTAATTAATTACCTTTCCTTCTGACTCAGACTAATTTTATTAACATTTTTCCATCGGTATTGGCAAATACGATTCATTATCATAGTTTTTTTAATTAATTTTTTTTTAGCAGAGACATGTTTGATGTACAATTTTAGTGTCTCTGTGTAATATTTCAGACCTTTAAAGAAATACAAAGTAATGAATTGGCACATGTGCTCGCAAAACTCAGTGTCATATATGCTGAGGACTTAAGATTGGTCTTGATGATACTATGTAACTACAAAGATTATTTAATAAAAATGCAGTTAAATCACCTTATATAATATTAATAAGAGGATATATGTGTTTATGGAACAAACTGTAAAACAAATATGTAACAATGATTTATGTTAAACCAGTGAATTCTGTAGTATATCTGTCTGTGTGTCTATGTTTAAATGGCTGAAAAATAGACAGCTGCTTTAAATGTCATTCAAGTATTCAAAGTGTAGTAGCAGCAGGTGTTCAAAACGATTAAGCAGATTTTTTTTGTGCTCTCTGAAGCATTGTATATGTGGGGTTTACATCATGAAGCCTGTAAGTGTATTTTGTAATTTCATGGTAACTGTAGAAAATCTGAAGGTGTTGTGCAAGGAAACTGAAGTCATGTAAGCCAGTTGATAGACATCAGACATCTTCTACAAAGCCATAAAGACAATGAAGTGAAAAAAGTGTCATGAGATCAGGCATCGCATTCTCAAATAATTGCTACCTCAGATTTTTTTTTTTTGCTCCCTTTAAAATGCAGGCAAAAGCATTTTGTGTGTAAAATTGTGACTCATTCTATCAAGATTTTTTAAAAAATCTAAATTGTAAGTTCACATCATTTTGGTTAATGAACAGCTTGCCATGGAATCATCACTCGTGTGGCAGCAGTAGTATGAGGATGGGATATTTGAGATGTGTAGCAAAACTAAACGTTTTTAATATGGAAAAAAATCCTAAAGAAAATTCCATATAGTAAGAAAATCCTTGCTGCCCAGATTGGCAGTCAAGCATCAGTCCCATCCCTGACCTGAAAAGCTTTTTTCCACTACTTGTATAATGAGATCCTCTCATTCTGGATCTCAGCCACGGAACTTAGTATCTACCAATACTTGCTGTTTAGAATTACCTGTTTTCAACTGAGTTCCTAGGAAGCAAATATTTCAGTTCTGTTTCTAAATTAGCAAAACTGGAGAGCCCTGCTCTCAGCTATATCAAACCCTCACACTAAAATCAGGCTCCAGTTCCTGTGGGTGTGGAAAGATGCACTGAATTACATTAATTTGAACCATCTCATGGCCCCGCCTTGAAAACCATTTTGCAAGAAATCAGGGATTTTCTTCATTTTTCCACTGTATGTCAAGCAGGAAAATAAAGATAAATGAATGCCTAAATGCATAATACATGGGGATATAAAGAGCTTAATTATCTTAGAACCATAGAATTGTTTAGGTTGGAAAAGACCTATAAGGTCCTAGAGTCCAAATGTTAACCCAGTTCTGCCAAGCCCATCATTAAGTGATGGGAAGAGGGACAGGGTTGCTGCATGTGGCAGAATGGAAAAGGAGTACAGTCACTATGGGATCATACATGGTGAATGACAAGGAAAAAATTGCATTTTGACTACAGCTGAGAAGCAGGAGGAAGAATAGAGCATGGAAGCAAAAGAATCAAATGTCAGAAAAGACAGTAAAAAAAGAGAACTAAAAGGAATGAGAGGAGTGATAAGTGAGTTAGTGAGAAAAAAAAAAAAAGGAAAGGAATACCTTTATATCAAAAGTGGGAATATGCACAGCTACCTGGTATAGTCCACAAAAGCAGTAAAACCTTATGAAATGCTAAAAAGTTGGCAAAATGCTGAAATCAGCTACTATGGATCCAGCTGTTGCATATGAGCAGAAAAATTCCTATACATGAGAAGTGGTCATTCATTTTCTACTAGTTACAGGATTTTTCTTCCCCATATCTGACATTGGTCCCAGGCAAACACAAAACTTGATGAGCTAGCCTCTGCATCTGATCTGCTGTTGTATTTCCTACATTCCTGAGGGGCAAAAATCAAGAGATATAAAATGTACCACACTGTTTTTAGAAGCAACCTCCCATTTTTCAGACAGATATACAGGTGAGGGTTTTTATCCATTTACATTGTCCCTTCTACATGCCTACCACTCTTAAGCATTGTTCTGTTTTTATTTAGTATATATAATGCAATGACCTAGAAGCTCCAAGAGAAAAAACACTTTGGGGATATTACTAAGCAGTCTCTTGGCATTTCTGGGCATTGCTTTAGTTTATACCTGTGACAATGTATCTGTTAATATTTTCTTTAGTCGGAAAGTCTCTATCTTGGTGATAAATTCTGAATATTACCAAGTTAGGCTTAAAATACATCTCTTCAATATGTTAAGTTTCTAAGAGGCAGTATTATATTTGTTGGAAGTAGCTAAGAAAAATACCTGAATTAGTTGTGTGGCCTCTTACAATGCTGACATACTAAAAGCTGACCATATACTCAAGATGTTGATGTGTAGAGCAGTTAGATATAAAAAAGTCTTTTTATATATATTCCTCTTTTTGGAAGGTTTATTGTCTTTTTCTACTCAGTGATGCTGCTTTTCTTGGATCTTGACATTATTTAACTTTTTTTTTTTTTTTAACAATGCTGCTTTTGGATCTATTTTTGTGAGCTGCTGAGTACCTACACCTCATTTTGACATCAATAAAAATTGAAAGATTTCATTTCAGTTCCTGCAATGGTTAGTTTTAGAGACTGGTTGCACTCAGTAGAATTTTTAGAGAATGCTGAATATCATTGTACAAGTCACCTGTAGAAAATACCCCTTATGTAAGACAGAAAAACATCCATGCCTAGAAAAAGGCAGATCTTTCTACACGCAGAACTATAATGATGTCAGATCATATTTTTTAATATTCATAATGCTATAGACTACTCTTAATTCTCATCCCTATGTCTTTCATTCCAAAAGGGAGAGGAGACTACTGTCAGCTATACTCAGAAAAAGCTCCTGGGCTGCTTTAGTGCTATTTTTCATTTTAGAGAGTATTTTTTATTCTAACTACAAAAACAGTTCCTCATCTGAAATAACGCAACTATCAGTCTCATATATGTGTTATATTGCTCAGAGATACTCAGCACTATCTCAGCATCTGAAATCTTTATGTTGTGCTTTGTGTATGTTTTAGTCATTTTGTAAGTTATAGCAATACTGAGGGCACCATAATGAAAAAGTACAGCCCAGAAAAAAACATGTTAGCAGTCATTAACTGATTGTATTTCTTCAAAATTCTAATGTGTTGTTAGGTGAAGGTAAAAATCCCTGGAACCCCCTTGCCTTTATTTGTGCCAGCAGTCTTTCAAAGAAACATGAATTGTATCTTGTGTATAATATCCAGAATAAACAGCATTATCTTCAGCAGAGAAAGAGATGATCCAATATTTAGAGCAAACTTATTTCCATTTGCATAAACCATTTCGCTGGTAGATTTGCAATACAAATGAGGCATTTTATCCACTACAGTTTCAGAATTTGTATGCAATGTGGAACATGAAAGCTACCGCACTGTCATTACTGTAGCAACAGAATGACTTTAAGCACAATTATTCTGTGAACCAGATCCAAATTTTTTGGTAGATTTCTAAAATATGCTAAATTGTAAGAATTAGATTTCATATGTAGTATGTACATTGTTTGGAGAATACTGGTATAAAAGTAGTTGCTCAGGAATTCTTCATTGTTTCTAAGTGTATCTATTTTTAAGTTCTTAATATTGAAAATGCTGGCTTTACTAAAATCTGTTAGTGTTTTCACTTGTAAGATCAATATTGTTATGAAGTCTAGCTTTCTGATGAATTTTTTGAACTTTTGTCATTGTAACATCTCTTTGCAATGGTGTTCGCATTTCAGTTTAATAAAAGTTCATGAAAAAAATTCCCAAATTATGTACTTCTTCATTGTATGCAACACTTCCAGTATATAATGTATAGAAAGAAAAAGGAAAATCCAGACATCCAGCACAGTCTGTAGGGCAGGATGCTGCTGTACTCCATGGGGAAAGCTATGCGAGAGATGTGTTTAAACAACATTATCTGCACTGAACAATTGAACTGGTTAAAACAGATGGCTCATGCACCAGGTCACAACTTTTATGTTTCCTTATGGCTCTTTGTGTTGATTTAAATTATCACTGAAATTCAGGGATTTCAAGTTAGCAAAGATGAAGTTTTATAGAGAAAGGTTGAGGGTTCAGGGGAGTCCTAAGGTGTGCAAGCACTGCCCTGGTTAGTGGAAGGTACAAATGTGTGACCCTTTGCACAACGTTGGGCAGTTTTCCTGCAAAACTGGGGCTGCGCCCAGTCTATCTACCGTCAGCTTTCTTCCTTGGGAGCCGGCAGGGTCACCAAAATCGCTGTGAAATACTTCTCATGGGCAACTCTCTAGTTGCAGTGTGTGCCAATCACCATTCCAGGAAATGCTACCGCAAGCTTCAGTTCTTAAGTATTACAGGATGTGCAGAGCAGAGTTAATTTTCTCCATGGTGGCTGTATGGTACAGGGATGTGTTTTGGATTTGTGCTAAACACAGTGATGACAAGAGATGTTTTTGTTATTGCTGAGTAGGGCTTGCACAGAATCAAGGCCTTTTCTGGGTGCATGGGAGGCTGGGAGGAGACACAGCCAGGACAGGTGACCCCAATTGACCAAAGGGCTATTCCAGACCATATGACATCATGGTCAGTGTATAAAGTACTGGGTAAAGACAGGACATTTGGAGTGATGGTGTTTGCCTTCCCAAGTCAACCTTACATGTGATGGGGCTCTGCTCTCCTGGGCATGGCATTAACTCCTTGTTTTGCTTACAAGAGTGGCTTTTGCTTTTCCTTTTAAACCGTCTTTGTCTCAACCCACAAGTTTTCCAGTGTTGGGGAAGATGAAACAGGAAAGACTTACAAATATTATTACCTGGCAAAAGATGCTGAGAATATGGAAACTATAAGTGAGATTGAAATGAAGACAAGCTTTGAGATACCAAACCCCAGGTACGGAATAACTGGAAAACAATGGTATGGCCAACTGAAGATAATCCACTCTTTGATTAAACAATACCCTCTGCTTGCAGGCAAGTCCAAGGGTCAGAGCAGACCCTACCAACTTAGCAGAGGGTCCAAAAAGCAGTTTTTAGGGTTTAAAATATAACACCATATGGTAATGCAATGACTCTCATAGGCTATATGTAAATGTTGTAGGATTTGTAGCTTGTTCTAGATTGGTTAGTGAAAATTAGAATATTCAGCACAAAAGTTGATTTATTGTGTTGTAAATGGCAACCACGGGATTCTATTCTGTATTCTGTACTTTTCTCTCTCTCTCTCTCTTACTTCTCTGACCTGCTCTGAGCTGTGTCTGGCAGCCCCTAGCAGGTCTCCTACACCCACGCCCTTTCACAATAAACCTCATGCTCTAAGACCAAACTCCAGAGATCTCTCGTCTCCGTCCCAACCGTCTGAAACAAACCACACCAACACCACAGATGGCAAACCTACATTCCAGCTTTTACCATTCCAGTCCTCTCCCCAGTCCCACGGGTGGGGGTGTGAGCAAGTGGCTGTCTCGGGCTTGGCTGATGGCAGGTGATGGAGGAAGGCGATACAGCTTCCCACTTCTCCCATTCTTGTAGGAGGTTGTGCTACATCTCTTTGCTGACAAAACAAAATTTTAAAAAAGAGAAGAAATTGGTCATCAGTTATCTTCTCAGAAAGCCTCTGTTTCTCCTCATCCACCCAGATGTATTTAACATAACAGAATTCATAGAATCACATATTGGGTCAAGTTGGAAGGCACCACAGTGAGTTATCTGGTCCAATCTTCCTGCTCAAGCAGCATCATCCCAGAACACACAGCACGGCATTGCATCCAGACAGTTCTTGAATATCTTCAGTGAGGGAGACAGAGGGAAATCTGTTCCACTCTGAAGTCATACACAAAGTAAAGTATTTTCTCATACTCAGGTGGAATTTCCTGTGTATCTGTTTCTGCCCAGTGCCTCTTGTCCTATTGCTCAGCGCCGCTGAGCAGAGCTTGGTCCCTCCTCTGACCCCTCCCTGCAGACACTGACAGACACTGATGAGGTCCCCTCTCAATCATCTCTTCTCAAGGCTGAACAGAATCCATTCTCTCAGCCTTTCCTTGTAAGAGAGATGTTCCAGTCCCTTGATCACCTTTGTAGCTCTCTGCTGGATCCACTCCAGGACCTCCACATGTCTCTTGTGCTGCGGAGCCCAGAACTGAGCACAGACTCCCGGTGAGACCTGGCCAGGGCTGAGCAGAGGGGCAGGATCACCTTCCTCAGCCTGCTGGCAATGCTCTTCCTAACGTGCCCCAGGGTCCTGTTGGCCTTCCTGGCCACGAGGGCACTGGTGGCTCATGGACAGTTTGTTGTCACCAGGACACCCAGGTCCCTCTCCCCAGAGCTGCTTTCCAGCAGGTCAGTCCTCAGCCTGTGCTGTACCCAGGGTTGTTCTTCCCCAGGTGCAGGACCCTGCATTCGCCCTGGTTGAGCTTCATTCAGACAGTTCTTCTCTGCCCATCCCTCCAACCTACCCAGGGCTCTCTGCAGGGATCACAGTCAAACCGTGCCAGAAGACTCAGGATGGGCCAGCACAGAATGACATGAAGTGGACAGCATGCAGCGACACCAGAAGAGGAGCACGGGTGCCAGCAGGGGCACAGCAGGGGCACAGCGCGGTGTGTCCGACAGGGGCACAGCAGGGGCACAGCCGGGGCACAGGGCGGGTGCCAGCAGGGCCACAGCACAGGTGCCAGCAGGTGCCAGCAGGGGCACAGCGCGGTGTGTCCGGCAGGGGCACAGCAGGGGCACAGTACAGGTGCCAGCAGGGGCGCAGTACAGGTGCCAGAAGGAGCACAGTACAGGTGCCAGCAGCGGCACAGCAGGGGCACAGCGCGGTGTGTCCGGCAGGGGCACAGCGCAGGGGCACAGCCCGGGTGCCAGCAGGGGCACAGCGCGGTGTCCGCCGGCTCGCAGCACACGTGTCGGGGCGGTGCCGCTGTCCGGAGCCGGGCGGACATGGCGGGGCGGCTGCGGAGGCTCGGCAGCGGTGAGGACCGGCGGGCACCGGGCGGAGGTGGCGCGGGGCGCGGTCCGGAGCTGGGCTGGCTGGGGCTCCAGGGGTCCCTGCCCCGGCTCCGTGCAGGTTTGGGATGGATGGCAGCGCCGTGTCTGTACGCGGAGCGGAAACACTTTCGGTGTAGCTGCAAATCCCGTGGGAAAAGTTCAATTAATTTTTTGAGACTGGGCTCTTGTAGATGCTTGATTCATTAGTGTTGTAAGTGGTTGTCAGGGAAGTGACAGTGTATGTAACTAATTTCGGGAAACTTTATTCTTCAGTCGTTTACATTTCATGTGTGATTTAGAAATTGTTTGAAACCTTTGGCTTTTTTGAAATCAAATGTGTAACTCTCAGCAGATAGTGTTCTAGGTGCAGAAAGAAAGTGTTTTTAAGGAAGTCCTCACAGAGTCACAGAATCACAGAATGGGTCAGGTTGGAAGGGCCCACAGGACCGTGGGGTCCAACCTCCCTGCTCAAGCAGGGCCATCCCGGAGCACACGGCACAGGATTGTGTCCCCAAGGCGCTTGGATATCTCCAGGGAGGGAGGATCCACAGCCTCACTGTGCAGTCACCTGTCTCTGTCTGATACCTGCTAATTGCATTTGCAGTCAAGTGAAAGGCACAACGGTGCAATGCTTCCAGGATTTTGGAGCAAGGATGGGAGATGGCAATGGGAGTTGTCAGGGCCCTAAGCACAGCTCATGTCCCCTGAGCAGCCTCCCCCAAGGCTGTGCCCCCTGCCCATGAGCCCTCTTTCATCTCAGCCCTGGTCCTTCAGTCCCTGCTTCAGCTGTGCCATGAGCTTTGCCACCAATCCAGGCCTGTCCCTGTCTCCTGGATGGACCTTGGACTTCTGCCTTGTGTCCAGCCCTGTCTCTGGCCCCATCCACTGCTGCTCCTGTGCGCCCTGGCTGGACCCTGGCCCTGACTCAGCTGTTTGTGTGGGGCATTCTCGGTGAACCCTGCTTTGCCCACCTCGTTCAGGTCTGCTGAGCTCTGCCTTGTCCCTGGGAGCTTTGCCTGTGCTGCAGTCACCCAGGGCTCCTGACTGCAGAGCATTCACCCACTGCTTCCAGACAGGAATTTGTATTGGAGACACTTCTTATTTTTAAAATAAAAATTCTGCTTCTGTCAAAATAGAAGTCCATGTGAAACTGAAAACTTGAGTTTTAGTGGATGAGAGATAAATGCTTTTTTTTTTAATTGCATATGTTCCGCCTTTACAAAGATGTTACTTATTTTTCCCCAAAGGAAGCTTCTCACACAAAAAAACTCTCCAAAACTTGCTTTGACTGTAGCTTGTGTGTTCTCTGAACAAGCTTATTGAGCAAATCTTTTAGATGTACAATTTGCCAAGGGACTGATAATTATTTTACTATTTTGTAGTTGCCTTTAGGCAGCAGAAATGGAAAAGTTCTGTCTCCACACAACCAAAAATGCCTCCTTGTGATTTTGTACCCGAAAAATATGATGTAAGTCATACATACTACACTGAATTTAAATAAAACTGTGTTACAGGGTATGAGTGATAAACTCATCTGCTATACATAGTCAGTGCATTATATATAATGTGATTATATTATATAAATATGATTATGAAATTTGCTTCTTTGGGCACAACCCAACTGTTACAACCAGGATATAACCTGCGGATGTACCTGTGTGACAAACATGTGATTTCTACATTGTTCATTTGAAAACCTTTAAGGAAGAGATAACATGCAGAACAGCAGGGTTTTTTTTCAAAAGCTGAGTTTCAAAGGTTGGTAGAACAATCTTCTGTGTGCCAGAATTTGTTACAATCTTAGTCCTGTGAACAACAGCTGTAGACAGCTGTGTAATCTACGTGATCCACTACAACTCCATTAGTCTGGATCTTCAGAAGGCAAGGATGGATACTGACTCTTTTATTCCACTCAGTCCTACCCGTATGAGCGTATGCAGAAGATCCGTGAACAAAATGTTGCTCCTTCACTGCGAACATATTACAAGAAGCCATTACTGCTGCACCAGGGACATATGCAGTGGTTGTTTGATCATGAAGGACGAAGATACCTTGATCTTTTTGCTGGAATTGTCACTGTCAGTGTTGGACACTGTCACCCGTAAGTATGTTGCTTTTTGCTTTACGGTATAAAACACAGGAAGAGACACCTATGTTTGTTTTGTTCTTCATTAATCTGTAGCACTGTGAACCTAAAACCAGCATTTAATTTACTGAATTGTCATGTATCACACTAAGTTCAATTTCTGCTACATTTTGAAGAATTCATTAATTCGGTTTACTCGTTTATCCATCTGGCACACAGTGCAGCATCTGCATTTGCAGAATCAGTAGCATGGAGGTATGTGCATGTACGAGTGTGGAATGTGTGCGGAATTTAATCCCTTTGTCTCTCCTTTGCTTCGTGCAGGAAGGTAGCTATGGCTACCCAGAAGCAGCTGGCTCGCCTGTGGCATACCACCAATATCTACATGTACCCGCCAATCCACGAGTATGCTGAGAAGCTAACTTCTCTTTTCCCAGACCCACTGAAGGTAAATTGCTTCTGGCAGGAGCAGGGGCTGGTGAAGTGGGTGTCCGTTTATAAAAAGTAGTTATTAAATAAACGGGAGCCATGATATCTCCAGAGAGAAAATCTGTATGGGGAATAGAGACTGTCAGTTAAAGAACATGAGAGCCCTCAGGGTCTTTTCTTTAGACCTAAATGTAGACAAGCATAATATCCCACGCTCCTGTTCTGTTTGTTTTGTCCTTGCACTTGTCACTGTGAAGAGGCATTGCTGGCTTAAAAATTACTGAAGGAACTAAGATGATGTTTCTATTGTTACTATATTAGATGTTACTATTCTTATATGTAGCCAGCCTTAATTTTCTTGATCTCATGAAAATTCACAATGAAAAGTGTTTGACAGTATTTTGTGTAGTGAGCTTTACTGACATTTAAATAAATATACCCCATAAATGTAATGTTTTATATGCAACAAAACAGTAAGAAAAGTAATTTTTGTTTTCAGGTAAAATAAATTGGTGATAAAATAAAATTGGGCTAACAGAGGAGAATGAGGCTATTGCAATATTAAAGATGGAAGGAGAAAAAAAAATTAAATGTCATGTTTAGTTTGACCCAACACTTTAATTTCTTTCAATCAGTATTCCATCTTAGGAAAACCTGTAAACTGAAACCTTTTGGGATTTTTCTGTGCTCTCCCTGAGCATCTACAGTGTAAGGGCAACAGTGGTTTTATTGTGGCGAGGTCACCCTGTGGCAGTGCTAGGCTATAGCTGATCACGTTATTGAGTGCTGTGGTCTGATGCTGAAGAAGGAGGTGGTGTTTTTGTGCTGCACTGATCCCAAGTGTTCTCCCACAGGTGGTTTATCTCACCAACAGTGGGTCGGAAGCCAATGATTTAGCTATGTTCATGGCAAGGATACACACTCGTAACTTCGACATCATCTCTCTCAGGTAATGCCAACAGAGCTATGCAAAACTGCTTCAGGGGTGTGATCACTCTCTACATGCCAAAACCAAGAAATAACAGAGAACTCTTTCACCCCAGGTCTGCAGAGGAGAATGCTATAAAATTACTTTATCTGACAAAGAGGAGTAAACCAGGAGCTGAGGCTTTGATACAGCATGTTAGGACTAGTTTGCAATAAAAATGCAACCTTATACTTATGTAACTTAGAAAATGGTCTGATATGTAACTTAGAAAATGGTCTGATGTCTGTGTTCAGGGTGTGCTTTGGTAGACTTTTGTTCACGGCCAGAGCAAGATTCAGCAACTGCTCATTTCTTTCTTAGTTTTCCTTCTGCAGTGCCCCTTTGTGGGGGGTGCCAAGGTTCCTCTGGAGCAGCAGTGCAGTGAACCTCAGCAGGGATCTGCTCTGGCTGAGAACTGCTTTCTGTTTTCTTTGTTTTGCTGCCTTGTTTTTCTGTCAGAGCCCTGAACCACAGTTCAGTGCACAGGTACACAAACAGCTCTGCTGGCTTAATGACAGGGATGGAGCTGGGCTGAACACACGTGGCCTGTAAACAGCCGTGTAAACATTCACTTTGCTGCGCAGCCCAGGAGGCCTCAAATATTAGAATAAAAGGCTGTGTTAATGAAGAGCTGTATTTTTCTGTTACTGTGTTCAACAGAACACTGGGTACCTACCTCACCTGTGTATTCTCACAAACCAACTTTTGATTTGTGTATAAAACTGACAGCAAACCACCCTCTAGTTTAATGATTGGCACTATCTGTTGGAGACAGCAGCTGCTTCCAAGATTCAAAGGACAGAGGTGTTTGCTCTACAGGAATCAAGTGCTACAGCAGAACCTCATGAGACACTGTCCGAATTGCTGTTCATTCTGATCATTGTACTCATCTCCTTGCAAATGTTTCTTCACAATTTTAATATTTGAAATTGCAGAGTCAACAGGCAGAGCAGAAAAATGGCAGTAGGAATCTTCTTAGTTTCAGTGTAACAACGCACATTTTTCCCAACAATTTTTAGCTCAGAAGCATGGCTTCTCAGAACTGCTACTGCTCCAGACGCTTCTCAGAAATGAGTGATGCTGATCTGCTTTTTTTGTTTGAACAGAGGAGGATACCATGGAGGCAGCCCTTACACGCTGGGTTTGACATCTCTGACTTCTTATAAGCATGGTGTTGCCAATGGCTTTGGCTGTACAACTGTGAGACTTTTTAAAATTTTTTTTTAATCATCTGGGTAACTTTATTTGAATATTTGTTTATTTGAATATTTCAGCAATTGCTATGTTTTCTGCCCTTAAGTGCTTTCTGGTCTCTAATCGAAATTGCAGCATAGCTGTTTCTGCTGTGTAAGCTCAACAAGAGCCAGAGTCCCCTTTTCTTCTATGTATAGCTCCCTAGGCTAATTTTGAGTCAGGACAGCCATAACATGAGGTCATGATTTGCAGTTCTTTAGTCATGTTTGATGCTTGTATGGGAGTCTATATACGGAGCAAAATAACATTCTGAACCCCTTTTTCCAAGTTTGTTTTGGCAGATCTGTGCAAAGCTGCTTTCAGATGGTCTGGAGCAATGAATAGGAGCCCTATTTCAGCAAGACTGGAGGCATATCTGTTAAGGAGATCCACTGGGGTTAAATGGCAATATGTTATGTCCCTGCCCTTGAGCAGATGGGAGTAACTTTCTGTCTAGGAGCTGGCATTGGTGACCCAATAATTACAGGTGGCAGCTCAGCCACAGCATTAACCATAGGAAGGCTCATTTACAGCAGGATCCCAACCTGTCTCAGTGAGTTGCCTCAAGTCTTGTCTCAGCAGCAAGGATTAGAAAGCTGAAGTTCATTGTGTGAGATCTGCCTTCCTCCCCCTATTTTGCAAATTTTTTTTGTACTTCAGGTTACTGAAATGCTACCAGCAACTCTTGAAATGCTGGCATTACTCTTTGCTAACCAATATGCTGACTAAGTTAAAGAACGAAAAAAAGGAAAAAAATCAGTTGGGTGATTATTGCTGCAATAGTCCAAATTTGTCAGTTCCAAAACTGTCTTTTTTTCCACCAATTTGTGAGGGGGAAATTTGGTGTTATTCCTAAGTGTTCCTCAGACAAAGTCATTGAACTATATTTGCCCCATGACTCTAATAGGTGTTTTTTTTGTTTTGCCATTAGTCATTAGATCAATAGATCTCTTAGAAAGGTGTCATCAAATCTGTAGCTATTTCTTTTATTCTTGACAGACAATGCTACCAGATGTTTTTCGTGGTCCATGGGGAGGCAGCCATTGTAGAGATTCTCCAGTGCAAACTGTTCGAAAATGCAGCTGTACTCAAGGTTGGTCGGTGACAAAAATTTGGCTTTCAGATTACAAAATCTAGAGGGCTGTGAAAATAGTTCATATTTACCTCCTCAAGAAAAGCAGATGTCTGGTTAGGTTTCGCAAGGACAACCAAAGAAAATATTGCAGAGAATCTCAGGATCCTGCATCCCAATGAGAAAAATTTGGGATGGATGACACCACATTCTCAGCGTTCTTCTTGAAATCCCAGTCTTTGTTTCCAGTATTTGTCATCATCAATTCTGGAAGCTGTGGAACTCACTTTAGCACACCTGGAAGAACAGAAGTGTTGATGGTGTTTTCTGCTCTTTCTGAAGTTTTGACACCTTTCCAGCTTTTATATTGGAATAAGGCAAATAGTAAGGACAACCTGCCCCCAGCAACAGGCAAACGTCTTCCATGGGGAAAAACATTCCATACACAGCACAGGGTGAAATCTCCTCTACTGCTCTGCAGTTAACAACAATTGCAATAAGTTTTTCTACTGTTTCAACAAGCACGTTTTAGTATTTTAATTCACATGTGCATGTAACTAAACATTTTGTTTTCAGCTTTGCCCTCCCTAGTGAATGGGAGCATTAGCCATGCTAGTTGCTCTGCTCTTTATTTAAATACAGACTGACATGCAGCTGTACTCTCCAGAATCCTCCTACCTGCAGTAACCTTAGAGTACACGTGATTTAAGAGAAGGGACTCTCTCCTTTAATGTTTAGCTTTCTACTGTTCATTTGAGAGGTGATATTTATCACGCAGTCATATAATTTCATGTTTTGAAGCTAGTTTTGTGTCATATTAAGTAAACTCCCTTCAAACTGTTTCCCCTGTAAACAGGTGCATGTCTTGCAAAAGACCAGTACATTGAACAGTTCAAAGATACCCTGAACACCTCAGTGCCCAAGACCGTAGCTGGATTTATTGCTGAACCAATTCAAGTAGGTAGTTTGCCATTTCTCAGTTGTGATAGCACAAATAGTGTGAAATACTCAAATCTATAACCTGAACACAGAATTTTGCTGATTTTTACTATGATTTTTTAGTGCTTTAAACACCTTAAATCTTTGTAAGATTGGATGCATGGGTTGCACCTTGAAATTTCAACTTTTGTCACTGACTTCAGTGGAGCTAGAATTTTGCTCATGAAATTGAACACAGAATCATGATTAAACATACATATTTTTTCTGCATTTAGTGAATACAATGCATGCTATTGTGTGGTTTCTAGTACCTTCTTCCTATTTTCATACTGCTTTTCCCTTTACTATTTCTGTAAACTTTTAATTCAACCCCACTTCCCCATCTTTTAGTCATGTTGTCCACTGTATTTTTAACAGCTGTCCAGAGAGTGGTGGCCACAGGATTCATTCTCCTAATATTTCACCTGACATTCACAATTGCGGTATATGTGTTTTTTCAATAGGAAAAATGGAGAATTTATCCTGGGCAAGGAAAAAAATGTGAGAACTGTGACTACAAAGAAAATTGGAGAAGTTCTCTGGTTTTGCTGTCTTCTAAGCACTTACGTACTTGAATCTAAAAAGGTGTTCTGGTCCAGGTGTTGGGTAGAATTGAATTTCCAATCCAAATGGAAACTGTCAAGGTTGAGGGAAATTGAGGAAGCAATGTTCTAAGCAAACTAACCAAAGAAGGAATGTGAATACTCTGGTCAACTTCATCTTCAAACACAGTTTCTGGGATTTGCTGTGTGTAGATTTCCAAGGTCCTTGTTTTGGCAGTTTATTTTTAATTGGCTTGGTCTTACAGTGATCATGGCCTCACAAACACTTGTGCCAGCACAACTGGAGGAACAGCAGGCAGCACTGCAGAAAGGGAATGTGTGACCTGAGCAGGAGCTCTTTGACGAGCTTCCATTGCTGAAGGCTGAAGCTTGAAACATCAGTCTTGCTGTTACCTGAGGGCTGCTAGGTTTCTTTCTCAAGCAGAACTCCTGTTTCCTTGTTTTTTCCTGAAGACATTGTGTTTCCCTCTTGGCAGGGTGTTAATGGAGCTGTTCAGTACCCAAGGAATTTCTTAAAGGAAGCTTATCAGCTGATCCGGGAAAGAGGGGGCCTTTGCATTTCAGATGAAGTGAGTTGGGTTTTTTACTTAAAAAATTCTAGAGTTCAGGGTACTTCTGAAAATTACCGTAAAAGAATCCAAGTGAAGCCTGGAAATAATCTAAGTGAAATGCTATGCACTTCATAGTTGAAGTTTAACACAGTGTTAAACTGCATCTTTCCAAGCATAGGAGCTTCCCAGTTTTTACTGCCTTTATTCTCACTTTAGGCAAAGGTAATGTTTGTAGCAGACTTTAATCCGTACCTTCTGGAAGCAGTAAATTTGCAAAATATGCAGCTAACAAATGCCACTTGTGATGTGAGATTTGTCAAAATAACCCTTCCTCTTATGAGTATTGTTGACATACATAAAGTACAGAAGAGAGTTGATTGCTGTACCTCTGCAAATGGGTTACAGAAATAGAATTTTCTTAGCTCAAACTATATTGAAATAGTATCAAATGCTTCAAATACTTTTAAATGTGATAAGCATCTGCATTTTCTCTCCATTTTGCAATGGAAGCTGCATCTTATTTGTGCATCCCACCAGGCCTAAGACATGATGACATGTTATCACATGAAAAAAAACCCCAATTACCCAATAAATAACATTTTGTGTGGAGCCATCTGAGTAAGGATCCTAATACAAGTTGACTCTGGGTGTAGTTGCTATTTAATGCAAATCGGTAACAATAGAAAGACAAGAAAATAAACTGTATCATTAAGCATGAGAAAGTGATGGGTATTTCTCTGAATTTTTCCTTTGAAAGGTGCAGACCGGATTTGGACGGACAGGCAGCCATTTCTGGGGGTTTCAAACACATGGTGTAGTCCCTGACATCGTTACTTTGGCGAAAGGAATTGGTAATGGCTTCCCAATGGCAGCTGTTGTTACAACAAAAGGTATAAGTGTTCTGTTCTGCTATGATTTAAAACAGAGTAATTGCAAAATATAATACACAATATTTACTTACTGAGACGTGTGTTTAAAAAGCTGAATGTTACTTATAAACTGTATTTCAATCTATCTTTATACAAATGAACTGGACCCTCATTACTTCACTTGTTCCACCACATTGTGCTATATCAGTACAAAGCTGTATTTAAATGGGGTTAGTTAGTTGTGTAACTAAAGCAGGAATGAACTTGTGAGTGGTTTGTAGAGCTGGTAAAAGAGCCTGGAAATCCTCACTGAATTCACTGCTTTACTGATAAATGTACTGTGGGTGAATAGGGCAGGATGTTACCCAGCTGCTTGATTCCAACAAGTGACTGGCTGAATCCAGGGAGGGAAATCTGTACGTGTCAGGTGACAGCATAGGTTAGAAGCATGACTTCTTTGAAAAAGGGTTTTTTGGTATCTGCTAGACACTATAGTTTTTGCTTATACTCATATTTTGCACAGGCTACTTTCAGGAAGTCTTGCTGTGTTGTCTCCAGTAGAATCAGAGTGGAACCACAGCAAATTTAATTGTTGTTGCAGTAACAAATGTTAAAGCAATTAAGTACAGTTACCAAACAAAGCAGAGTGGGCCACCAAGATGATCAGAGGGAGGGAGCACCTCTCCTGTGAGGAAAGGCTCAGAGAATTGGGAGTTTTCAGCCCAGAGAAGAGAAGGCTTCGGGGTGACCTAACTGCAGCCTTCCAATGTAAGAAAAATGCAGAGGGACTTTCAACAAGAGCATGGAGTAACAGAAAAAGGAGGAATGGCTGTAAACTGAGAGTAGGTTTACATTGGATATCAGGAAAAAAAATCTTTACTGTGGGGATGGTGAGGCTCTGGCACAGGTGGTCCAGAGAAGCTGTGGCTGTCCCATCCCTGGCCATGTTCAAGGCCAGGCTGGATGAGGCTCTGAGCAAGCTGGGCTAGTGGAAGCTGCTCCTGGCTATGGCAGGGGTTGGAGCTGGGTGATCTTTAAGGTTCCTCCCAACCCAAACCATTCTGTGATTCTATGATTCTGGGATTCTATGAACTGAAGGAGTAATCAGTGTTGTTCTTTTTCTTTTAGAGATTGCAAATTCCTTGGCTCAAAACCTTCACTTTAATACATTTGGAGGAAACCCTTTGGCCTGTGTAGTTGGAGCTGCAGTTCTTGATGTAGGAAGAATGCTACATAAATTTATCTATACCTCAGCTTTTTTGTACCAAAAACTGAAGAATGCATGTGTAAATTTCTGTGTGGGCAATTTTTAAAATAACTAAATAAAGTGCATAAACTCATTCATGTATCCTGCATGCATGGCCAGTGTGTCCTATGCACAGGAAAAAAATCATTACTCATTTAATTGCAGAAATTTTCAAATCTCTAGAAAGAGTAGGAGCCCTCTGATTATGATTTCAGAATAATCTTTATCTCCCTTAGGTTCTTCACTTTGTTAATAAAATTGTAGGAGAGTACTTTTTCAAAAGCTTTAGCTAATCCTTTCATAACACTACACAAATCCACAGCTAAAGCAAATCTGTTTTCTGGCATACATGCTTCACAATTTATTTTATCTCAATAGCTTTTACGTTATGCTTAAAAAAACCTTAATGACCAGACAGTTAAAAATATCTAAGGTCAGAATTCCTTTTGGAAAAAAAAAATCTCTCATGAAAAATAAAATAGAAAGTGTTGCAATGTATTTCACTTCTTATCCAGTACAAAAGCAGTCAGTAGGTCACTATTTAATTTCTTGATTATGTACAGACTGCTCACTCCTGAAGCTCACTTCATTACAGCAGATACCGTTTCTATTCATTATACTTTCTAGAGTGGTTTGGGGGGGTTAAGCTATTAATAAGATGGGTGATTGTAAAAAGAACCCATGTTTTAGGGTTTTTCAACTCTGAAGTAACTTAGAGCCCAGCTCTGAAGTAATTCCAAGGAGATTGCTAGAGTCAGGAAGAATAAAATGGAGTTGAAAGAAAAAGAAAAAGGAAGAAAAAGTAGAAACAACCACTTTATCTTCTGTAATTATTTTTTAAATGTGATTTTTTAAAATGCAGATGTTAAGTTCACCTAATGGTTTGTGCTAGTATGTGCCTGCAAATAAGAACTTCAGTTAAGGAGGACAGAGCAAAGAACGAAGAAAAGATTGTTATTAAAAAGCATGTTGTTGATAAATATAATTATAGCACTCAAGTTGTTCCCTGCCTAGTTCACATAGGTAAGCCTTGTCTAATTATAGTCTTCTTATGATACTGAGAAAGAATTAAAATGTTTTGGTAAGATTTTGGAAACAGTCCTTCTGGTCAGGTATTTTCCAGTTTCAAGTACATGTGAGCAGGAATTACTGGATTAAACGTAAATAATACGTAAAATGTGACAAATGCCACAGAAACATCAAAGTCTTATGCGCAATTGTATTCTGATGCTGTTAAGAGGATTTTAAGAGAAGGAAAATGTGAGCACTGAGGTATTGAAGGAGCATAGCAAGGAAGTGAGATAAATATAGTGTCAAATTCAATGGGGATTAACAGAATGTATTGAAAGCTTTTCCTGCAACAGTCTCATGGTGCTTCATCTTAACCAGGCTATTGAAGAAGATGGTCTACAAAAAAACAGTGAGGATGTGGGAACATACATGCTGCTGGAGTTGGCTAAACTACGGGATAAATTTGAGATTGTTGGAGATGTCCGTGGCAAGGGACTTATGATAGGAGTGGAGATGGTTACAGATAAGGTTAGTGACTTCTAAATCCCTTCCAATTTATTGTGCTACTTAAAATTTTATCACATTTCATTTCAGTTGAAATAATAGAAATATTTCCTGTTAAAAAGCAGACAGTGAAGTGGAAAAATATGGCTCTGACTAAAAATGAGCCACAACATTCCATCATTCAGCTGTTTCACAAGCTTTGTGTAAACAGTGACATGCACCTGAACTGCACAAACTCATTAGAGCAGATAATTTATGCAGCTAACATTTTCAGCTGGAGGTGGGATTTATTGGAGAGACTGGAATATACATCTTTGGCACAGAACTAATTTAGAATATCTAAGTGAAGTTTAATATTTCCTTTCCTTAGGACAGTCGACGCCCTCTTCCAGCTGAAGAGATCAGTGAGATCTGGGAGGACTGTAAAGATATGGGTGTTCTGATTGGCAGAGGAGGGCTCTACAGTCAGGTACTGAACCTCTGGTTATAAATAAAGCTTATTTTTTATCCTTATAAACTACATCTCCATTTCCCTCAAGTTAAAATAATTTAGTTTAGTAAATAAACTAGAAAATGTATACTCTTAGGAACTATCTCTGTGTAATGTTGCTTATTTTTAACTTGGGCAGGAGCTGTTTGATTCTTTTCAAATATTCTGAACAAGTTCAAAGCTTGGAGTTTTCCTTTAGAGAGACAACTTCCCCTAGAAAACCAAGGTACTACAGTCTATATAAACTAGAACTCAGTGATACCCAGGACCAAGTCTTTGAACAGTTCAGGTTATCACCTGACACAGTACGAAACTAGTAGTTCTTTGAGTCTCTGGCGCTGGTAATGTTCTAATTTAAAAAAAAAAAAAAAAAAAGAAAAAAAAAAAGAAAAAGGTGTTGACAACAAGTTCAGCAACAGCACAAAAGAGAGAATTGGATGTGAAGGCCATCAGCCCACAGCGACTGAGGATGTACTCCAGGCTGTAGCCAGCACACTGCACCAGCTTCCCTGCAGCACTCAGCTAATGGCAGAGAATTGCCTCAGGGCTGGCCGGGTCAGTGGAGCCCTCTGACACGGAGGAGGCAGCTTCCATGTGAGATGGATGGAGGGTAGCGAAAATAGATCAGACACTGTGTCTGTCACCTCATCAGCTCTTCCCCAAGTCACAGGGCAGGAGGCAGGTAACAAGCTGCAGCTCAGTGCAGTAAAATCTCATTCTGTCTGATGAGAGGGCTGTTTATCTGCAAGTGTTTGCTTCAGCGGGGGCTGTGGGTGGGAAAGACCATTATTACACTCTTCCTGTATTAAGTGCTGTGACGTGGTAACAGAAAAATCTCAAATTTGTGAGTTTTATGGAAGATAAATACTCTTGGAAACATTGATGAAACATTCAGATTTAAGAGCCTATGTTCTTGACAAGCTGTAGATACATCCCTTCCTGATCAACATGCTTTCCAGCTATAGCACCCTAACTATAAGATAGTATTTAGTGACTCATTCATAATGCATTCTCTTAAAAGCCTTTTAAAAAAGCCTATAATAAAACAGCAAATAAGCTGATACAATGCAAAAGGCTGCCACTCTCAGCAGATACTACTTTTCCCTGTGGTAGAGCTGTAAGAAAGGAAAATACGTCTGTCTCTGTTCTTTCTTTGTACCAATCCATCTGAGATTTTACTCTGTCTCTGTCTGCAGTAACAGAGCTGCAGACACGACCTACTCTACTTAGGTCTTTTGTGGAGGCAGTTAGGTTATCAAGAGGGGGTCATGAGTCAGATGCAATTCAATGCAGTCAAGTTCAAAATTGCTCCACTTCAGAGTGCATTTATCATAAGCCTCAGTGCCTGCACTGCTGTTCTCCTTTTTTCCTCACTTTTTTGGGGCGGAAGGGGAGTGCTGGCCCAGATAGGCTTCTTGAAACCATATTCTTTCCATACAATTTGAGCATGTCTTTTTCTTTTTGTTCTCTCTCCTCAGACATTCAGAATTAAACCTCCTATGTGCATTACTAAAAGGGATGTTGATTTCGCTGTGGAAGTATTTCGTACTGCCTTACAGAGACACATGGAAAGAACAGCTGCAAAATAGACTTGATTTGTTTCCTGAGAGGCACAAACGACCCCTGACACCTGCAAACCAGACTGGGCACTGATCTACAGTGGAAAATAAAATCATAGGGTGATGATTACACACTTATTCAGTATCAAAAGAGCATTCTGACAGATCTAGTGTTTAACAATGGACATGCTCTAATCTGTTTTGTAAATATACTGTTCAGTTCTACAGTGGTGATTTGTGCTGACTGCACACCTATTTTGTCATTATCAAAAAACTGTGACTGGATTAACAGGGTATCAGATGGAGAGGCAGGCGTATGTTCTTCTTTGCCTGTGAAAGTTGTAGGAAAATCAGTAGTTTTTAGCAAGAGTGACAGTAAGAGCTGGGAAAGAAATCTCAAGAGTTAAAACTCTTTACCCTGTCTACAAGGATACACTGTAATTAGAGCATTACAAAAAGTTTGCAGACAGTAGAGATGTTTCTAATTACAGTAATTATTTTTATCATGGGGATAAGAAATCCAGTCATCACGCTCTCCAAAATATGCTTCTCTTTTCCTCCTGCTGCTTTTGGAATTGCACGGCACTCCCATTAATTATTTTGTAAAGGTGCAAACTCTGGAAGGTGGAACAAGATGTTCTTTCTTTCTTACATAATCACTTTTTAATGTGTAAGGTCATTGCTTCCTTCAGTTTACAATAAAAAAACAGATGTTGTGGACAGTTAGCAAGAACCGTACATTTATTATTTTACTTTTATTTCAATTTTAATATTTGAAAATTTCCTTGACCCAATGAAGTACCATGTCAGCTTGGGGAGAGTATTCCACCACTACTTTAGAGAAACTTGGGAAACAGAGTGTCTGTGCTTCTCCAAATCTTACTCCATGGGTCCTAAACAATATCCTATAGCCTTTGCTAAGCACTGCCTTCTCCAACTTCATTGACAACTCCAGTGTACAACCCAATTCCACTCCCAAAATCAGGTGTTTGTTATCCCACCTTTTTTTTTTCCAGTGCTACTCAAGATCAGGTAGATTATGCATTTAAACGGAAGTGCAGTGTTTTACCTTAGAAATCAGAACAAATTCATTCATGCCACTCATTTATTTCTCCCTCACTTATTCCAGAAAGGCTGTTCCACTGGACTTTTCTCCACAAACACCTGCCATGGAGATAGATGTACAAAACAAACAGGAATTGTCAAAACTGATTAAACAGCTTTGTCATCTTACTCCTTCCCTTCTGTCTGCTGCTTAATGTAATTAAGCAATTTGAGGATGGCAGAAGAAAAGCCTGTATCTTGGCAGTGTTTCGGATTTGATAGAGGATCAAAGAAGCACAGAATATTCTGAGTTGGAAGGGATCCACAAGGACTATCAAGCCCAGCTCTTACGTGAAAGGCTAATAGAAGGACCAAACCCACGGGCTGGGTGTTATTAACACCATGTTCTCACCAACTGAGCACAGCCCCGCTACTGGCTACACTCACCCTGAGCTGAGCCCTCTCAAAAGAAAAGCAGCAATGCAAGTGTTAAAATAATTTATTATTTCCTCTGTGTGGGTACTTTATCCATGCAGGTTTCTACAGGAACACAAGGTGAGTAGCTTTGAGTTACCATTTCCTCACCCACGGTGTGAAAGCTGCTGCAGGGTAAGGGGCTTTAGACAAGGTGGCTTGGTGGATGGAGCCCCTGCCTGGGCCATTCCACCAAACCATTCTATGATTAAAGGAGGGCTGTTAAAAACAGAGGAAAGCAGAGATTCCTTCACAAGATAGTATTCCTTTTGTTGCATCTTCATGTTTTTCATAAATTGGTACTTGCCATCTTTGTTTAACTCCACACACAGGCAAATTGCATGTTTCAGTTCTGGGAGAGTGTTAATATACAGTTCTGACGACTGTCACTGTAGCAAAGTTCTATCTGTTTTTACGTTTCTCTTTTTTGTTTCTGGCATTTACAGCTCCATTTACAGTTGGTGTTGTTGTTGCTCTTGCATGTCCTGTGGCTTTTAGGTGTTCAAACAATTTATTTCGGGATGGAAACACACAGTTGCAGGTTACACAGTGGATGGGAACGTCATTCTACAATGAGAAAAAAACCCCAGGATGTTTCACATTCATATTGAATATGTAATAAGTGCAATACACCAATTTCTTGTACACAGTTTCTCTTTGACAATGAAGTGTAAATAAGCTGCTTGTTTCTATCAATATTGCACTACTGATTAACAATGAAACATATGTATTTTTAAAAAATAATTGCAAATATAACTTCATGAAATTTCAAAGAGCTCTAATTAAAACCATGAAAAAGAACAGAAGTCTTACAAATCTGATTCGAAGTAAAGAATACTTTTGATCTCACCTGACCATAAAGGCAATTCTTTGGGCTCTGAGATATAGTGAATTTAATATTTCTTAGCCGTAGTTACTACGAAGTTTTGCTCTCTGGCAAGCATCAATATTGGGAAAGATGCAAACAGTACTGCCTGTCACCTGCTGGGTGACAACAGCTCTGTCCTCAGTTGTTTAGTTTATTTGAACTGCCTTGCATAAAGAACTTTACCAGCTCTCTTAGAAATGAAGCTTAGTCCTGCATTTCTCTGTGAGGAAAAGAGCCAAAGTTCCAGTTCCATTAAAATCACAGGGGCAGAATTTGTGGACTGGAGGTGACCCAAAAACCAGCATTCTTTGCAGTAATATGACCCCCACCTTTACCTCACCAATAAACACAGGCTGAGAGAGATGATGAGAAGCCTCCAGGGAGAACTCATTGCAGACTTCCAGTGCCTTGAGGGGCCTTATATAAAGGAGGGAGAGTGTCTTTTTATACAGGCAGAGTGACAGGACAACGGGCAATGGTCTTAAACTGACAGAGGGCAGGTCTAGATTACACATTAGGAAGAATTTCTTAACTATAAGGGTGATAAGGCATTGGCCCAGAGAAGCTGTGGATGCCTCATCTCTGGAAGTGTCCAAGGCCAGGCTGGACGGGGCTTTGAGCAATGTGGTCTACTGGAACTAGATGACCTTTAAGGTCCCTTCCACCCTCAACAATTCTATAATTTTATTTTTAATAGCATAAGGAATTTGACATACCGTTGTTGAGCTCTCTGAAGATGCCTTAGCAGATTTTTTTGCTTCCTTGGCTTTTTTCCCTTTAGGTTTAGTGCTGCTAACAGACAAAGAGGAACCAAGATCAGTACACAGGAACATTCAACATTTACAACTTTCTGATGTTTTTCAGTTATCAATGTCTCTGCTGCTTTGCCCTGTTCTTCCTTCATACAACACAATGCAAGTGTATCCAGAAAAAGAAAAATTTATGCAATCAATTGTTAATCTCAAGATGTTGAACTGGCTCCTGGGAAGTGATATGGCAGCAATATACAATCAAATACCGCTTTCAAAGAAGTTCCTACACTGTTTGTTTAACACCGTATTTATTCGAACTAGTTTTGGTGAGCAGCGCCCAGAGTTCACATTTGTGAGTAAATCTATACTTGTTTGACAGTATCAAACATGACACAGAATGACACAGTGATTGCAATGTTGCAACCCAACTCACCTTTTTACTTCACTTTTTGTTTCATTCTCTTGGCTGACATCATCTGTAATGCTTGTGTCCTCTGACACAGGACATCTTTGGCCATCATTTACCAACTCCTCTGTTGAGCCACTGTCCTTCTCCATGCTGGGGACCTCCTTTTGTTCAACTGTTTCTTCATCAGCACTTTGATCAAAAGAGTCCTCGTAACTCTGTCCAAACAGAATAAATCCAAGTTAAATACTTTCAGTTATTAGTGACTATGTTTATAGTATTATACTCATTTACCTCAAACATGGGTGGGTTGGGAGGAGAGAAAGCCATGGACCCTCTTAATTTTACTGTGTGTTTTCAGTGAGATTTTAACAGGTAAAACCTTAGTTCTCCTGTTTTGAAAGATGAGGCCACCTGTGGTGAAGGGAAGAAACACCAATAAAACAGCCTCTGAAACTTCGGAAGAGGAAAATGAAGGTAGCTTTTAATTATACACAGGGTTCATCCTGTTCTACTATACCATTTCTCATTTCACAGATAGTAGCTTGGCTTAAACCTTGCAAAAGGTTAATTATTTAGACTAAAGTTTTCTGTGCCAAACAACTACATTAGGACATTTGAGCCAAAGTAACTGAGCTGACTGAAATTAGATAGACACACCATATTTTCCTTCCCTAACATTGCAGATACTGGCAGCCTTCTCCATGTGCCCAATTAGACTCAATATATGCAGTTTGGCAAAATATCAACTCCATGTCTGAAGCAGAACAGCAAAGCTCCAAAAAGCAGGATAACAAATTTGACCTAACACCACATTAATGCAACTCTTATCATCTCTAGTTCACTGAAAAAAACTTGGCTAACGTTAACTTCAGGAAAAGAAAACAAAACACACAGAGATTCCCTGAACTCCACAACACTTGGCAGAGGATGGAGGTTAGGATCTCTCAGCACAAGATTCCAGCTCGTGCTATGCAAGAGTGGCACCTACTGTCCACGCTGTAGCAAACTGATGGAACAGAGCCACAGGGACTCCGTGTCACCTCTGCAGTGAGAACAGACCTTCTGGTTTCAGAGGCTGAAGCCTCATTGCCTGCATGGAAATATGAAGGCCAAGCCAATACTGACTTAGACTATGCAACTGGTCCAGCCAATGTGAAGCCAGGAAACTTCAGTTGCTTGAAAGTCTCAGAGAAGTTTCTTAAGAACAAGAGATAATGGTGGAGTGGGAGAGGGGAGAAAACGTGAACAGAGAATAGGAAATTAGAGGGGAAAGCATGGAAGAGGCAGGACCTGGTACAGACAGCTCACTCGAACAAGGCTAGCACTGAGCAGTAAGTACGCCTTGTAAAGGATGAAGCTTGAGGAAGGCAGACAGAACAGTGTGCTGACCACGGCACTCCTGCCACTCAAGCCTGAAACAGCTTGCACTCAGTGAATTTCACCTGCTGCTGTCAGCACAGATCTCTCATATCATGGACAGACTCAGATCCTGGAGTACAACAGATTGGTGTTACTTGTGTTTGCAGTTCAAGAGGAAGGTGGAATGGATGTGCTCATTCCAACAGTTACAATGTCAGCAGGAAGCCAATACTGTGGCTGTCTTTTTGACCCCCTCTAAATTACAGATAAACAAAGAATACATTATACCAACTACTGCAACTAAAGCCAGAGTGGCCACCAAACTGAGCTGTTAATGTACCAAGGCCACTGCTGGTCTTCCTGATCAGTTCCTTGCATTCTCCCCATCTGCCTGTTTTCATGTTTTTCTTATACCTCACACTTCTTAGACCTTTTTACAGCCAGAACCACATATTAGCATCTGCACTAACAGAACAAAGTGAGATCTATGATGTTATTATCATAAAATATGATTATAAATCTAATAGAAGTTATTCTGGCATCAAAGAAGAACTGAAAGTATTTTTAACGAGTCTTCAAATTCTGTGGAATTTCAAGTTCTCCTATTTTGCAGGACAGAAAAATTATTTGTTAGGAGATAACAAAACCAGATTGTAAAGTTCTCAGAGTATCACTATGACTACGTACCTTCACTGTTTTCTGTTTCTTCCTTTGTTTCTTTGAGAGTCTGTAAAAATAAAAAATTACCTTTTTAATAGAAAATCAAAAAAACTAGTAGAATTTCTAAAAGGTTATAGAGCTGTACTTTTCTCTTATCCTCTTACCATGACATTAGGGATGTTACTCAAAGTTACTCATGCCTGAAATTAAAACAAAAGGTGTCCCAAACTACTCCTTGCATTTAGTAAAAAGTTTATTCTGCTCAGACTGAACCCAAAGATATTAGTGAGATAGTTGGGATTATGCCCTGGCTGTTTAAAAAATGAAGTTGTGTAAAAATTTTGATTTTGAGCATACTCATTCCATTTATGCCAGCAATCAACTGACAGTAAGCACCAAATTAATAAGCACTGGATCTGTGAAAATCCCTGTGCTTGGAAAATAACAAACTCTTCCTTTCCTTAACATATAACTTAAAGCCTTAACATATAACTTTAAGCAGCAGAGAAAACACAAGTCCATTGTGCTATGGCACTTGAATGCAGTCCTACAAATGTATGTGTTTTACTGGAACTCTGATGCTAAGAAGTATTTCAAATTGCATAATACTGAGAGCAAGGCAACTGCAAATCATCAGAAGCTCCCTCTGAGGGCCACCAAGACTTATTAAATCATGAGTCACAATAAAATTAAAACCAATTTGAAGTACTTCTGTTTGGGCATGTCTTCTGTTTCTTCATCCTCTTTGGTCTGTATTCCATCTGCATCATCCAGAGACACAGGATATTTCCCTTCTTCCTCTTCCAATTGCTGTCGTAGCAGTGATACCATCTCTCGATGCTTCTTTGATTTTTCGTGATTCTTCATGCTGTGAAGACCAGATTGTTACTGCAGGTTGCTCTGAGCAAACATCGTTATATTTACATATAAATCAATAACAGGCCCACTATCCAGCACTACTAAGTATGGAAATTTCTGCACTGACAATGTATCTACTGGAAAGATGACACTGACCATTACGTGAAGTTAAAAATTCTTTAAAACGCAGTTTTAAAGAACTTAAAACCCAATGCTGTCACCCCCAAATACCAAATCAGAAGCACTTACGCTTTCTCAGTTTTTAAGAATTTGTCACAAGCAGGGCAGTACAGACCATCAACAAATTCCGCTTCTTCAGTTTCTTCACTCAGTTTGTCTGAAAGGATCAACGGGGATCAGAGAGACAAAGTCAGATGAGCAATTTTTGAGCAAGCTGCTCTTTAAGCCCCAGAAAATAGTCACAGCACTAACATCCAATTTCTCCAGTATTACTGACACACAGACAGATCAAGATCACCTCACAAAATCAGACATTAGCATAAATTAACAGCTGCAGCTTGTTCAAAGGAAAACACCAGAAGGGACAGACCCTAGCCCAGCAACCTCAGAGAGAGGCAGTGAGCTGTGTTACAGTCAGAACTGTGAATCTGCAGCTGTAAATGCGCCACACTCAGACCGCAGTAACTGGGTATAGATCACCTCCCTACACACCATACCTTCAATGCCTTTTGTCTCCTGTTCTTCTAATTCATCTTCACCACCTGATCCATCTCCAAATTCCTTTTCATATTGTGCCTCCATCTCTTGCAGCTCTCTCTCCAGATCTGACATAGTTATCCAGCTCTGCTCTTTGTACTGCTCAGCAAGCCTGCAAGTAGAATAATACAGTAACTTCTACATTGTGTCCATGAGATGGGAACTACAGGAACAGTGTTATTTAAAGATACCTTGTTCACCTCAGGTATTTCAGGAGGAAAGTTCTCAACTTATTATGATGGAGAAGACAACTGGAAATCTGAGCAGGGTTAATTTGTGATGTCAATGGGCACCTCTACGCTTCTACTGGAACTAGATACGTAGGGAGAGATATTAACGTAGGTGGATCCTGGATGAATTTCAGCCAGAACATGCTGAGGTGCAGCATGGTCAGCACCAAGCTGTTATTTTACAAGTGTACTTGTAATAAGAATTTAAGCTCCTCCCTCATATGTGCAGGCAAATAGGTCTTCCAGTCAAAAAAAATAAATTGCGTTTTTGCTCAGGAGACCACTTCCTCCTATTTTGTCAAAAAAGCATCAGACACTTCATTTAGTCCAATGAAAGTGTCCTTTCTAAAGAGTTAAAAGCAAAGGCAAAGCTAAGCTCATTTTCCCTCTTTGTTTTTAGTAGGTACAGCTTCAAGGCAGATGAAGTTGATCTAAGTCCAGGTTGTCATAGTCGTGCTCTCCCTTATTCTAAAACTTACATTCTTTTTTCTTTAAAGGAACAAAGATAACTATTACATTCTATTTCCCCAGCTAAGGTGACCATTCCCCAGTTATCTTAGATCTCTACAATTCAGTACAATGCAAACACTTGGGTTTTACAAAGCTCAGACTTGAGACCAAAATGAATACCTAAAATTTTCAAGGATGTTTAAAAGAGCAAGTAGAGCTACTATCAGAATCTATGTCTATACTATATCCTCATGGATAGTTTGTTCAAGTTAAAAAGAACAGATTTGTTCTACATTTACATACTTGGCTTGTTTGAGCTTCTGTTGCCTCCGAAATTCCTCTGCTTTCCTAGTTTTTTCTGCATTTTGTTCTTCTACAAGTTTTCTGTGAGCCTGTACTCTTTTATCCCTTCTACGAATAAAGGCTACTAGCTGACGGACCATTTCATTCCTCTCTTTCCTTGCTTTCTCTCTCGTTTTCTTGTTCTCTTTTTCCATAGCTCGTTTCTCCCAGCGGTTTGAGGCTTGTCGTGTGTCATACTCTTCTCTCCAAGCAAAGCTTTTCTGAGTACAGAAACTCTGCCAATAGGCATAGAAAGGGTGGACTACCTGCAAGAAAAAACATAACAAGTCACTTGTTTATGTTTAGCAGGGGACACTGAAACCAGACAAATAGTTCAGGACTTTTTAAAGAGTTTTGAACCTCTATACAGGCCACAGTTTTGCCTCAGAGCAATAAAGGTTTAGAGAAACCTCGAATATCACCCTTAAAGTTTGAAAGCATATAAATTCAACAACCTTGTATAAGCTATTACAAACTGCATCTTCTAAAAATATCCTCCTGCAGGACTGGATCATGCTGACACTAGTGTCCAGTTACTTAGCTGTGCTGTATCGCTCCCGTCAAACTGAAAAGCACAATCAAAATCAGACATGCTGCCTGCAAGCTGGTATAGGCACAGACTGCCTATGAACCTCCACATTAAACCACACCAGAGGTCAGCTATACATTTGCAACAGCATTAAAAGAGCAGCAAAATAAATACAGGCACATAATGCTGTTTTGGTCCTGTATACTCTCTCTGCTTCCTGAGCAAGACAGAAATGAATAGCCCTTGATGATACAACAGCAAGGAGCCCTGACTTGCACAGTTTAACAAGAGGCCATGTGAAGATACATGTACTCCTGTTTTGTTAGCAAACTACATGACTGTAGGTTATGCCCCTTAGCTTTCACATGAAGAGCAAAAAGGGATTGTTACTTACTCTTCTCCCTTTCACTATTCATGGGTAAATGCTAGACTAATAACATGGCATAATAATTACTATGGGTTTGTTCTTTATTTCTCTCCAAGTAATTATTATACTCCTGTATTTTGTATATTCAGCAATCAAGATATGCCTAAACTCCCTTCTTTTACTACTTGCTCATCTATCTTTCTTTTTACTACTCACTCCTGTATGCCCTACTGCTTGTATTTTGGGATACCTCATAGAAGTATTTAACCTAATGGTTTAGTGTATTTTCTTCTAGTGAGTCCTCTTCTCCTTCTGCCATTATTATTCACTGGAACGACAACTATCAACACCTCCGTAATAACTTTCAGTAGCCTATTTACATGAAAAGTTCATGGCTGTGGCTTCTGGCTAGTAAGTCACTACAGTTTTTCTCTGCTATCACAAAAAAATAAGCAATAAATATTCATATTTCATCCAATAACCTAAGTGAAATTAGACTACCTACCTCAGATTTCTGCATCAGAAGATGCTATTTCTGTGCAAAAGGATCCACAGCCACCAACTGATGACAGGGATAATCCTCCCCTTCACTAGGCATATGAGGTTAGACTCTCCCCCTTCTCAGGAGCTTCCTTAACAACTTGCAGATCTCTGGCATTCTCCAGCAGCCTGTGCAGCACCTGAGCTCCCAGGTGGATTTTGTTTTGCCTCCTACCCATACTTGGAGCTGATCACCCTTGTTTCTGCATCTAGTCGAACTACAAGCCTTCCCATGAAGGCGTGGCCTTAAGAATATCCTTCCTGGCTGCCTGGTACTGATCAAGCTGCCTCTCAAGCGTCTTCTTAATTCACAGAGTAGACCAAACCAGAGAGCATTCACATCACAGATTCTGAAGCCTTTGTAGAGTTTTTGTAGCTCCCTTCTAAAACTGTTTTCCCATTATACTCCTACTGAGAAGTTAGAACTGCAATGCTGGAATCCTCTGACAGTGTAATCTCTTTGTCTGAATATAAGACAACCAGGAAAATTACCTTTCTACTTAACAGAGGCTATTTCCTATAAAATATCCCTATGAATCCCTAGGGGGGGAAAAAAGGTGAAGACTCTGCTTCCAGAATAGCATGAACAAGGCAGACGTCAAAGCATGCTGGTGCTAGAATTCCAGCCCTTTTTGCAATTATTAATTGGCCTAAGCATTAAAGCTATTTTGAGTCTATAATCACATCTATCCTATGGCCTCAAAACACACAGTTTTCAAAAGACGTTTCAAAGTAACTACATTAGAAGGCGGATTTTAGCTGCTTCAGAGACATGTATATCCTCCCCAGGAAAGATTTCCACTTGTTAAGCCATCCTCTAACTTTTCTTCACATCCAAACACCTATTCTGACACTTCTTAAGAAGTCTGATTTGTAACTTTCGTTTCCAGCTCCAGCTAAGTTTTGTACCACTGACACTACCAACTTTTGAGGTGTGTATCAATTTAAATTTCATAAATATGTATCCATACAGGAAAGGTGACAGGGAGGTATCAGATAGAGCAACATTTGAGTGCAATTCATAGTGTGCAGTTATTCCCTAGAGGAAGTGTTATTACCTCATTATTTAATTTCAACATAGAAATACTGGTAACCTTAAAAAAAAATCCTACATCTGAGAGTTTACAACAAATAGATGACAAACCAGATGACAAGAATAGAGGTCATTCAAGTCCCCATACACTTTCTTTTCTTACTTCAGAGAGGAACGCGTGCAATGTCTTCCGAATCAAATCTTACTACAGGCTAACTGCAGATGATAATAATGAAAGCTCAGTCTGCAAGTCAACCACCACATCTCCTACTTTCTAAAGGCTGTGCCATGCACTAAGTGCTATGCAGTTTTTCTACATGAGGCAGGATACCACATGTTAGTAGAAAAAAAATTAGCTCCAATACCCCTTTCTGTAATGTAAGTTGTGTTAAACACTGGTAAACTACTCTCATCAGAAAGCAAAGAAAACATCCATTCTTTTGCTTTACAGGTCTCGCACTACACTTAAGTTCCACTGGCATAATTGATTGCTGGCCCTGTGAAGTATTTGTCTGACAACTCACCTTATAGCCCTGGCTAATACTATAGTCCAACAGGAAACACCAATTTTAATTCACCTAAATATTATTAATCAGAGCACAAGCATTTCCTTTACAGTAATGGTCTACAACAGTAGAGAGTAACCACAGATATATAAGTTTGTATTAACTTCAGAGATCAGCAGGAGCCTCTCCTTTGGGACAAAGTAATGGTTTAACTCCGTTACCTTCAGTTCAGTTTTACACTTGCCCTTACCGTATCATAGTCACTATGGGAATATCCAAACATAGGGAATTCTTCAATATCTTCCTGGGTCATATATTCCAACTCTTCCTTTGCAATCTTCTCAAAAACGTGTCGATACACTGTAAAGAATCCCTGAAATAAATAAATAAATAAATAAATCTTTTGCATGGCTCAATAACAGATGTACAAATATTCATGTTTAGCAATACATTTTAGAGAAATGTTGCTACTCTGCAAGAGCAACTCAAAACCAGGGTAAAGGTTTTGTAAGCACTTGCTCTAGGTACAAGACCCTTCTTAACAAAGTTCCATTATCTCACATGCCCTTTATTTTCACCTCCTTTGCAAAGTCTCTGTCCCTCTCACACCTGTGCCCAAATATAAATTTTAAAAGAATAAAAGTTTCTGCATACTGGAGGTAAGTGTTATGTTCCTAGTTACACAGGACAAAGTGTTGTGGAAGTTCCAGATACAAAATTCACTATTAAATATCCTATCTTTTTCTAAATTAATATGTTACTAACTGACTCCTAATACAGTAATAAGAAGACACATATTTTCTCTAGTGGAGGTTTTTCGAATCACCTGGAGCTTTTCAATATATGGTGATTATTTCAAAATCTAACAGGAATACAAAAATCCACGAGGGAATAAAATTATAGGAAGCATACCTTCCCCAAGGACTGTTGTCACATTGCTTTTTTTGTAGTTTTAAGCATTCTAGTTCAATAAAAGTACTTCTGAATAAACAGAATTGCAATAGGTATTGCAATATATAAACAGGTATTGCAAAGCTCTGGAAGTCTTCACTATATAACATAAATAAATAATAAATGCATCTGTACTTGTACCATAGTTGGACATTACAATTAAGTCATTGTTGAACAATATGCAGGAATTAAAGCTTCCCTATACATCCAGCATAAGTTTTGTCTTAGATTTGCATAAGCCATGCCAATAATTCTACATATAACTTAAACACAAAATAAATGCCAACACTTACAATGGAATTTAAACTGATTCATTAAAGATTAATTAATTCATTACCTTTTCATCATCCCCATATCCAGAGTAACAGCTAACAGTGAAGTAGTGCAGCAGATCTAAGCTATCATCTTGATAGTCGCCATCAACTCCCCCCTTCAGCAGAGCCTCTCTGTGATTATCATACCTAGAAAAAATTGACAGCATCAAGGATGTAGACACAGAACACTCCTCAGTGCTGGTAAACTAACACAGTACACCTACCACATCACTGCATAGCTTAGTCCACTGTCTCTAATTTGTCTCTCACATACAAAGTCTTCAGAGAGAAAAACATGACAGACCCAGTAAATATTCTCTCCTGACCTTTAGTGTACTTACTATTACTTTATCTGCAATATCTACAGCCAGCTACCAATCAATCACATTTGAGCGAGCTGCCTTAACAAGCCTTCAGAAAAGGGTAGGGCATTATTTAAATCACCTGATACTTACACATACTCAAACCTCCCCCCCCAAATAATACACTTGCACATAAAACCTGAAAAACAGTCCTGTATTTTCAAGGACAAACTTAGTACAGGTGAGTTTAGCCACATAATCTGGTCGATGCTTCAGCCCACGTGAAAAACAAGCTACACAGAATATCTAGAGTAGCAACCCCTTAGAGGGGGGTGTGTGTGGGTATTTCAAATTAGGACTGAACACCTGCATGCCCTGCCCAGGGCCTGAGGGCTGACCAGACGGGCACCTGTGCTGCCGTGCAAGCTTTTCCCCGCTCGGGGAGGAGGCACTAGGCCAAGGCACTAGGCACTGGCTGCTGGCGGGGCGCTCCTCAGGCCCAGCACGCCATCAGCGCCCGGCACACCACGCGGAAGGTGCGGAGCTGTGCCTCTCGGAGGCACTTCATGGCCCTCAACTCTTAAAAAGCCCAAAGCCAAGCGGCTGCCCCCGCCGACTTGCGGCGAGGCCCACGAGCAGCACGGGACAAGCCGTGGCAGAGCCAGGGCTAGTAACGCCTCTCCCAGGCCAAGCGCCGCTCACCAGGCCCGTTCCTGTGGGTCGCTGAGCACGTCGTACGCCGCCTGGATCAACTTGAACTGCTCCGCTGCCTCCTCCGCGTTCTCGAGGTTTTTATCTGCAGGACAATTTAACGAAACCGTGTCAGCGGTGGTAAGGCTCGGCG